>LR749538.1:988091-1057148 GCA_902729485.2 Mus minutoides
TGTGTGTGTGTGTGTGTGTGTGTGTGTATATATATATATATATATATATATATATATATATATATATATATATATATACATGAGAATAGATGCCCATAATGGCTAGAGGAGACCATCCTCTGGAGACAGAGTTATACAGTTGTTAGCTGCCTGATAAGGGTCCTGGAAACTGAACTCAGGTCCGCTGCAAGGGCAGTCATGGCCATGCCGTGCTGTTAGCTGCTGAGCCATGGCTAAGCCTGATTCCTTGTCTTATTTTGAAGCTTCTCAACAGCTGATCTCATGCCTTGCTCCTCCTCCTCCTCAGCACAAACATCCGTCAATGAGCGTTCTGAGGGAACCGACTTCCAGATACAGATTCTCTTTCTACATGTTCTCTCTGTGCAGACTTCATACCAATTCTTTCACCTGGGAAAATAGATGAAGCCAAGGCCTGGTGATCTTCCTTCTGTCCACTGCTTCAATCATGGTGTTTCCTCCTAGGGAGAACTTTAGAGGAATCTGTAGCTCTGGCATGGAGAGCCTTCGCAGACAAAATGCCAATCTGAAATTCACATTGATGATATGTCTTTTAATCAAAGTACATTAACCTACTATTCCACATGCCATTTAGAGATGTGTTTCTAGTAAAACTTTTATTTTTTAAAGATTAGTAAATATTCAGCCCAGGCTAATCTTGGTATGAGCACTATGTCTGCTAAAAAAAAATTATCGATCCTTGGGGGGTTTATTGTCACAAGAATCTTCCTTAAATTTCAGTTTACCTGTACTCTTTAGTTGGCATAATTATGATGGGTTAATCAAGTGTCTTTAAGCATTAACAATCAACATGAAATTAAAATTCTGTAGATGAGCCAAGTATAATGGCCTATTCCTGTAAACCCATTGCCAAAGAAGTAGGCATATAAGTATTAAAGATCAAAGCCAGCCTGGCCTACATAGACCATTTGTAGACTTTGTGGAGTATTTCAACAAATTCAGGATAGGCTTATGTAGACATAGTGTTGTAGGATTAAAAAAAACACACATATGCTCCTCTTTATTCACAGTGTGTGTAAGAACAAAATAAGTTGGCTGTGGTTTTCCTAAGATTCATTCAGTGTGTTAGTCCTACAAGGCATGTTTGATTTGTTATTTGTTGATATTTCTATTTTCCACACAGTACCATTTTATGCCCTCAAGAACTGTAGTGATACACATCTGAAATCCCAACTCTTTGGAGACAGAGGCAGGAGGATCTTAAGTCTAGTATATACTACATAAGAAGTTTCAGACCAGCCTGGGCTATACAGTGAGACCCTGTGTCTTTGTGTGTGTGTGTGTGTGTGTGTGTGTGTGTGTGTGTGTGTGTATCACTGTAAACCATGCCCAGAGCCTTGTGCTTGCTAACTGCTCTCCCATTAAACTAAGTCCACACTCTCATGAAACTCCTATCTCAAAAAAAAAATAAACAATTAAATAAGTAAATAAATAATGAACAAGTAAGCATTGGTTAGTAACATTTCTTAACAGAGTCATTTTGACTTTCTTTCCAATTTTTTTTATATCCATTGTGTAAATTGTTGTACATACAGATAATGACAACCACAACACAACAGCTACCCGGCATCTGTAACATAACACAATTTCTTAGATCTTGAAAGTGAAAATAATATATCTTAGACTCATCAAAATATAGGTCCTGAGACTCAGCTTAAAAAAGAAGTTTCATGATTAACTGCCCCTATGTCTCTGAAAATGAGATTAACTACATTCTGGTCACTATGCAATAATTCTCTTGTATAAGTTGCAAAACTGAATAGTTTCCATGGAACCCACAGCTATAGGGAAATTTTTGGTAAGTAGTCAAGTTGGAGAAGCCATATGCATGGAGTAGGTCTAAAATGTTACGATGTGGTCTGGATGAGAGGAAGACACTACCACAGAGGGATGAGCCTGCGTGCCATTTAAAGTTCTCAGGATGAGCAGGCATATGTGAAGAGGGTAGAACAGATGGTGGTTTGGCGTTGTTGTTGGTGTCCGTTTCCCTAAACAGTCTTTCCTTATACTGTCAAGACCAGTGGTGAGTGCTACTAAGAGTGAATCAGTTATTATAAAGGTGTTTACCAAGCCTGATGAACTGAATTTAATTCTTGGGATCCACATGGTGGAAGGAGAGAGCTGACTCCCACAAACACACATGTGACCACAACACACATGCCCACACATGTGCACAGCATGAATGAATGAATAGGTAAATAGATGTAATTTAAAGTTAATAAAAATATTGGTGACCAGGGTATGGTGACACTTGGGAAGATCTGGGGTGCAGTTTAGTTAGGGTAGGCATGAGGTTTTGCTCTGAGAATATAAGTTTAACTTAATGTTTTATTTGAAAACAAAAAACGAAAAGCAACAGTTCTCATGTTCCTGCTTGTATCTCTTTGCCATAGGTCCTCATGTGTTTAGTTCCAAGAATCTCGCCCTTCAAGCCCAGAAGAAGATCCTGAGCAAGATAGCCAGCAAAACTGTGGCCAACATGCTGATTGATGACACCAGCAGTGAGATCTTTGATGAGCTGTACAAAGTCACAGAAGAACACACCCACAACAAGAAGGAGGCCCACAAGATCATGAAGGATGCAATCAAGGTGGCAATCAAAATTGGTATTCTCTACCGGAACAAACAGTTCAGTCAAGAGGAGGTTGTAATTGTGGAGAAACTCCGGAAGAAACTGAACCAGACTGCGATGACCATGGTCAGCTTCTACGAAGTAGAGTATACCTTTGATACGAATGTGCTCTCTAAGCTTCTGCATGAGTGCAAGGACCTGGTACATGAACTGGTACAGCGACACTTGACACCCAGAACCCATGGACGCATAAACCATGTCTTCAACCACTTTGCTGATGTGGAATTCCTTTCCACTCTCTATGGTCCACATGGAAACTGCAGGCCCAATCTCAAGAGGATTTGCGAAGGAATCAATAAATTGTTAGATGACAAGATCCTCTGAACAGCTTCCCCCTCTCTTGGACTTTGCTGCTTCAAAGTTAGAATATTCAACCTCATCCAGTGAGAATCAAGCAGCAAACCTTGTTCAAGATGTTCTTGTGTCTTTATTACTCTGATGCGGATTTGAACAGACTTGGGTGTGTTTACTCCTTGGGCACAGGCAAGAGCTCTCAAGTCTAAACACACTGTGTTTGCAAGTAGCCAACTGTTGTAAGCAGAAAGGCTGCTTTGCTTACAATCCTGTGCTCTGTTCATCTCAAAGTGGAAGGCATCCTAGATTAGGATACAGAAAGCATGGATGTGGATACCAGCCCTGTCGCTGTTAAGGAGATCTGTGTTCTGGAACTTGATGCTTCCTGACTACTTCACTGGGCTGTGGTGAGGACTAAACAGAAGAACTCGCGTTCACGGTTTTCTGAAACAGAGACCAGTGACTATAGAATAAATGGATGTGGCATAATTGTTCATAATTAGTGGGTTTGTTTGTTGCTAGTTGTCATAGCGTATTTAGTAATCACAGTATCATAGAGGCCGGCTTATAAGAATTATGATTGGGCTTGGGGGGCAGTATGGACTGCAGAATGAGGTTCAGACAAACCTGACCTATACAGAAAACTCTCAGGAAAGAAGTAGAAGAAAAGGAAGAAAGAGTTCCTTGACTCCTTAAGAGAAATGAGAGTCCAGGTGATACTGCTCCCCTTATTCTGCATGTGGATTGAGGACACCCGTTCAAAACGGCAGCGGTGACTCTCAGTTTAGGAAGAGCAAAGATTTCCTTATTTTCCGGTTCTCTCTGGTTTCTTTGGCTCTCCAGTTTCATTTCCAGCTACATCTGTTGAGAGCCACCCTACGCCACAGGCTGTGTTGACTCACTGTCTCACATGTCTCCTCCTTTCTTTTCCTCTTACACAGACATGCTCTGTTTGGATGAATGGTTTTTAATTTCCTTAATGAGATGATAAATTCTGCTTTGTAGGGGGTGGAGATTCTACCCTTAAATTTTATTTATAATTGATCTGTACTCATTTTTTTAAGTATTTGTTGTGGTATAAAGCTTCAGTAGATGTATATACTGTATTATCAAATCAGTGTAATTAGCAAATCTATCACAAATATTTATTTTTTTCTGGCAGGAAGATTCAGAATCCCTCCCTCGAGCTATTTAGTAACATGTAGCACATTATTGTTAGCTATAACTACCCTATTATGCAAGAGAACAGTATAACTTTCCTACGTAAATGTGACTATCAGCCCCTCCCCATCTCTTTCCCTCTCCACTTCCCACTCTGTAATAACTGATGTTCTGCCTTTTATTTCTTAGCTATCAGCTTCTGAATTATTTCCTGTTTGTGAATTACTCAGTGTTTGTTCAATGTCTGTCTCATTTCACTTAACATAAAGTTTTGTAATTTTATCCACATTGCTGCAAATGTCAGATTTTTTTTACAATAAAAAAAAATTCCATTCTGTTCAAATGTCACTTTTTCTTCTGTCGCTCATCTGTTGATGGGTGCTTTGAGTCTGTCTCTCAGCTATTGCAAATATTGTGGTAATAAATATGGGGAGTCCCTGTACCTGTTTTCAACATGATTGTTTCATTTATTTGGCATACAGAGCCAGTAATGTAGTTTCTGGGGTTAGGTGGTAGTTTTATCCTTTACTTCATAGGAAACAACCACTCTGTTTTGTGCAATGGCTGCTCTGCTGTTTATCTGCAGCAATATTATATAAGATTTCCATTTCCTCCACACTCCTATTAACATGTGTCATCCTCTGTCATTTTTCTATTACCATTGTATCCTCAAAAAAGTAAAATCTCACTGTGATTTCTACGTGTATTTTCCTAATAATTAATGATTTTAATAATTTTTACAAGTATTTTGGCTATCAGTGTGCCTCTTTTTGAGAAATTTCTTTCCTGGTCTTTTCCCTTTTAAGATTCGGATTGCATTTTAGTATTCAGTTGAGATCTTTGGTTATGTTAATAGTCATATATTACTAGAGTTAGTGACTAGGGCTACGTATTCTGTAGGTGGCATAGCCAGTGAAGCCGAGCTGCTCAGGCCAAGATCTGAGTCAATTCCAGATGTGAGACCTTGAGCTACAGGATTTAATTTCCACTGTTAAGCTTTGGTTTTTGCTTTGATTTATTGCGACTGTCCCTGGTTCTTCCCTCTTGGAATAAGATCTATGTAACTTGTCTGTGATTTTAAAGGAGCTCAAACTTTGGAGTTTTATGGAGACTTTGCGTATTTAAAAGAGACTGAACTTTTAAACACTGTGCAACTTCAAAGGCTATATCGTGTCTTATATTGTGACATTGATATTAATATGAGATCTTGGGATAAACAAAAAGGAAAAGTTATGGATTAATAATAATGTTTTATCAATGCCTAGCATGACAAGGGGTCCAGTGACTTGGTTGAATATTTGTCAACTTGACATAAACTGGAGTTTTCTGGGACGACGGATATCTATTGAGAAAACACATACATCTAATTGTAGGCAAATGTCTAGGGCATTTTCTTGACCAATGATTGGTGTGAAAGGATCTAGCTTGCTGGAAATGGTTTCACCCCCTGGGTGGGTGATCTAAGACTGTGTAAGGAACCAGACTGAGCAAACCATAGAGAACTATGGCCTCTACTTTAGTTCCTGCCTTCAGGCTCCTACTATGAGTTTATGCATTTAATTCCCTTCATAAAGAACTTTAGTCTGCAAGGAGACATAAAACCTTTCCTTCTCAAGTTGCTTTTGGTCAAAATGTTTTATCATGCCAGTAGAAAGCAAACCAAGAAATAAGATATAGAGTCCTTTAAGTATATCCTGAGTACAACTTGAAGTCTGGGATGGCAGCCCCTCCAGTTATCTTTCACTGTTTAAGGTTTTGATTGTTGTCTTTGGTATTTTTATATAACATTCAAGTTTTTTTCTGTAAAGGGTTGCATTTGAATTTTGGTAGGAATTGCATTAAATCTGTTTTGCTTTTTGTAGGATGGCTGTTTTTATAGTATTACTCCTGCCAATCCATGACCATGGGCGCTCCTTCCATCTATGTCCTGGTATAATTTTTCATGTCCTTTTTTCAGTGTCTTAAAGTTTTTATTATATAAGTCTTTTGCTGCCTTTTATTTTTTTCCCATGATTTTTAAAGGCTATTGTAAACTTAATTGTTTCCCTGATTTTTTTTCTTGGTATTGGTGTACAGAAAGGCTATGTATTTTTTCAGTGTTATATTTGAATCCTGCTATTTTTCTGAATGTGTTAATCGGGTGTGGGATATTTTTTGTGGACTCTTCAGGGTCTTTTGTGTATAGAATCATATCTACAAACAAGGATTCTTTGCCTCCTTCTTTCTATCTTCTCTATTGCCTTCACGTGTCTTATTGAGGGAGATAAGGATTCTAGCACTTTAGTAACTAGGATGGTGACAAGGTGTGCATATTTGATTTGTTCCTAGTTTTAAAGAAAATGCCTTCAGTTTCTTTTTGGCCCCCTTCTTCCTTCCTTTGTAATTCTTGAATAACAGTAAGAATAAACAAAACTAAAAAGAGCCTATTGATTTTTACTTAATTTGTTTTTCAGTTTAGCTGTAACTTGTGTAGGAAGTTGGGAACAGCAAGTCCATCTATTGCAAGTTAACTTAAATAAGCCTCAAAACACCACAAACTTTCAAGTATCACCAGAGAGCAACTGCAAAAACAGAGATCCACAGTTATAACCATTTTTAAAAAATACATAAGAGGAGGTCCCAAGGACACGAAGTGCTGACCACTTAGAACAGGACCTTTCTTTTTATCTACTGCTGAAGTCTGTGGTTTCCCAGAAGAGACATTGTGGGACTAAGGTTAGATCTGTGAGCAGAGGGATCGATGCCAACTGCCTGGTGCTAGAGACACTTAAAGGCTATGATAAAGCTGGTCCATAAATATTAGAACAAGTACAAACTAGATTCAGCTGCTGCTGCTGAAGTAAAGAGGTGTTGCTATGGTGATACTGGAGCAAACAACACAAGCAGAATATTGCCTCCCCTACTCAAGCCCTGCAAACTCTGGAACTATAGAGTCCAACAGGAAACCTGACAATGTAGAAATGTGGTCTGGAGTTCCAGCCCCAGTATCACACAACAAATATTGAAAAGTGGCCTTGGAACTCAAAGATACTGGACTGAATGACATAGATACCTAGGTATATAAAATCACTTTAAGTAATTAACAAATGGAAGACAACTGTGGATAGTTAACTAATATAAATAAAGTTAAAAGTTGAGCTCCATGTATTGTGTTCTGAATTATTCTGTGCATTAGTTACAATTCCATAGGATCAAGAAATTGCCCCCTTTTGAGTTTCGTCTTTAGCTTATATATTAAAAGATTAGGGTACACATTTTTATCTATGATAATGATACTTTTGTAATAATTAATCAACAGAATTTTGCTTCTTAGAAGTAAATGGCTAAATATGAAAGTAAATAAGAACTTGATTGATTGAAAATAGATAGAGTATGAATTTTGAAAGAGCTGCCATGTTGTAAGTCTCCAATACAGTCACAAAACTATCTCAAGACTCAGTAGGGGAAAAAAAGTTTATGGAATTCAAAATTTTCAAATTTATGAATGTAATTTATTTTTTTCCTTTAAAATATCCAGGAAAGAAGTATTACAGGAAGACAGAAAAACAGAGCTGAAAAAAGGGAAGAGTCCAGGTACATGTCCCATCACACATATCATTGATCAGATGGAAAAGAACAATAAATGAATCATTTAATTCACTGCCGCAGACATTAAATGGCACACTCACATGTGTATGTGTACACACACACACAGAAACACACGTATAACACAGACATCTACTAACACACACATGCATACACACATAACACAGATGCACACACACATAATACAGCAATCCACTAACACATACACACATAACACACACATATATAAAACACAGATATCCACTAGCACATACATACTGCATAACATGTACAAAGACGTACACACACAGATACATAGCACAGACACACACAAACATATACATAATATACATAATATACATATACACATAGAGACCCACAAACAGATACATACACACAGAGACACACCCACACTTGAACAAACAAATACTTGGTAAAGAGAAGATAATGGTCTGTATCTAACTTAGATGTCCTTTGTTGTAATTTCATCAGTGCATTTACCATTAAGAAATAAAAAGGCTGTCAAAAATAAAAAAAATTATGACTTATTCATGCTTATAAAATATATTGTTTCAGAAATGTTAAAAATTCAAGACCTCTGGCCTAAGAGTCTGTGATGTGTAGTATGAAATAAGACCATAAGCTTGGTATATGGGCTAGTGATGACATTTGATTCCAAGTGTTTTTACACTAAGGAGGAAAATAATTCTTTGAAATTCCCAAGTTCAACTCAAAGTTCTCGAGTACAGGGATTTAAAAAAAAGATATCCTATTTTTTTTCCATTTCACAAAACAATAAATTGAAAATTCATGTGTGTATTAGTATTCAGTACATTTTTGTGAAACAAGACCTCATTGTACAACTCAGACTATCTTGGAAGACATGTACAACTTATCCTGGCCTCAAGTTTGCAGTAGCCCTTCTCCCTTGGCTTCCTGAATGCTGGAATCACAGATGTGATCCATTACACCCAGAACACGAGTATGCCATCCTTTAATTAACGTTAAGAGAACACTTTCTAATAGTAAGTCCCATTAGTCTGTGTCCTTCAAGATGGGCACACTGAAACACAGAAATGACCCAACTGCATTGGAAGGTTTCAAGGGGAGGAGGGGAGAGCCTTCAGCCTGGGGTAGAGTTGTGGCACCTATAGAAGGAGATGGGAAGGAAGGAGGGCAGCTGAACAGTAACTAAGTAGAGCACAGTTTTAACCAAGGTTGAGCAAAGGATGGAGAGATCTGAGACCACGGTGTGGTGAGCAGAGGCAGTCTTCTGTGAGTGTGTATTGTTGACATGGGTACAGTCAGGTCCAAGACTCCAATTCCTGAGACCCGTGGGAAAGCTAAAGCCTTCCCCTGGTTCCTATTTGGATTTTGAAGAAAATGTCAACCACAGCTTCCTCCTCCTGGATGTTTACAGTATGAAACTATTCCCCTACAGAAACCCCCCACCCCCTGCCAAAATCAAGATTAGCGAAATCTGCCTCCTCTTTTGGCTGTCTGCAATAAACTCACAACCTTGCTCAGCTGTATATAGAAAAATGTGCTGGAGTTCTGGCCTGCTCTTGGTGTGTCTCCATCAGAGCACAGACCCACTCAACCCTAGCTTTTCTGTATGTGTAGCTGTTGTGTCTTCATTCCCTGCTGCCCCAGTTAGGGGAGTCCCTAAGCTGTGAAGGTCACGGCAAATGGAGCCAAAGCAAGGACACCTGACCAAGGACACTCAGCTGGTCAGACAAAGGAAGGCTCCAGTGAGAAGCAACCACAAAGGCTAATGTGAGGTATGACTCGATGTGTTGGGCGTGTAACATGGGACCAGTAGAACCTACAGACAAGCAGTTACAGATTAGTACTTGAAAGATTCTGAGGAACCTCAGAAGTAGGTAGAACATTATAGCTTCTCCAATTGGTTCTTACACTGTGCTCTGGAGGCATGCCCCTGGTTTCCCACCAATTGGTTCTTACACTGTGCTCCGGAGGCATGCCCCTGGTTTCCCACCAATTGGTTCTTACACTGTGCTCCGGAGGCATGCCCCTGGTTTCCCACCAGTTGGTTCTTACACTGTGCTCCGGAGGCATGCCCCTGGTTTCCCAAGGTAAAGGCAGTAAGTTTATCTATTTGAAAAAGAACAGAAGAATTAGGAGCTAGCTACTAGGGTGAAGGACCCAAACATGGTTCCATTGTCACTTTTTGGTTTATGGAGTCATGTATGTAATCCCAAAGATTTGCAGTCATTTCCTTATAAAACAGAAGGCTCTGACTTAATGAATCCTGGGGCAGTCTGGCTTTGTAGCCTTTGTCCTTAAGAGATAGCCACAAATGGTGATGGGGATAAGGTTCACATCTGTAACTCCAGCAGCACCTCTGCAACCTGGAGAGGTGGAGAGGTAGAAAGGCAAATGTGATTCACATGCCATGCTTGCCCTGGCCTGCCTCATGCCTTGGATGCTGTGCTGCCAAGAGATTGAGGGGCCGGGGGAGTAATCTCCTTTACTTAAATCTCTTATTTAAGGTAAGACCTATAGGGAGGGACTAATGGTTTTAATTGTTCTTCTGTGTTTGAGCAACCTAATCCACAGAATTCAAACTAGGTGGTGTGCTATCATGAGACTGTTCCTTTCAGTCTTTGAATGAGACCCAACAAGCCTGGACAGCCTATAAGCCTATATGGCTCTTTATGCCTAAGACCTTACTCAGAGTGCCCCTCGGTGACGATGCCTGGCTCATGTCTGGTTGAAGGAGGTAAAACCCAAGGCATTACTTTTCATTTAGTAATGAGTAACAGTAATAAGTTAGACTGAGTTACAGAATTAAGTCAGGACCAGGAACGACATAATCTAGCCTATGGAGTTGCTATAACCAAAGGACTTTACAAACACTCCATCAATGAATTACATTAACCTTTGCAAGCCTGAGACCATGGAAAGAATTGCCCAGCCAGGGGCAAAAATCTTTCTCAATAATTGAGGTTCACCAGGGTCCAGAAGAATTTTACCCCGACTTTGTGGCCCAGCTCTTATAAGGGCACCTTACACATGGTCCTGAGACAGGGAAGGTGCTCATAAAAGAGCTGGCTTTTTTAAATGCTCACAAGACATATAAAGAGTCGCTTGGGTGAATTGTATGAGCACTTAAATTTATAAAAGAAGATTAGACAATATACAGACATAGGTCCTCGCCATCTTCCAGATGCTGCTCTCACAGCAGCCATGAAGGAAGTCACATCCTTGTGGGGGATGGGGCACCTGTTGTACACGTGGGAAAACTTTTTTGCTTGTGGCTACCACCACAAAGATTTACAAAGTAAGAACAAGCAGGCCCCAGCACCATCTGGATAATCATCATGGCCCCTGTGTTTATACCCACGATGTCAGAGAAGAATCCGCTGGGTTAACCAATCCCATTGGCAGACAAATATACAGGGCAATCTCTGTCAGGGCTGGGAAATGGAAAATGGAGCCTGACCTAGTCCCATCAACTACAAGGGCTATCACCTTGTGAATTCCTGTGAGCCAAGAGGGCTGACAGATGATTTTCAGTGGCCCAAGAACAGCATCAGTCAGCTCTGTCAGGTAACCTCAGGCAGTGGTGGACTGGACCTCATTTCTACCACATATCTTAATCTAACCTCTACGTGGGACTCCAAGCCATCCTCACTGGCATAGTAGGACTTATTTTAGGAAAAAGCAACTAGACCCTATGAGGACCTAAGCATAATAGATGAAGATTGGGGCTGGAGAGATGGCTCAGCGATTAAGAGCACCGACTGCTCTTCCAGAGGTCCTGAGTTCAATTCCCAGCAACCACATGGTGGCTCACAACCATCCGTAATGAGATCTGATGCCCTCTTCTGGTATATCTGAAGAGAGCAATGGTGTACTCATATACATTAAATAACTAACTAACTAAATAAATAAATAAATAAATAAATCCTTAAAAAAAAAAAGTCTGGCGTGGTGGCACACGCCTTTAATCCCAGCACTTGGGAGGCAGAGGCAGGCAGACTTCTGAGTTCGAGGCCAGCCTGGTCTACAGAGTGAGTTCCAGGACAGCCACGACTACACAGAGAAAGCTTGTCTAGAAAAAAAAAAAGAAAAAGAAAAAAGAAAAAAAAAGAAAAAAATAGATGGAGATTATACAGGGGAGAAATAATAAAGTTTTGACTCAGTTGCCCCAAACTTAGTTGGATATTATACAGAAATTTAAAAATAGCTCAACTAGTGATATTCTCCAATAATAAACAAGGAATTGTGCTCATGGCTCATGCCCACAGGCCTTTCTCATCCAGTCTACCTGCATGTTGCTTCCAATGGAGAGTTCTACTCCGGGGTATGAGAAACAATCCTACAGTGCATCAGGGACCTGTTGAGTCTATCAAGCCCATGTCTGACAAAAACCCGAAGGCCTGTATCGTTACTGTATGGATGATAGTCTAATCAGCTATCCTGACTCCTAAAGTGGCAGCTGTCTTTGTCCACCTCCAAAACAGCTATTAGGCCCATAGGCTTCAAATTATTCCAGAAACAAACAAGCAAAGAGGTTCAAAAACATCTCTAGTCCAACATCTAAGCATAATTATAGAGGAATATACTTGCTGCCGTCAAAATCTAAAAATATGCAAAGATGGTCTCAAAACTCTTAGTGATTCTAAAACCTGCTGGGAGATAATAATTGGCTCAGACCCTCCCTGAAGCTTACAACCCAGAAACTTTCTACACTTTTCCAATTTTTAGAAACGAATGCAGATCTCTCTCATTTCTGAGGCTAGCATGGCTTTAGCCAAAGTAGAAGTGGCTGTGACCCCTACCAGGCTATTTGACAACTGTAGGGCACTTTAGAATAGTTGTATTTGGAACAATCTACCTCCAGGACCCTAAACCTTACTATGGTTGGTTGGAAAAATCATCTCAATGGGGTGCAAATGTGCTATAGAAATGCTGGGGGGAAAGACAAAAGTAATTATCATCCCATATTCAGGAGATGGACAATATCAGCTCTGCCCATAGCCCACTGCCTGGCAATGCTCTTTGGCTGGCTAGTCACCCTGCCCTGCTCCCATTTTCCACCATTCAGGATGTTACATTTTGCATCCACTCATGAGTTTATTTTTGCCAAGGTAACACAGTCTCAAACCCTTCCTTTGGTTAAACTGTCTTTATGGATACCTCTGGCAATGAAAGATATTGCTACCCACACTCTTGCTCAAGTTCTAAAGTGCAATGCATTCTGCACTTCAGCTCAACAAACAGAACTCTTAGCAGTCAGCATGATTTTAGAGATGTCTGCTTTCCCATCCAATATTTACAGTGATAGCTCCTGTGTAACAGAGGAAAGCAAGCCTTGGAGGCAGCCAATATTGGTTGAACCCCAGATCAAGAGTTATACCATCGCCAGGTGTGGCCCCACATTCTGCCTTGTTGCTGGGGTGTAGGACCGCTGCTTGAGCAGGTGAAAGGAGAGATGCTAGATTACATTTACCTTATGCTGCCAATGGGTGCTGGACTTGTGGGAAGTGCACCGCTCAGAGGGTGGGAGAATGCAGCCTGGGCTGGGAGTCTCAGCCCAGGGGAGAAAGGGCACAGGTTGAGGCCAAAGCTGGGGTTCCCAAGCTCCTTGGCATCCAGTCTCCACTGGAAACCTCATGGAGTCAGGAATGAAGGGGGTCCACAGGCTGAGGAGGATGAGCCTAGGACTGGGATTCAGAAACTCTGTCTCAAGAAAGAAGAAAGAAGAGGAAAAAGAAGAAAGAAAAGAGGAGGAGGAAGGGAAAAGGAGGAGGAGTAAGAAGAGGAAGAGGAAGAAGGAAGGAAGAAAGGAAGGAAGGAAGGAAGGAAGGAAGGAAGGAAGGAAGGAAGGAAGAGAGAAAGAGAGAGAGAGGGAGGGAGGGAGGGAGGAAAGAAGGAAGGAAGGAAAAACGAAAAGAGTTGCTGCATCTTTCCCATAGGACCCAGGAACTCTTGTGTTGCCACCAGAGTCTTTACTGTGTTGGCCATATTCAGTCACGCTCAAGTCTCCCCAGGCTATTGGCTGAGGTACAGCACAAGCCGATGCATGATGCACTTCTATGCTGTTCTGCAATCTGTCTTGATAAAAGCCCATGAGAGCCATGATCTGTAACATCAAAATACTGCCTCTCCCTGAAAGGAATTTGCTATTTCCCACGAACAAGCTGGGAAAATAGTTAAGCAATGCACCCACCGTGTCCCTTTTCAGTCTGTCAGGCATGACGTCATTACTTACCCCAGACGATTACTTCCCAACGCTCTTTAGCAGACAGAGGTTACTCATGTCTCCCGTTTGGGGGAGTACAATTTGTGCTCATTTCTCTTGATACTTATTCTCATCCAGTTTATGCCTCTGCCTACGTGGAGGAAACTGTAAAGTGTATTGTTGCTCATTACCTTGCTCCATTGGCTGTCATGAGCCATCCACAGCACCTCAAGACTGACAATGCCACTTTTTATCCATCTACATTTGAAAATGTTTCTGCCCCCCCTCCTGTAATAGCTCACAATGTGGACTTTCTTGAGCATATGCCGAGAGAGCCTTAAACTACTGTGCTAGATTCAGAGAGACATCAACTGGGACTGTTGATTACCCTCTTTACAACAAAAGATCCTCAAGAAATGTACTTTTTATAGGCACACATAAAAATAAAATAGTTCAATCCTCTGTCACGAGGTTCACTCTGAAAGTAAGGGACAATGCTAATAAACTATTTGAGCTCTTCTCAGCTCTGCCATTTTACTGCCACACAGATCTATATTGTGATGTACAACTGACGAAACAACAGCTGAAAATGGAAGACATTTGCATTGTAAATATGTTTTCAAGGGTACAGATGATGTAGAAGCAGTATTACAAGTTTACAGATGATGCTGAATTGAGTAAGATGGCCATAATGAGATCACTGAATCTGTACACAGAGCTTCTGTCACTTGAACCCTGTGCTAGGCTAACATGAAAACTGCACCTGGACACAAATCAATGTAAATAATCCCCTGAACAAAACACTTAAGAAAGGCATGTGTACTAAATGGAGTTCACAATAGGCTGCCAAAATGATTTTAACATTGGGGCACAGAGTTGAGGCAGCAAAATTCTAATTACACATTAAAAATGACTCTTGTAGGGAAGTGAGCTTCTAGCTGATTACAAATGTACTGTTTTGGAAGACTCAGCGGGGTTTGGAAATGAAACATAATGTCTTGGGTTTATAAAAATAAGTGTCTACCATTCCTCTTTATTAAATCCTCATAAATCAAATACTCAGATTTATTGTGGTAATAAATTCTAATAGGTTAGATTCATGGCCTTCTGAAACTCTTTCAAGGATAGAAGCCTGTTAGGGAATTAGCTTGGTATAGCATTAGGGTATGGAGTACAGTTAGTGTTAGAGATCCACTTATGGTTATATTTTAGAAATAGTTTTAGTGTATAGGCTAGATGTAGAGTTAGAGTCAGGGTTTTGACTAGGTTATGGTTAGGGTTACGGTTAGTTAATGAATAGTTTTAGTTTTATTCCTGGGATTAGGCTTAGAGGTAGGTTTAGTCTTAGGGTTTTAATTGGTGGCATTACCAGTACCAGGGTAAGGATTATGAATGGGCTTAGGTTAGAGATTGATACAAGTTAGTGTAAGAGCTATAATTAGTGTTAGTATTAGGGTTAAGATTGCTTCTCGGCCTTTTGGCTAAAATCAAGTGTTAAGTTTAGGCTTAATCTTAGTTTTAGGGTTCTGGCTGGAGGTATTGTTACAATTTAGATTAGATCTAGGGATGTAATATTTGAGCTAGGGTTGATTTTACTGAGAGAATTAAGGTTTAGATTACTAGTGAAATTAACTATATGCTTAGAGGTAGTGTTAGGTTTAGGATTAGAGCTAGGGTCATGTTATGGTTAGAAGTAGGTTAGGGTTAGGTTAAGAATTAGGTTTGGTGTTAAGTCTAGAGTTAGAGTCAATGCACAGGCTCAGTGTATAGTGTCAAATGCCAGCTTCAACATGTCAGGGTCTGTAGGAGAATAGTGGAGTTAGCAGAAAACACAGACACAGCAATCATTTTGATAGTTCAAACAGGTTCTCAGGTTCTCTAAACTTTCTTTCTTTCCCCACAGCAAAATCTCTCAAGAAGTATAAAAATTATGATGTGGTTACACTCTGATTTTCTTTAAGTGAATGATTATAATGAGTATATGTAAAATGAAACAAAACAAAATGAAATCCAGCATATTCCCCAACACCCTCACATGGTTAAATGTTTTACATATTACAGGAGAAAAACAAATCATTCCCAAGGACCCACATATGTTTGTGTCTAGGCAACTTGTTATAGATTAGCTAAGTGTAAGCAAGCAATGGTATTCTTCTCAGTCGGTTCTCTTACTGGCAGGCTGCAATTTGCAGTTACAAAGAAAGGATCAATCATTTTATTATTTATCTTAAAAAGTAATCTTATAAAAAAATCTTTAAAAAAACAAGTCTAAACTTTTATATAAAAAATCATTCATTTCTACTTTAAATCCTCAGAATGCACACCCACTCACCAACAATGTTTTATTAAATCATATCAGGAAGCCAAAGGCAAAATGAGTACAAAAAAATTAATCATCACCTTGATCACCAACCCAGCTTTAGTAAGAAGGGCATGACAGCTAGGTGGGATGCCATTGTTCTTGTTCCATGACTTAAAAAAAAAATCTCTCGCTCAATTATCAAGAGTTTGCCTTTCTGAACTTAAATTTTTTCCCCAAGATTTTCTACATTAAAGCCACAAACAAAAACTTCCTAATTATACTACCAATTTACATCTCTAAATTCTTTCTAAGGGTGGTAGTCATTATTAACAATTTACATCTCTACTTCTTTCCAAGGATGATGGTTGAGTCATTAATCTGCTCCAGCAGCAGTGCTTGAGAAAGAACAATCATGATCATTGTAAGTGCCAAAGACACTGTCCAGTGAGGAGCTGGAAACCCACTTAGGGATTGCATACAACCCATAGATTAGGAAGCATGTGAAGACCACAGGGCAACAACAGTGAGAAGCTCCCTGACAGCATGAAGTCTTCAGGACTTGAAGCCCTCAGGGCTCTGCCTCTCTGAGGCACATCCATCATAGTTGTGCTAATTAGAGGGCCACCCTCCATGAGTTCTAAAGCTGTTTGCCATTCTTCTTGCATAGGCTCCAACAGTATAGCCTGATTAGAATTGTGATTAAGATTATGGATACAATGGGCTTAGGCTTAGGTTATGGTTCTGGTGACCATTGGGGTTAGGGTTTTGATTTGTGCTAGTAATAGGGTTTATATTGTGTCAGTATTTGCAGTTCTGTTGAGTATTGTCTTAGGGTAAAGTTAGATCTAAGATATAGGCCAATATTGGATCTGAACTTACAAATATAGCTTTGTGAGAGTTATGTTTAGGTTTGGAGTAATAGTTAGGATCAGAGCATGGGACTCGGGATAGGTAAACATGGGGGAGCAAGGACTTGGGATGAGGAAACGTGGGAGAGCAAGGACTCAGAGTAGGGAAACGTAGGGGAGCATTAAGGAAAGGGGTACAATTAGCATTAGAAAATGATTTATGGGAGGTTTTTTGGACCTAGTTTTAGTGTTGTGGTTAGATAAAGTATTAGGGGAAGGGTTTTGGATCTAGCCACAGATATCCCTCTTACATTAACCCCAAAAGTTGAATGTTACAAGTTACCCACTTGTGTGTATGGTCCCTTAACTTCAGGGACAGGGGGAATAATCTTGGAAAGAAGTAGATTAATTTCTCAAGGATTATTCTGCATCCAGGTATAGTAGATAGGGATAGCAAGAAAGAAATAAAAATTATGGCATATGTGAAAAAGGGGATGTACACATACATTTTGTCTGCAACTACCAAGAAGGCATAAAAGAAAATTAGGGGTGATATGGTAGATGCTTCTGGGGAAGGTATTGATACAGATGATTGAGAACAATCACAAGCTGTGCCCATGATCAAAAAACAGGACGTCATAGGGACTGAGTTTCCAAATTCATAAAAGGGCCACTGTGACATACCAACAGCCTTGCCCCTAAAATGGTTATCAAACCAGCCTCTCTGGAAAGAGCAGTGGCCCCTAACAAAAGAAAAATGACAGGCACTGGGACAACTGGTGCAAGAGCAGCTGGAGGCTCAACATACCAGCCCATGAAATGTCCCTGTGATTGTTGCAAAAAAGAAATCGGCCAGGCCTTGGTGGCACACACCTTTAATCCCAGCACTTGAGAGGCAGAGGCAGGCGAATTTCTGAGTTCAAGGCCAGCCTGGTCTACAGAGTGAATTCCAGGACAGCCAGGGCTACACAGAGAAACCCTGTCTTGAAAAACCAAGAAGGAAGGAAGGAAGGAAGGAAGGAAAGAAAGAAAGAAAGAAAGAAAGAAAGAAAGAAAGAAAGAAAGAAAGAAAGAAAGAAAGAGAAACAAAAAAGAAAGAAAGAGAGAGAGAGAGAAAGAAAGAAAGAAAGAAAGAAAGAAAGAAAGAAAGAAAGAAAGAAAGAAAGAAAGAAAGAAATTGGGTAAATGGACGGTAATAACAGATTTAAGAGCAGTTAATAAGGTAATTAAACCAATGGTCCTTTACAACTTCCTTTACCATCTTTGTTACCAAAATCATGGCCTATAATAATAATTGATTTGAAAGATTGTTTTTTCTCAATACCCTTGTATGAGAAATATAGGAAAAGATTTGCTTTTTAGTACCTACTTTGAATAATAGTCTTCCACTAAAGAGATACCACTGAATGGTACTGCCCACAGGGAATGTTAAATAGTCCAGCTTTATGTCAGTATTGTGTGCAAAAACCATCAGAAATTATTTGTAAGCAGTTTCCTTGATCTATCATTTATCATTATGTGGATGACATTCTGTTGGCTGATTCTGACAAAGATGTTTTAGAGAATACGTTTAAGGTAACACAAAGAATTCTGCCAACTCTTAACAATGTCAAAACTTTCTTTTTTTTTTTTTTCTTGGTTTTTCGAGACAGGGTTTCTCTGTGTATCCCTGGATGTCCTGGAACTCACTCTGTAGACCAGGCTGGCCTTGAACTCGGAAATTAGCCTGCCTCTGCCTCTCAAATGCTGGGATTAAAGGCATGTGCCACCATGCCTGGCTAACAATGTCAAAACTTAATGGGAGATATTAACTGGCTGAGGTCTTCAATTGGATTAAGTATATGTGAGTCAAGTAATTTGTTTCAAACATTACAAGGAGATTCAATTTTAAACAGTCCAAGATGTCTAACAGTTGAAGCAGAAAAAGAGTTAACTCTTGCAGAACAAAGAAAAAAATGGAGACATATATAGAAAAGATTTCTGAATTAATTATAGAAGGTAGAATAAGACTACATCTGTTAGCAAGAACAAATCCAGCTGAAATAGTTGTACCTCTTACAAATGTTGAAAAATTTTTTTTCAGTATGGTTGATTAATGTGGATTGGCAAAAAGCTTGTAGTAACTTCTTGCATGAAATTAATAACAAATACCCAAACAACAAATGTATACAGAACTAATTGGATTCTTCTACATATAGTAAAGAGAACACCAACTCCAGAGGCACCAACATTTTATACTGATGCAAACAAGATGGGAATGGCAGGTTATAAGTCAGATTAAATAAGTAAGGCGGTCACAAGTCCAATATACACTTGTTCAAAAGTCAGAATTGTATGTAATCCTTATGGTATCATGAGATTATCCTGAACCTCTCAATTCCTGGTTCTTTATATGCAGAAAGAGTCATTTTGCATATAGAGACTGCTGAATTTGTGCCTGATAACTCAGAATTAAGATTGTTGTTTACACAATTACAGCAGGCCATCAGCAGTAGAGACCATCTGTTATGTATTCATCAGCCTCATACAGGTATGCCTGGTCCATTTGCTCAAGGAAATGAAGAAATTTACCAGTTACTTACATGAAATGTGTTAGACACTTCAACATTTCATGAGATACATCCTATTAGTGAGAAGGGTTTAAAATTTTTTCTATCACTTGGCAACAAGCCAGAGAAATAATAAAAAGTGTCCTACATGTTCCCTATACAACCAGACTCTGTAACCTGCTGGTAGTAATCCTGGATGTACCAAAGGAAATGACATCTGGCAAATGAATGTTTATCACTTTGCAGAATTTGGAAAACAAGAGTATATATACCATACCATTAACACATACTCAGGGTTTCTGTGGGCAACTGCTTTAAGTTCTGGGAAGGCTGATTGTGTAATTACATATTTATTGGAAATAATGGCAATTATGGGGATACCCACACATATTACAACTGACAGTGTTCCCAATTACGTATCCAATTCTTTGCATATTATATAAAACATGTTACTGGCATACACACAACGTCACAGGACAAGCATTCATAGAAAGAGCCAATTGTTCTTTAAAAGAGGTGCTTATTAAACAAAAAGGGAGGGAGAGTAATTAAACAAAAAGGGAGGGAGAGTAAACCCTCCCCCAGCGCAGACTAAATAACGCTTTGTTAACTCTCAGTTTTCTTAATGTTGGTAAAAAAGGAACAACAGCAGCTGAGAGACACAGGATTATTGAAAAAAATGGAGGCACTAGGCCAGTCAGTATATTATAAGGATGTGTTGACATTAGAGAGTAAACCTACAATAGTTTTAGGATGAAGACATGATTATGCTTATGTGTCCATAGGGAATGAAAGAGTACAGTTACCAACAAAACTTAACAAAAATCAGATCTGACCAAAGAAAACCTCTTATCACCTGAGACGTGGATGTCTTCACAAAGCAAATAACCCAGATGACTCATACAGTCTCAGTTACTAATTTCAAAAAAAAAAAATCATACAATTCAAATTCAAAAGGGCTAGCCCAAGTGATCAATCACATAAAGACTGGATAAACATAGATACTAGACAATACATGGACTGGATGGACAATATAGAGACTGGATAAACACAGACACTGAGCAATAAATGCTACAGCTAGCTTCAGACTAACCATTTCCCCCCTGGGGCCCCCAAACAGGAATTCTTCACCCCAATTCAGCAGGAAAAGAACACCATTGTCACAATGCCTTAAATTGGGGTGGATAGTTTTGGATACTTGATATGTTATGGTTCTTATCATCTAGGATGGTAGATTGTTATGTTTGAAATATTGTATGTTAATAGAAATTTAAGGTTCTTAATCATTGTATATTAATAGAAATTTGAAGTTTTTGTTTAATTATATTCTATATTGATAGGAATGTTAGGTTTTTTGTTTTATTATTGTATATTGATAGAAATCTAAAGTTATCGCTTCTCGGCCTTTTGGCTAAGATCAAGTGTAGAAATCTAAGGTTGTTTTGTTAGACTGTTGTTTGACTATATTGTACATAAGCCATTTATTGAAAATGTGACAATTCTCATAATTATTTTTATTGTGTATAGATTGTTAATGTTAGAGAAAAGGAAAATTCTTAATCAGAAAGGGGGCTATAAGGTGGAAAGTAAAGTGTTCTTGGGAAAGTCAGTTGTGTCAGATGGTATTTTGCTGGGACAAACACGTGAAGGAGTGTTTTCCTGAAGTGGACACAAGTGAAAGGTGTTTTGGCAGAGCAGACATGAGAAGGAACATTTCACTGAAGCAGACACAGGTGAAAGGATGTTGCACTAAAGCAAGCACGTGAAAGGACACATGATGAAGGATTCTTTGCTAATGACACACATGTATTGGTCCACCTTACACTGTGTAGTTGAGCTCCACTTGTTGGGACTCCATAGGGAGAAATGCACCAAAAAAACCTTCTGGTGGTGTGCTGAGGCTGCTTGCCGCTTCTGTGAACTCTGGCCAGTTGGCAGAGTGATCTCAGCTGAGACAGACTCATGTGGAGTTTTGCTAAGACAGACTTACATGCTGAGGAAAGAGTATGTTGTGAAGCAAGACCCAGGGGCTTGCTGGAAGAGCTGGCTGTGCACCTCTTCTTGGTCTCCCATCTTCACTGATCTTCAATTTGTGAGAGAACTTCTCCTGGTGCTCCTAATCCCTCCTGCTGACTGGTGCTGGTTAGCCTGAGGTCTGGCTGTTCCTGCTAGGTCATGCTACGGCTGCTGCCATCCAGACACTACTGAACTGGACTTTTGGTTTATCCATGAAGTGTTTGCGAGTGGATCAAGCTGCTGCTGCTGACCTATGAGCTAAACTGCTGATTTCTGACAATAATGAGATTCGTTCCAAAGAACCATTTCTAAACAGGTCTACTTCCCCCATATCCTTTCTTTTCAACTCCCTCTGGTAAGGGGTGGGCTAGAAGAGAGGTTAAATAAGAACCATCATTAAAAGGAGGTATTGAAAAATTAAAGTTACAATAGTTAGGTTTAGTTTTAGTGTTGAGAATATATTTGGAGTCAGTGTTGTAGTTATATGTACTGTTAGGGTTAAAATTAGCACTACTTCAAGGTTTATTTTTCTGAGAAAATCTAGGTTAGAGTCTATATAGGTTTAGGTATAGAACTTTGCTTATTATTATAGTTAATGTTGTGATTAGGTAGGGCTAGTTTGGGGTTTTATGCTCATGGTTAACCTTATGCCTAGTTTTGTCATTAGTGCTAAATTTAGGACTAAAGTTTCTCTATGATTTTAGTTATCATTAGTTGTAGGCTTACAGTATGGTTATACCTAGGTTTAATTTAGGTTCAATCTAAACTTACAAATAGAACTATCTGATGGTTAAATTTAGAGTAAATGCTATGGTCAGAGCTAGGCTTAGGATTAGGGTAGAGTTTGGTGTGGCATTAGGGTAAGGAGTATAGTTAGTGTTAGAAATTGGTTTATGGTTCGTTTTAGGATAGATATTAATCTTTATGCTCAATGTATTTTGGACAGTGGTAGGATTATGCTTATTTTATGGTGAAGGCTAAGATTAGGGTTAAGATTGGGGTTAAATAGGGTTATGGTTAGTTATAGTTAAGGTTATGGCTAGGATTGGTTTAAGTTTGGACAGGGTAGTAGCTTTGTTTTGTATTATGGTTAAGATTGTGAACAGAGTTAGCTCTAGGCTTTGGTTCTGGCTCTGGTTCTGGTTAACTCTAGGTTTAGGGTACATAAATAGATAGATTAGGGGTAGTGTTAGAGCTGAGGTTGTCATTATGGTAAGTTGTGGGCTTAGCATAAAGTTGGAGCAGGGGTTAGTATTAAGGTTAGATCTAAACTTTAAAAATATGGGTATGTGAGGGTTGGGATTATAAACTAGGCTTTGACTCAGGTTATGTATAGAACTAAAAGTGGAATTTGGGAAGATGTACAGTTACTCTTGGATATTAGTTTCAGGTTAGTTTAGACCTAAGTTTAAAGTTTGGGCTAGATTTAGGGTTAGGGTAAGATTTACTGCTTACAATTGTGGTTATTTCAGGGTCAGGATTAGTGTTAGAGTTAAGGTTAAGTTTCCAACCAGTGGAGTTTTTTATTATTATTATTAGATATTTTCTTATTTTACATTTCAAATGCTATCCCGAAAGTTCCCTATACCCTCCCCCACCCTGCTCCCCTACCCACCCACTCCTACTTGTTGGCCCTGGTGTTCCCCTGTATTGGGGCATATAAAGTTTGCAATACCAAGGGGCCTCTCTTCCCAATGATGGTGGACTAGGCCATCTTCTGCTACATATGCAGCTAGAGACACGAGCTCTGGGGGCTACTGATTAGTTCATATTGTTGTTCCTCTTATAGGGTTGCAGACCCCTTCAGCTCCCTGGGTACTTTCTCTAGCTTCTCCATTGGGGGCCCTGTGTTCCATCATATGTATAACTGTGAGCATTCACTTCTGTATTTGCCTGGCACTGGCATAGCCTCATATGAAACAGTTATATCAGGGTCCCTTCAGCAAACTCTTGCTGGCAATGTTAGGACTAGAGACAGTTTTAGCTTTATTTAATCTATTAACATTAGACTTATGGGGAGATGGGGATAGGGTTATACTTAGGCCTTGGTTAGTATCAGGCAAGGACAGTTTTAGGTTGTTGGAGGTCCCTACTGTTAAGGTTCAGATAGCTCTCTGAGCCTGGCATAAAATGGAGGACTCCGTTCCTCAGCGAACCTTCCTTTGCTCTGCATAACCTGTGAGAGTATCTCTAAGCACAGATACCTGATCTTATTTGGAAGACGACCCTGCCCAAAGCTTCCTGCAAGTGTTGCTCTTTCCTCCAGCCCATATGATAATTAGGTGCTGCGTTATAACCAATCAGCCCTTCCCACTCGTAACCCTAAGAACCCATATATACCTTACCCCGGAACAATAAAGTGAGCAGTCTCTCTGAGGCTGGTTCCCGGAAGCTCTTTCCACCATACTCACAGGCATTGAACCCCGTTTGCCACTCCTGTTCCCTTCGCCCTTGCCTGCCAGTGACCAATGCCCGGCAAGGAAAAAGGAGAGCCACAGCTGCCACACCCAGACAGGGAATCCTGGGATGCATGGAGCTCCAGAATATCCCCCTGCGGGTACTAAAGGTGACCATCCCGCCTAAGAACTGGTCGTCTCCTTTCCTTTCTTTGCTTTACTTTTGGTTTGCGGACAGCTGAAGCCCCTCAGCCAAGGCAATCCCCTGACATCCCCCTAATTATTTTTAGGATCATGACAGCCTAAGTGCGCGTAGGCAATAGCCTTTTGACTCTCTTTAAAACGTGGTTCTGCAGCAACCTGTTAAAAGTCCCTAGTATGGTTGCCAGTCTCTTAAATCTGCAAGCAGGCTTGTGCTCATTCGTGTGTGCATTTTCAGTCCCCTGCTGGTGGATTTGCCTTGGGAATGTTGAGCACCAGTGACAATACTTCCTCTTTTCTATAACTTGACTCAACATCACCTTAGAGGGATTTCCAAGTTCATTCCCTCAGAGCCTTACTTAAATCAAGTCCTTAAAAATCTCCCAAAAGGATGGCTTAGAATTTTAGAAGGAGGTGGTTTAATTCACACCATGGGTCCTGTCGGTGAATATTTCCAATCCTGATGTCTAGACCTGCGTTGCCTACCTGGCTAATGAAAAGGAAGTGCAGGAAGGCTATCTTTTGCCCCTCTCCTTTCTCCCCATGATAGTTACCATAGCAACGCATAGGGGGAACCCCCCCCCCAACCCAAGCTTAAGGATGACCCATTAGAGGAAAAAATGCAGGAGGGCAAAGGGGAAGACTCTAATGAGGAAGACAACCCTGAGGGTTGTCTGATAGCTGACTTAGCTGCTCTAGAAAATGAAATTGATTTAATCAGATAGAAGTTACTTCCCAACCCACAGAACCCCTCTCTCTTCATGCCCCCTTCCCCTCTATGAGTCCTCATCAGCTAAGACCAAGGTTCCTAAAAACACCCAAATGAGCCCTCCCCTACCTCTGAGCACAGCATTGAGTAGCTCTGTAATCTTAGAGATGCTGGGAAGAATTATCCCCAGTCACCTCAGCCACAGTGGCCCAGGGATCCAGAATCTCCACCCATATGGACTGTTCCCATTAATATACATATATCAAGACAATATCTACTGGTTTGGTATATCCTCTTTTGGCAACAGACTTAAAAGAGTTACACCAAGCCATCCACAAGGATGAATTTATGCCCCATGGACCAACTCTATTTTATAAAGTTCAATAGCAACCTCTTAACTCTTCAGGACTGGAGAACTATATGCCAATCTACTCTCCCTAGTCTTCTGTTTATAAAATGAGAAGCCTCCTTTAGAGATGAATGTCAGATGCAGAGTAGTAAAAAATGAATTACATAATCAACAAATAGGACCGTGCCAGGGACAAAACCACCCCACTTAATTAATAAATTGGAACTATGGCCAACTGTTCGACCAGTTGGGTAACTTCTCCACAGGAATTCAGCAGGCCTTACTCTCTGCTGGGTGCTTTGAGCAGGTGCACCTATGTGTACTCCAGGCCTGGGATGGCTTAACTCCCTTGTCTGCAGGGCCTGGAGAGGCCTCTTCATTGACTTTCCTGAAACAAAAACCAGCCAAGACTCTCCAGAATTTTATACTAACTGTGCGAGCAAGTTTAGACAGAAAAAGAACAGACCCTGCCAGCCAAAGCAATGCTCCTAAACAATCTCATCTGGAAAGGGTGACCCTAGATCACAGACATGCCAGGAACAAAAAGTGAACATTGTGACAGAGGGATCATGGCTACCCAGGACACTGGGTCTGCCTCATCTCAGGCGTCCTCTCTTACTCAAGCCTTTGTGGCTGCAACAAAAGCTGATTCAAAATGTTTTAAGTGTAGAGAGACCGGACACTAAAAAGAAGACTGCCTAAGAAACAACCTGACTGCCCTTAAACCTCCTAAACCTAGCTGCCCTTCTGTAAGAAAGGCTTTGATTGGGGGGGGGGGGGGAGAGGATTAAAAGTCCAGATATGACAAAGATAGCAAACCTCTGCCACTGTTAAACTCCTTTTGGGGCAACCCTCAGACCCATCAGTCTGAGAGAAAACCCACAGGACCACTGGGTAATTAACATACTGGGGAAAAAAATCTCACCTTAAACTTTCAATAAAATTTGACGGTAAAAGTTTTAAGTGGGTAATGGACATAGGTACAGATAAGATCATCCAAAAGTGAGCTAAGGTTCCTCCACATTGAACCTACATACGAGGATCTCAAATGATGGGGTAGGTGGTCTCTTCTGAGCATTCATTACCCAAACCTTTTGGATAGACCCAGGTGGAACAAACAGGACCATTAGACCCCTAGTGGCCAATATGGCCACTAACTTGCTGGGTAGAATTTTTTTTCTTTTCTTTTTTATTAGATATTTCTTTATTTACATTTCAAATGTTATCCCCTTTCCTGGTTTCCCCTTTGAAAACCCCCTATCCCTTCACCCACACCACCCCTGCTCACTAACTCACCCACACCCACCTCCCATCCATGAATTCCCCTACACTGGGGCATGGAGCAGGACCAAGGGCCTCTCCTCTCATTGATGTTTAGCAAAGCTATCCTCTGCTACATATGTAGCTGGAGTCATGGATCCCTCCATGTGTACTCTTTGGTTGGTGGTTTAGTCCCTGGGAGCTCTGGGGGTACTGGTTGGTTCATATTGTTCTTCCTCCTATGAGGCTGCAAACCCCTTCAGCTTGTCAGGTACTTTCTCTAACTCTTCCACTGGAGACCCTGTGTTCAGTCCAATGGTTGGCTGAGAACATCCACCTCTGTATTGGTCCGGCACTGGCAGAGCCTCTCAGGAGATAGCTATATCAGGCTCCTGGCAGCAAGCACTTTCTTAGAAGATTTAAATGTGGTCCTTGCTAGTGGAGAAGAGGGAGAATGCCTCCAAATAGAAGGTTACTAAAAATATAAAGATCTAAAGAACCCCCAAGTCTAAGGCTCACTGTTGAATACCTTATTAATGAGTCACAGAAGATCCTATGTGACTATAAGAATGGCCTTTAAACACAGAGAGATTAACAATTTTAGAACAATTAGTTAAACACCAGTTAGACATGAGACACATTCATTCCTCTAGAAGCCCTTGGCCAGTTTTGGTAATTAAAGAGAAGTCCTGGGTCTAAAGGTTCCTCCACTATTTAAGGTTAGAATTTTGTTTAGGGCCATTTATATATTTGAGTTTAGAAGTTAATGGTGCCATCTAGGATTTGGTTCAAGTTATGTCTAGGATTAGAGATAGTGTTGAGTTACTATTAAAGTTAGGTCTAAAGTTAGAGCTATATTAGGGTTAGGGTTAAGGTTCATTCTTTAAGCTTATGAAGAAATTAGGACTACACTGAGGGTTAATTTTATGCTTAAGATTAGGGTTAGAGACAGTATTGGGGTTAGTTGTAGTTTTGTTTAGTTTTCTGGTTAAGTTGTACACAGGGTTAGAGCTAAGTTCATGGTGCGGCTATTGTTTGTGCTAGGTGTAACCAGGCAGCCCTCAACACCTCTAAGGGAAACCTGGAGGAAGCCAGTTCCACTCCTGCTGGCCCCAAGTTCTGAGATTTCCGGGGATTTGAACATCCTCTACCCCACCAGTTCCACCAGTTCCTCTTGGGGCACGGTCCTCGTGCTCCACAGAAACCCACCAATCAGAATGGAGTTTTCATTCAAGGTTGGTGACATTGAGAAATATCAGGCACACAGTGTGTTGCTCAGAGTTTATCACTGTTGACTTTGGGGATGGAGAGATGGGTGACTCTCTGTAGAGCAGGCTTGTCCAAAATTCACAGAGAGAATAAAGGGTAAAGAAAAACTGAGAATCCAAAGAATCAACAAAAGGGGACAGGGGGAGGAGAGAAAAAAGATGGGTGAGTGCTCCAGCACTCCCATAGTAAAGGGAGCTTGTGCCATCTAGTGTCTGTTGTATGTAATAACTACAAATTGTGCTTGAGATGGCTGGTTCAATGCCTAGCAGGGATAGGGACCCTCTCTTGTAGAAACAAATGCATTACACAGAAATAAATAAGCAAGTGAAACCCTGGAAGAATCAGTGCATGCACATTTGGGAGGAGAGGAGCTAAGAGGTCAAGATGATGGTAAAAAGCAGAACAGGGAGATTTATGACTGCACTGGGAAGAGGGCCAAGAGATCTTATTAGGCCTCTTTCCTCTCCCCCCAATAGCTGCCAGAAATAATGTAAATGTTAAATATATAATAATACTTGGTGATTGATAATGTGTTGTAATAATAATAAACTTAGAATACTTTCAAGAGACCACCTCCTTTCAAGGCTTGCTCAGCGCTCAGGAAGAAGTCCTGGGCCAGGCAGTGACATAATGTGTCCTGAAGGTAACAGAGGCAGGACAATCAGTAGTGCTTGCTGAATTCCAGATAAAATTCAGTTATGTTAAGTTTAAAACTGAAATAAAAAGCAAATAAGTCAAAATGAACTTAAACATAAGGTTTGCTCAAAAAAGCTATGAGTCTGGAAGGCAGCATGGAGACCCTCTTCCCCTCCACATCCCAACAACAGACAAAGGTTAACTGGATGGCGAGAGCTATGCTTGTCTAAGTATTCCTGTCCAACCATGGCCCTATGTATCATGTCCCCGCTACAAGGTCAAGGTGCTATAAATGGATGATGATCCTTCAGCATCTACCTCTCAGTTTCAGGTCACCATGTCCAATGTTTTCCCATTCAGGTGTGAGATAATATAACATGTCACCCAGCTCATTTACCTGCATACCAGCATACTCATTTAGCTGTATACCAGCAACCATGTAGTTGATATGCCACAATCAGTTACAGAGACCTGTAGCACAACGTAAACAGTTTCAGGGCCTGGGTTATGAGAGAGAGAGAGAGAGAGAGAGAGAGAGAGAGAGAGAGAGAGAGCGCTTAGGAAAACCTTTCTAGAGTTTATTGGTCAAGAACACAGATAAACACAGGCACACATGCACAAACACCAAATACATAAATAAGTAAGTAAATAAAAAGAAAAAAAACCACATAGCTGTTGTTATCACTCTTTCATGGCCACCACAAATGAAAAGGTGACACCCTGTTACTGAGGACATAAGGCACTTTGGTGGCTTGATGGAGAAATATACTTTGGAGTGATGTAAAACATCCTCCCTTCCAGTTGGCTCACTTGTCCCTGAAAGTAGGATCCTAGCAGCTCTCCATTGATAACGTTTATTTTTGTGCTATGCCAGGAGTTCTTTCCTGTAGCCTGGGCAGTTGGAAGAGGCAAGGGTCAGAGAGGAATGACAGCAAGTGCGTCCACCACTGCATACGCTGCGGAGAGAGCAAGTGCATCCACCACTCCATGCTCTCTTCTTGGCAGCAGGAGCACAGACTCTCACTCCTGTCAGAGGAGAAGGAAAGACAGGTCCACTGAGATGCATTCTCACCTCAATGCAGAAGGAGCTAGCAAGTAACCTAGCAGCAGATTACAATAATTACTTGTTAGAAACAATGACAATTGATGCCCCTGCCCACCACCGTGGCATGGGTAGGCTGGGGGAACCATTATGATGAGCGATTAAATGGTTGAGAGATGGAAGATAAAGAGAAGCAGAGCGGTGTGTGCACAGTGAGAGAGGCAGAAATGGAAAAGTGAGGATGGTGAGGAATAGCTTGATGTGTGCAGCCTGGGCTGCAACCTGAGGCCATGTGAGGCCCAGCCCATGGTGCTACGTCTGGATCGGTGGCCCTGCCCAAGCATGGGTCTGTGTTGATGTCCATGGTCCATGTTACCACCAAAGGCCATGTGGAGGTCCCTGGTGTGAACTGCTGCCTTGGACCATTTTGTTGTCCAAGGGTTGCAGAGTTGGCCTTGTCCCTCTGTGGCTGAAGCACTAGGGAGAGCATCCCCGCCCCTGCTGAAGCAGCATGAGAGAGCTAGCCCTGGTAACATTGGCACAGAAGAGCAGGCCAAGGGTCTGAGAGCTGGCCCTAGTGCCATTAGCTCGGGATTGCTGGCAGGCTGACAAACTAAGTCAGCTACCACCCAGGCACAAATCTACGTCTTTGAGTTGGTCCACCCCAACATGAACTGCTGGAGCCAGTGAAGGGGCTGGTGCTGCAGATCCAAAGCTGCAGGACCCCCATGACACAGGGCAACAGCAGGAGGAGTCCTGGTGAGGATCTAGTATTGAAAGTGTAGCAGAAGCCAGAGGCCTTGAGCCAGACTCATTTCGATGGATGTTTGCAAGTAAAGCTGTTTGGGCAAAGGGGTGACACTGTCTGACACTGTGACACACCACAGCTTCCTCAACAAGATGAGTTCTTTTAGTTTTTGAATTTCTTTTGTTTTCTTTGTGAGGGAGGCTGCAAGGGCAGAGATTGGATATGGAGGGGTGGGGAGATGGGTGGGTTTGAGATGCATGATGTGAAATTCACAAAGAATCAACAAATATTTTTTAAATAACGATAATTATACTAAAAATTAATTGAGAATAATTATGAGGTATAGTCGTTCACTCCTTTTTTATCTTTAATTTTATGGAGATAGTTGTTTTGCCTGCACTTATGTCTGAGCACCACATGAGTGCCTGGTGCCCTCCCAGGACTTAAGTGAATATCAGGTCCCCTACAACTGGAGATTAAACAACTCATTCATTACTGCATAATGAACAGGAAAATAAAGAAATAAAAATTCAGAAATTGAAGGAGAGCTTTCAAACTCCTTCTATAAAGCTTTTATTAACCAGTTTGGGGCAATTAAAAACCAGGTAAAGACACAGGGAAGGAAGAAAGGAAGAGAGAGAAGGGGGTAGGGGAGGAGGGAGGAAAGGAAGGAGGGAAGAAGGGAGGGAGGGAGGGAGGGAGGGAGGGAGGGAAGGTGTCCTGATGATCATAGAATAAAAAAAAAATGCTCACTTGAAAACCAAATACATACTTCCATCAAAAAGATTATCCACCATGACTGAGTTGGCTTTATCCCAGAGATACAAGGATGGCTCACCATGCGCAGGTCACTAAATGCAGCGAACCACATAAATGGTCTGAGAGACAAAAAAAAAAAATCTGATCATCTCCATAAATGCAGGGGGAAAAACAACTTCCATGAAATCCTATATGTCCCAGAGATAGAAGGGCTAGAGGGTCCTTAGGGACATTTTCCTACATATTAAAAGCTGTAGATGAGAAACTTAAGCCCAACATCAGCTTAAATGGAGAAAAGCTTGAAGCAATCTCACTGGGAATCAGGAATAAGACAGGGTTGTCTGCTACTCCCATCCTTTTCAAGACTGTGCTCAGAGCACTAGAGGGAGCACTAGGACAGGAGAAGGAAAGTGAAGGGACACAAATAGGAAAGGAAGAAGTCAAACTCCCCTATTTGTGGACGACATGATACTATCTGTAAGAGATCCTCATTGTTCTACCAGAGAACGTCTAGAAATGAAACAGCATGTCAGAGAGGTGCCTGTATATAGAATCAACTTGCATGAGGCCATAGCCTGACTGTGCACCGATAAAAAAAAAAAAAAACATAAGGAAGAGATGGCGAATACACTCCCTTTTGCAATAACCTGAAAGACATTTATATATTTAGAAATGAACCCTAGCCCGGGAGGTGAAAGCTCTCTACAAGGAAAACTTTAAATTTCAGGAGAGAGGGAGAGAGAGAGGGAGAGGGAGAGAGGGGGGAGAGAGAGAGAGAGAGAGAGAGAGAGAGAGAGAGAGAGAGAGAGAGAGAAGAAGAAGAAGAAGAAGAAGAAGAAGAAGAAGAAGAAGAAGAAGAAGAAGAAGAAGAAGAAGAAGAAGAAGAAGAAGTGGTGGTGGGGGGATAGGAAACAGAAAGGCAGACCCTGCTCTTGGATCAGTAAAATTAATAGCTTGAGTATGATGAGTCTATCTGAAGGTATAATCAGATTCAGTGCAGTGTAAATCAAAAGCCCCACCACATTCTTTACAAAATAGAAAAGAAGAAAGAAAAATTAATCTAAAACTTCCATGGAATCACAAAAGACTTCAGTTAGTCAAAATCTCAATACCATTCCAAACTTCAAATTATAGTAAAGAGCCTTAGTCGTTAAAACAATATTTTACTGACTCAAAAAATAGATATAGAGACCGGCAGAGCCATATCCAAGACCCCAACAGGAATATGTGTAAGTATTCCATCTACAACACACACTGATAAAAAGACATTTTCTACAAAGATGTTGGGGAAACGGGATGCCCACATGTAGAGGAATAAAATTGGATTCCTATCAATCACCAGGCACAAAACCTAATTCTAAATGGAGAGGAGGACCTGGGAGGGAGGGGGGAATAAGAGGGGGCAGTATCCGGAACTGGAGGAGATGCAAGAGAGGTACAGAGGGTCAGGAAATCGAACAAAAATATTTAACAGGGGGGATAAGGAACTGGGGATACCTACTAGAGGGTCCCAGACACCAGGGAAATGTGAGGCTACCAGGACCCAACAGGGATGACTTTAGCTGAAATGCACAGAGAAGGGGGAGATAGAACCTGTTGAGACGACCTCCAGTGATGGGCACAGCCCTGATCAAGGGTCGGGGCCACCCACCCATCTCAAAGTTTAACCCAGAAATGTTTCTGTCCAAAGGAAGAACAGGGACCAAAAAAAAAAAAAAAAAAAAAGGAACAGAGACTGAAGGAAAGGCCAACCGGGGACTGCCCCACCTGGGGATCCATCCTGTCTGCAGTCACTAAACCCAACACTGTTGCCGTGGTCAAGAGGCACTTGCGGACAGGAACCTAGTGTGATGGTTCCTGGGGAGGTCTGCCCAGCAACTGACCAATGCAGATGTGGAGACTTGGAGCCAACCATCAGACTGAACTCAGCGAACCAGGTCAGGGAGCTGGCGGAAGGACAGGAGGAGCGGAGCGGGATTGCAACCCCATTGGAAGAACAACATAGGCAGGCTGACCACCCAGTTCTCCCAGAGTCTAGACCACCAACTAAGGAGTGTACCTGGAGGGCTCCAGGGCTCCAGATACATATGTAGCAGAGGAGGGCCTTGCCTGAGAGCAATGGGAGGGGAGGCTCTTGGTTCCAGGGGAAACTTGATGACCCAGCGTAGGGGGCTGCTGGAGTGGTGGGGTGGGGGAGTGTGGGTGAGTGGGGGAGCAGCCTCATACAGACAAAGGGGAGGGGAGAGGGCAGATGTGGAATGAGGGGTTAGTAGAGGGGTAACTGGGAAGTGGGACATCATTTGAGATGCAAATGAATGGAAAGATTAATTTAAAAAAAATAAATAAATGTGAAAATTGAGACACTCAAATTGAAGGAAACAGGCAAGACCCGGAGTGTGTAAGATCTTCTGCCACCAAGGGCTCCAACCGCCCTGTGCTCCAGGTCAAGGCTTTACAGATGGGGCGTCACAAAAGGAAAAAGCTCTGTACAGCTGAGAAGATGATAGAACAAGAGATGATGGTCTCCTTTTTAAAGATTATTTTCTTTTATGTGCATGGTCTGTGTACATGTTTGCAGTTCCCTCGGGGGCCAGAAGAGGGCACTGGATCCTCTGGAACTGCAGTTACAGACCACTGTCAGATGCCACATAGGCTCTGAAAGCACTCCCATCCTCTGAAAGAGCAGCTAAAGCTCGCAGCCCCTGAGCCATCTCTCCAATCCCATGAAACGGAATGTTTTCGAAAGCACTCTACATCCTGAGTCTTCCACATGGAAATGTTTGATTCTCTGAAGTTTATTCCTGTGTATATTATGAAGTTAAGATTCCTACCACTTTCTCTTCTAGATGGCTATTGGTCGATGTCCACTTACGCTATAAGAAACACTTACTATGAGGGGTACAGCGGCATAAGTACCACTTCAGCATTCAGGAGGCACATGCCGGCATGTCAGTGAGGCCAAGGCCAGTCTCTTCTACATAGTGAGTTCCAGGCCAGTTATGGTGACCCAGACCCTGCCTCAAAAATCAAAACAAAACAAAACATACTTTCTTGTATTTCTATCACTGCTTGGAGATGTTCATATTTTCATGTTTATATTTGTTTTCATATGTTCATGTATGTGTTTTATGTGAATGTACATGTGTATATTGCATTGTGTTCATGTGTGCATGCACATATGTGTGTTCATATGTGCATTGTGTCTTCATATATGCATGTGTATGTCTGTGCTTATGTGTTCATGTGTTTGTATAGAGGTTTACACTTATGTGTGCGTACATATGTACATGGGTGTATTCATATATAAATGTGCCTGTGTGTTTATATATTCAGGTGTCTTAGAGTTTTATTCCTGTGAAGAGACACCATGATTATAGCAACTCTTATTTTAAAAAAATTGGGGCTGGCTTGCAGTTTCAGAGGTTTAGTCCATTGTCACCATGGAGAGAAGAATCCTGGCTGCCATGGTGCTGGAGAAGGAACTGAAAGTTCTACATCTTGATCCACAGGCAGCTGAAGGAGACGACCACACTAGGCCTAGCTTGAGCATATAAGATTTCAAAGCTCGCCTCCTCAATGACACACTTCTTTCAACAAGCCCACACTTCCTCACAGTGCCTCTCTTTATGGGCTAAGCATTCAAACACATGAGTCTATGGAAGCCATTCCTATTCAAACCACCACAAGGTACAAGCGTGATTTCATATGTGCACGCCCATGTGTGTGTGCATAGGTACATGTGTGCATTCATATGTACATGTTTGTGTTCATATATATGTGTGTGTAGTCATTTGTGCTTAACTATGTTTATGTGTGCTGGACTTGTATATGTGCATGGTCATAGGGATGTATGAATGCGTTTGCATTTATATATACTTATGTGTGTGTGTACATTCCCATGTGTAGACTTCCCATCAGACAACCTGTAATCTGGCCTCTTTCTTCATTACTAGATTGGCAGTCTTGATCTCTCTCTGCCTCTGTTCCTCATCTATACATAAAATGGAAATAAAAATATACTTACCTTTAGAGCTGTTATGAGGATAAAATAGATAAAATCTCTACAATGTTTTGAATAAGGCTGGCCATAATGTAAGACTCTATAAATGTTAGATGCAGTTCTTTACATGCTTCACTTTAAGGCTGTAAGTCTCTTCCTTCCTATCAGCTGCATTATGTTCCCTCATAAATAAACTGCCTCAGTCCCTTATAGCCTTACCATGCCTACCACAGCCTAATGTGCATTAATGCTACTATATGGCAAGCATTTGGGGACAGTTGACATGCTGGCTTCTCTCTGTGATGTGCCTATTAAATACTCTCACCATTGCACTAACTCGGAATTGGCTTCACCTGGGCAAAGGAAGGAACTAGCCCGATGAGGCCAATCCAGAGAAGGCCTGCTTAGAGGGTTCCACCTGGAGCAGCATAGACATTTTACCACTTCATTTTAATATGTAATAGGATATGAAGCAAATGAGCCTTGGTTGATACTTTCAGAGAACTGGACTTTTATCCTAAGTGTTTCTTACTTAGCTCCATGCATCAGAATCAGCTAGGGGAGTTTTCACAATACTCAGGCCTGGGTCCATACCCCACGGACTCTGATTCGAGGAAACCAGGTAATGTGCTGGCTGCTTATCTGGAAGTCATTTATCCAGATAATTCTGAATCAGATCTGCTGGACCAACTTTTCCATTTCCTTTCTAACCATTCAACAAAAGCCTGCTTCAACCAGCATATAACCTATCCTCCATTTTGACGGCACTTTCCACATAACTACCTATAGTATGGATAGACAGCTCTTCTCAAGTTCTCAACTCAACAAAAGAAAATGCTTTGGATTCTTGTTTGAATATCCCACGTGACCGTGAGTGACGCTCCAGGAGAACCGAGCGACTAGCGGATTTCCTAGTGAATCTTCTGCACTTTGAATGAGAACAGCAGCACAAGCCTTTGGCTTGTTTTCCTGGACTGTATCCTTTCACTGTGGGCTGATACTGCCCCAGGGTGCGGAACGCGTGGTGGCATTGCTACTGCCATATCTAGTTTTCTCTTAGGTGCTGTTCCCACCTTCTAAATTTTAGGATAGTTGTCTACCTTCTTCTTAGAGAGACTCAAACTTTTGTCCCTCAAAACTTTGATTGGGAGGTAAAAGTGGAACAGAGAACAGGAAAGTATAAATGAGTTCTATCCCTTTAAATAAATCGTGTTCTTAATCTTTACATTTTTAAGATATATTTTATATTTGTTTGTGGGTATGTATGTGTGTAGGTACCTACAGAGGGCAAGAGAACGTGTCAAATCCCTGGGAGCTGAGGTTACAGTCAGTTGCCTGCTGTGAGTAGAAACCGAATCCAGAGGATTCTCTAGAGGAACCACTTAACCACTGAGCCATCTCTTCAGACTTAAACTATGTTTTTCAGATCCATAAAAGAATAGAGGTTATAAAAACAAATAAACAACACATATTAGGCCCCAGCTAATGGCTCCTGAGTCTCCAAAGCTCTCTGTATCTTCACTGGATACTTTCCTGCCTCTAAGCACTGTCGATTGGACTGGAATTTTAGCTCACTGGTAGAGTGGTTACCTAGTATGTACAAGGCCTTGGACCCAATCCCAGCGCTACAAATAATAATCATGATCATAGATAAAAATAAAGTGTTGCTGATTCTGCAATCTGTTGTCCTTTCTATATGTGCTCTAAGGAAGTCATGGTTGAAATGATTTATCAAATTAAAAAGGGTATATATATATATATATATATATATATATATATCCCTAAACTCCGACTGTTTCAGGAACTGAATAGAAATCTTCCCTGAAAACAAGTCTCATTTATAGCAGGCACTTGAGAACTGCTTGTTGAATTGAAGTAAAAGAAGTTAACGGTGCTAAGCTCCCAACGCTATACTTCAGAGGTGCTTCAGAGAAGAAATGCTCTTTCTACAGGAAAAAAAAAAAGGAAAAGAAAAGGTACTCTCAGCTCAGCTTTTATGTGGGATTCTAAGAGCTGAAAGGTCAGACTTTCAAAAATACACCACTCCAGGCTATTCAATGTTGTAATTAATACACTTAAGTAAGATGCAAAGCCACTGACTTTTAAAGGAACCACAGAACTGTGCTGTCTGAAACAGAGGACACTGTCACAGCAGATATGAGGTTGACTTGCTTTGGAGTATTATCATTGTGTGTAGGAAATGCCTGTACATACTAAAGGTAGTAGACATTCCCTGCAAGAGATTCCCATCAGAAAATTGTCTAATCCATAGTCCACAGCTTTCTCTTTTGCCTGAAATTGAACTGTTTCTGTTTATCCTTTTCTATTAGCTTGGGAACCTTTTGAAGTCACACTCCATGTGCTCATCTGCATGTTCTCAGCGCCCAGCAGAACCAAACATGTAACACCCCAAAATGTTGAAAAGCAACTCAATGCTGAAGTAATTTTCTTTGGTTTGGTTCCAGAATTAAGTTAGTAGAAGAAATGTCTCCACATATATAATAATGTGTGTGTACACATCAGATATACAAATTATATAGATATATGTATGTGTTTACATCAGATGTATAAATTATATAGATAGATGTATGTGTTTACATCAAATGTATAAATTATATAAATAGGTGTGTGTAGGGGTATGTGTGTGTGTGTGTGTGTGTGTGTGTGTGTGTGTGTGTATGTGTGTTTGTGTGTTTCTAGGGATCCAACCCAGTACTCTTGAGGCAAAGGTAAGCAGATACCTGTAGTTTCAAGGCCTATAGAGAGTTATGTTTTACAGCAAGATCCTGGCTATAAATAAATAAATAAATAAAGATATGTCATCTGGGATACTATGAAACAAAATATCTGAGATTTAAATAGTCTAAAAAAGTTCTAGAGAGATAAGAGACTGTCCACATATCAGCGATGTTATTCACTCATTTATCCACTTACCCCCCCCATCCATCTAATACTTAACTATTCAGTGTACGCTTACAACCTATAGATCCAAAAATATACATAGATACATTGCTTTGACACTTAAATGAGTGAGACTGGGCTGGAGATGGTTCAGTGATTAAAAGCTCTTGCTTCTCCCTCAGAGGACCTTTGTTTGAGTCTCAGCACAGAGTAGTGACTCACAGCCATTGCTAATTCCAGTACCAGTAGATCAGGTGCCCATGCTGGCCTCACTGGGTATCTAGCAGATGTATAGCACATATACATATACTGGCTCTGCTTTAGAGTCTCAAGACCTGAGTTTGATCTTTTAAGCAAGGTGTCTTCTGACTTCTCCATAGGAACCATGGCCCATGCACTCACACATACACACACACACACACACACACCATCATCATCACCATCACTATTATCATTTTGTCACAAATACAGTGAGATTTAAATTTTAAAGATAATATAGAAACAAAAAAAATGTATCTTTCTGCTCTTAGTATGAATCAAACTTTTCTCTCCACCTAAACATCTACCGTGGAAAAGAATATACATTCCGTATCCCATTTCATGTCTTTCTACCACAAGCCCCAATATCTATAACACATCTGACCTTCAGTGTTGCCTCATCTAAAAGGAAATTAATTGTCTAGATATTCAAAAGAACCAGAAATCTTCAGTTTCTAAAACTAAAAGCCTCCTGATTCTGGCTAAGTCCTGAGGCTTGCGTCTGTGATTCCAGCACTGGGAAGGTAGGGTGATGGAGAGTTTGAGGTCAGCCTGGACTGCATACAAAGACTTCATCTCGACAAACAAGCTGGGCATGGTGGTACACACTGATCCTGCTGAGCCAGGAGAAATGCTTTGAGTTCAAGTCCAGCCTGTGCTGCACAGTGAGTCCCAGGCCAGGATGGGCCCCAGAGTGAAACCTTGTATGAAACAAACAGATAAATACACAGCAGTTCTGTTCGTAGCAACACAAGCAAACCTGTAGGCAGTCTCCCTTTATTGTGAAGTGAAGAAGGCCTTCAACATTAGGTCACATGATATGACACACACCATCAATTACTTTGGCATCCTGTCTTTGCTCAATAACTGTACAAAATGTTATAAATGTAAAAGTATCAATCTTATATTTAAAAATATTTAGAAAGAACTCCCACCCAAAAAGTCATAACATAGTTTAGAATAAACTCCCAGTAAGGGAATGTGTGTGTGTGTTGGCTTCCTTCGGGAATGCTCTGCCAGTAATTTTATGTGGCCAAGCCATCAGTTTTTCGTGTAATTTTACACAAGTTTTTTTCTTATCCTTTTTCTTTGTTCTGAACTTAATGTCCACCAGAATTCTCCCAAGTAAACTAACTCAATTTTTCACTATCTCTACATTGTGGGACCATATTCATCTCTCTCCATAGCCAACAATGTTTATTGTGCCAGAAAACACAACAGAGAGGAAAATGCCACAGTATTCATGAAGAAGATAGCATGCAATGGCAGAATTGCAGATTCATGCAATGGCAGAATTGCAGATTCATGCAATGGCAGAATTGCAGATTCATGCAATGGCAGAATTGTTGAGATTATTTGGGTACCCATTCCTGACAAAAGACCAGTTATGCTATTTTGCATTATTGATTACTGATTATTAACTCTCTTCCCTAACTCCCTGTTTTCTTTTCTCCCAAGTGGATAACTGTTTTCTTCCCAGGTATGACATCTGTCCTCCCCCCGTGTATTAGAAAGGTGACATATGTTTTGCCACATTGACTATACACCCTGCTTGAGCCTGCTCCAAGTCAATGCCAGGAGTAAATGGAGAGTCAAGACAATGAGTCCTTCAAGCCTGACCAGCTTCAGATCCAGAACCATCGCTGATGATACTTATAGATATTAATAGTCACATTGAATCCAGATGCCACTTCAGCTTTGCGCCCAGAACCCCACTAGTCTACAAAATCCATTCTTCAACAAAACATGGTGAATTTCTATTCACTTCTCAACTTTACACAACTAAGCAGACTTGCACAAGACCTAAAACAGTTCAAGTCCACGGATTTCCCATTTACTAAGAAAATCCATCCAAGAATTCCCTCCCAATTCCTAGTTCTCCAAATCACAAATACTCAAAGCTCAGGCTAGACTGGGTATAAACAGATGGGCCTTAGCATCCACCCCGCCCACAAAATTATCTAGATGAGACATTCCTGTTTGCTTGTTGCTCAATCTAGTCTTGCTAAAGAAAGAAACCTTTGGGCGGGGAAATTCTTAGTCAAATAAATTCCTAAAGAGAATGTTCAATAAGTGATGCTATCAAGGAGTATGTCACTATCCCAGAAAGACCTGAGTTCTGTGTTACTAAGGGTGAGTCAGCACAGAGCCTGAGGAGATGACAGAACACAGCAGCTTCTCATTCTGCCCCAGCCTCTTCAGCTCTCCTGCTGTGACTCTGCGTACAGATCCTCCTCTGTGGATTCTTTATGAATTATTTGTGAAAGATAATTGACACAGTCTCGATGTCTTTGCTGTTGATTGCATGTGAATCTTTTGAACAAGTTTGGGTTTTTATGGGTTTTTTGTTTGTTTGTTTTGTTTGTTTTTCCTGAGACAAGGTCTATCTATATCACCCTGGAACTCTCTATGTAGAGCAGGCTGGCCACCAACTCATAGCAATCTGGCTGCTTCGGCCTTCCCGGTGCTAGGTGTAAATGTGTATATCACACTTGGCAGTTTCTTCTTCTTCTTCTTCTTCTTCTTCTTCTTCTTCTTCTTCTTCTTCTTCTTCTTCTTCTTCTTCTTCTTCTCCTCCTCCTCCTCTTCCTCCTCCTCCTCCTCCTTCTCCTTCTCCTTCTTCTCCCTCTCCTTCTCCTCCTTCTATTTCTCCTTCTTCTCCTCCTTCTTCTTTTTCTTTTCTAAATCCAAAAGTAACTCAAAACTCAGAAGAAAAAAAAATGTAATTTTGTGGCTAATGGGAAATCCATAGACCAGGCAAGGGCCAAGTTAAGTTTCATGATTATGAAATTCATTCCACAGTTACTAGGATGACCCGTTAAAAAGAATGTAGTCGGAAGGCCCAGCATTCCTTTAGTTGGTAACTCACTGAGGATCCCCCACCCACTAGTCATCTGCTAAGTTTTTTTAAATAAAAAGATGAATGAGATCTTACCCTGGAGGTGTCCACATTATACAGTGTCAAAGTGGTTGGTCATTAGTCATCATGGATACCCATATACAAACAAGCTTCAGGAGAGCTGGTTCTCAGGCTTCAGACAACAACAGGATCAGAAGCGAAATACTGACACAATCCAGACAGCAGGAAGGTACAAAGAGTCAATGATATATTTTGGAGAATAACTATTTCTGTAAATACAGGTATACATGGGAAGAGACTCATGAGATCTGGGAATCTCAGTTGACTTTGGCCAAATACTGTTGCTTAAATTAGATAATAGAATAATGTGGAGACTGGGTGCTCTCTCCCCCCCAACACACACCTCCTACTCATTACTTGGGATGGCAAGTTCTTCCGACAAATAATTTAAGATTAGAACAGTTTTAGCTGATGGAAGCAAAAGGGGGGAAAAATCAATGGTTTATCAACAGACTAGCAAGGACCCACACATTTTGGTTAGCCTGGGGCCATTATTAATAATTTTATCCATTGTTTCAGAGAGATGAGTCAAGTCTCTGTAGATTCATTTGATGGGTAACACAAAGTCAAAAACAACTTATCCTTTGTCCTTGATAATACTCTCTATTTTAGGTATTTATTGCCTGTTTCTGGTTTTGTGGTTGTTGCTGGACTCACTATGTATACCAGGCTGCCCTCAAATTCAGGAAATCCACCTGCCTCTGCTTCCCAAGTGCTGCCGCCATTCTGGCTTGCCTGTCCTTTTCAACAGATTGTAAATTCTCTGAGGAGAAAACTGCTGTCTGGCTTATTTGTTGTTGTTTTCTCTGCACATTGTTCCATGCCTGCACAAAACCATTGGCTTGGTTGTTTGAACTTCTTATACAGCAGTAACCAACTCTACTATGTGACAGCAGCGTGTCCAGATGATCTCTGACAGCCAGGCATTAACTTGTATTGCAGCCACGTTTCAGAGAAGGTAGCATTGGTCACAGAGAATGAGTAGGTCGTCATGAAGGGGAACGGAAGGGATAAGGTAAACCAGAAAGAACAGAACGCCACGAGCAAAATCAAAGCCTTTTGAAGAAGTCATTCTCCCTGTGTTGTTCAGAAACTCTTATCTATGAAGATGTTCTACATAAAACCAAAAATAGGACTGAGAGAAAGGGGGTGGGTGTTCAGGAGTTCAGCCATTCCACTGCGAGGAGGCAGTGTTCCCCCAAATAACTGCAGACCAGGATATCTATAATTCATCCCATTATACTTAAACTTGTAATGAGCTGTTGTTTATGAAACCCTTGATGAAACACAGGCCTGGGCCAGGGAAGACCAAAGGAGCTCTCAGTTACACCTAATTAAACAGCTGGCTCTTTGACAACTTGACCTGACCTGTCCAAGAATCAAGAGAGGAAGGGGACGCCTGGGAGTCAGAACACACAGGAAAGCAAGTGAGGGTTGGGTATCCGAATTGGAAGGAGGTTGAAGATAAACTAAAAACAAACTTTGACTTCTGGATAATCCACCTCAGAGAACTGAAGAACATGCCTTGCCTTGCCCTAGATTCTTCAGGAATCCCACTGACAGGTCTTCCCTGGTTCACAGCCCGGTACTTCTTTAGGGGTGGTCGACTTGTGCACAGTTAAACTAGGCCACTGCGCAGTTTTAACCCTTTCTTCCCACATTCTGGCGCGGGGACCTGAGCTCACTCCTCCCCGCCGCGCCCGCGCCCCGGGGTTCCGCGATTGAGCATGCTCAGTAGCCGCCAGCGTCTGGCTCCCAGGGAAACCTCTGCACTCCCTCCCCAGCTGCTCTCGGTCGCCTCCTCTCTGCCCGCTGCCCAGGGTGCAACCCGGCTTGCAGGGCTCCACGCGACCCAGATTCCCGCCCCGCCCCCGCCCCTCCCGTGCCCGCAGCCAGTGCTGCAGCCGCGGCCGCCTCTGTCCAGCATCAGCTCGGGGACCAGCCGCGGCGATCACCGTCGCTTGTGCGTAGCAGAAGCGAAGGCGGAGATGGAGACCACAGTGTTGCGATACCAGATCTGCTGAGCCCACCGCTGTCCCTGCCCCGGTGAGTCGCGACCCCAGAGGAGCCAAGGGTGAATGCCCTTGGAGAAAAGAGAGGTGGCAGCTGACCTGTGTGTGTAGGATACAAAAGAAATGGGGACAGTGAGGGGACGTGAATGAAAGTGCGCACTACCTGGGTGCAGGAGCGCCGGAGTCACCCAAGACTAAATCCTCTTTCTCTTCCTGAGCCGGGGAAATAACAACCCGCGGCGCTGCGGGTCAGCGCTGGAAGCTGTTTGCGTCCCTGGGGGCGCGAGTCGCCTAGCGACTGAACGCCAATGTTGGCGCTTAGGGAGGGATCCTAAAAGGGGACAAAGAGGAGCAAGGGCTGGGGCAAGTGGAGGGTCCTGGCCCCTAGGGAGCCCTCTGTCCTGCCGGTCAGGCCCCGGGGCGGTGCCAGGCAGCAGTGGCAGAGCTGTAGACCGAGGTCTCTGAGCCAGGTCTGCAGGGCTGGAGCGCACCTCCTCCCACTCTGGGAAACTCCACTCTTGGAGCATCTCTGGGCAGGTGCAGTTGAACAGGCGGGCAGAGAGCAGCCCTGAGAGCTGTTAAAACAGGAACAGTGGAGCGATGTGTGCTGTTTTTCCTAATGCCTTTATTTCCAAGTGTGGGCACCAACTGCTCCCCCTCGTCGTGTTTCTGCTCAACCTCTAAGTGGCGAGTCTGGTAACAGACCTTATGAATATTTCAGAAACGACCTCACAGACTCCCTTGCTTCAGATCAAGTTTAATGAATATGTGTGTAAGCCTTTCTGCCCCGCACAGACAGATGGAAGCCCGGGCCACTGCTTGGAGCTTTCCAAATTTCATCTCTTTCTTCACCACCAACAGAGAAAAAGACGTCGCAAGCCTTAGACTGGTGTCATAAATTGAGGCTGTCATTTGGAGACACCGATTTTAGGCAGCCATCCAGGCTTTGTTCTGCATCTCAGCAGTGTGTGCATGTTGTGTTGGTCGCTTGACAACCGTCCTTAACTGCTATTGCCAATATGGTGGAAAGCAGGTAGCATGACTACATTGGGATAAACGTCATAGTTCCTTGTTGTCTTATGACAACACGGAGTAACAACAGTCTTGGTCATTCTCTCCCTAGAAGTTTCCTTTTGAGATCAATCTGGTTGAAATTTTGCCAAAGGCACACATTCTTGTTTTTCCTCATCCTTAGGAGCTATTTCTTCTAACCCTCTCTTATGGGAAAAGATGAATGCTTTCTCTGTAAGACGTTGCTGTTAAGAACAGCAAAATAATGTTTTATTTGAGGGCACTTTCTGAATTGTAACAGACTTACACTTTGAACTATATAACTCGTGTTGCGCCATCACAATTAACCAGTAAACTGACACACTGCCTAGTTGTCAGTATCCTAAGGTGGTACTCATTTACAGTCAGCTCCTCCCACCCATCCTCAGATGTGTGGGAGACACATAGGTAATCTTGACCCATCTATCAGGAATTCTTTTGTTGGCCAAGAACTCAAGCCTTCTTGTGAAGAATGAGAGAGGCAGTAAAATTCTCTCTTGCAAGTCCGCTCATACAAGGAGGAGGCGGAGGGGCTTCAGTTTGCATACATAGGCTTCACATTTAGGAGAGCTACTTCCCACTGAGACCTACTGCAGTTACATCACAGGCTCCACCTCCGCCTGCCAGGCTGCTTCTCCCAGTCGGAGGTCAGTGTGTGTTGCTGTGTTCAATTAAGGAAGAAGAAGAAGAAAAAAAAACCCAGAAATGAAAATTTGCTCCTTTTCTCTATTGTGTCTTGCTGATTCAATTAAAAAAATATATGAATGCTAGCTTTCCAAGAGACTTTGACGCCAACATCACATGTCTGTGCTACTGTGCTAAAAATCATTGATAGATGGTATTATAAAGGAATTCTATAGAATTAACAAAATAAGGGAACTATTATGTAACAGGCAACATCTCCTAAAGCATGTCACCAAATCGCTCAGAAATAGACCCAGCTGCGTTCACAGATGTAAAAATCTGGCTAATTCGGAAGTTTGCAGAGCTCAGACACAACTTCCAGGTGTGTCGAGGAAGCTGACCCCACAACCTCCAAGGATTTTTTTTTAAATAATTTTTAGGGTTGTTGGGTTTAGCAAATAGAAATTCAGGTTGCTTCACTAAATTTGAATTTCAAATCAGCAGCAGATACTATTTGAATTTATAAATGTCACTATGATACTTGGAATTATACTTTTAAAATTATTAGTTTTTTCTCTGAAATTTAGTTTGGATTGGGCAGACATTTTTTTTTTCTGGAAACCCTATAATGAAAACATTTCTTTCCTCCTTTTTTGGGTCACTTATGGGTTGAAAAAACAAAGTGGAGCAGAAGTCATATGCTGTTCTGCAGACAATCTGGGGCAAGCTCAGCTCTTGAGCTATAGAGAGTAACTCATGCCTGAAAGTGGGAATTCTCTGTTCTGCACATATTTGCCAAATACTTCTTGTTAGGTTCTGTGAGAGTTGCCAAGAATCCAAAGATGAGAAAAAACAGGGGCTAGGGATGGATTTACACCAACTTATGTAGGAGTTGCTTTGCCAGAAGTGTGAGGTGTGTGTGTGTGTGTGTGTGTGTGTGTGTGTGTGTGTGTGTGTGTGTGTGTGATGTAAGAGGCTGGGGAAGACACAGAATTCTGCTAGACATCTCCACTCAAAAAAAAAAAAAAAAAAGACATCTTCAGCTGTCCAGCAGTGTTGACAGGAATGGCCTCAGATATGAGAATGAGTTCTTATCATAGGTGAAAGGTGTGAGGAGAGTGGCATGAGAGCCAGATGGAGTTACAAGTTACAGGATTTTACCCACTGGCCTCAGTTAGAAAAACAAATTGGCCTCTGATGTCCTGAATACAGTGTTTCACAGCACACTCCTCCTCGGCTGTCTTCCGGGGCTTACATTGTTTTCTCCCCCCAAGAAATACTTTTAAATAGCTCTCAATGGGAAAGCCAAAGGAACTGAGATGAGACACATGCGGGGACTGGCAAATGGCAGTTTGAACAAAGGTATCTCACTGCATTTAAAAAATAAAAAACATTTTAATTTAATTATTAATGTGTGTGAGTGTTCTGCCTACATGTATGTCTGCACATGTATGTCTGTATACCAAGTGTGTGCCTGGTACCCTTGGGGACCAAAAGGGGACAATGGATCTTCTGGGACTGAAATTACAGTTGGTTGTAAACTCCCATGTGGGTGCTGGGATCTGAACCTGGGTCCTCTTGAAGAGTAGCCCGTGTCCTTAACCAATGAGTTACCTCTCTGGCTCCTCTCACTGTATACCACAAAGCAGGTGACTGACTGCAAAGGTGTCCTTTGACTGACATCATTGGGTCCTCTTTCATTATTCCACTATCGTCCTCGTCTCTTCAGATTAAACCAAACCAAACCAAACAAACAAAAAGACCACCCACCGTATTCAAATGCATTGTTTCTTTACATTTTCACTTTTACATAAATGTATCCTTTGAGGTGCCAATCAATATTCTGTTTCTTTTGGTACAATTTCCTGAAATAAGATAAGCATATGTTTGGGTTTTAGGAAATCTGTTGCTCTGAGTGAGAAAAGACATTAAATTGCTATCATTTTCTGTTTCAGTTGAATTATCTTTGAGGAAACAGATGCCAGTGATGGAAAGAAAGTATATCTTACAAAAATAACACCATGTAAAAGTGACCATATGCTTGTAGTATCAGAGAGTACCTACTTAGTGTTCTGAAGGAAATTAATTCCTAAACAATGCCACAGCAAACACAACTGCGTCTGTAAAGACATTCAGAGTACTACTGCGGAGCATCAGCGTAGGACACCGCGTGCGTGCGTGCGTGCGTGGAGGTTAAAGGTTAAACTCATGCAGTTCGTGTAGAGACCAGCTACTCATTTCTTCATGATTCTAACTGGCAAAACTCCAGTATCCAGGAATAGAATGCCAATTTAGATTACCTTTCCAGTTATTCAGCAATTTCCATCAGAAGAGCCTCAAATGTGTGGCTAATTTTCACCTTTTTTTCTTTTTAAAATGGTGCTTGGGAGGATACCTACTGTTTTATGCCAGACAAACACTTTGTACAGAGCTATATTAGATCCACAAATGGAAAAACAAAACAAAACAAAAAAAAACTTTATTTTGAGACAGTTTCACTAAGTATGCAGGATGGCCTTGAACTTTCTCTGTAGTCAAGGAAGGCCCTGAACATGTGATCCCCCTGCCTCAGTCTTGAATAGCTGGAATTAACAGGTCCAGCTCAGATTGTAACATAAATTCTCAAAAATCATAAGAATTACCCTACACTGAAACATATCATGAAATAGTCATATTGAATAAATGATCATCCTATAAGATGGAACAGAAAAACGCTCTAATCTAGGAACTTACACCAATCCTCTTTGCAGAAAAGTCCAACATTTTCCTGCCTTAATTTCCTGCCATAATTCTGCAATTATGTGAGAGAGAAAAACTATGACCAAGGGACATACTGAAATTATTAAAGTTCAAGGCGATTAGAGCTTAGGTCATATTTTCAACAAAGTTTCCTGTGGACACACACAGCTTATTACAAGAAGATTTACTCCAGTGGTCCCCAGAGATAGCTGATGTAGTCTGTCACCCAGAGAGCCTCAGGTGACACCGGATGCTCACTCTAAGTCCTTGGTAAACATTCTGAATCCAAAATTCTCTATACAGAATTTTCTTGCACTCTGTGAGCATGTAACCTTCCAGCCCCCTGTGCTTACTGTGGGCAAATAGCATTGTATCTTAACACTAGTTTCTTTGCTATAAAACAGAAGGTATAAAAGTTATAAATAATGATGATATGATGCCAACCCTGATGTCTGTATCTATAAAATAAACTTGAGTCCTTGTTGTGGTTTCAATAGCTGAATAGTTTTTTTTTCCTCAAATAAATTAGAAAACTTATATTAAGTGAGTATATTCTATATGATGTTTTCGGTGGCATTGAAATGATAACACAGATTGGATTTTCTTAATTTTTTTTTTACATTTTAGAAGTGAAACGGTTTGCTTTTTACTTAACTAGAATTTATTAAGTTCCTCTTCAAAATTAGTCTCAGCTGGAGGTTGCAGTGCACACACATTTAGTCTCAGCATTTACGGGGCTCAGGCAGGTAGATCTCTATTCATTCAAGACCATCTTGGTGCACATAATTACTTTTTGGCCAGGCAGGAACCCTATCTCAAAAAAAAAAAAAAAAAAAGTCTCAGACACACAAATCCCCCAAAACCAAAAGACCAAAAATTAGTCTCTTACAATGAAGATAAACCATACAGAAAAGACAATGTCAAGCCTAATGAGCTGACTTTGACCACTAGGCTCCATATATTGGAAGATGAGAACCAGACCCAGCAGGTTGTCCTCTGATCTCCACAGACACTATGATGTGTGATTGTACACTTTCAAGTACACATACGCACGCACACCGAACCAAACAAAACTAAAGAAGTAAGAGTACTTTTTAAGATCGGTCACAAGGAAGCCAATGACACAGATTCAGGGTTCTTCACATACTTTTGCAATGATGTTTCCGTTTTAATTATTAGGTTGAACTTATTAATTAAAACGCCTGGCATAAGAGCTTACTTAAGCCACTCTCCTCCCTAGTTTTCCTTGTGCAACTAGTTGGTAACACAAAACAAGCAAACAAACAAACAAACAAAAAACCCTGACTCTTCAAATATCTGTGTCTGTTTATGTGTGAGGGTGCCAGTGTCCTCAGAAGCCAAGAGGACATCAAATTTCCTGGTCTGTAACTAGAGTTACAGACAGTTGACATGGGTCTAAGAACTATAGTCCTCTGAAACAGCAGTGTGTGCCCCAGACCACTGTACTATCCCTCTAGCTCCTGCCATATGTTTTGAAGGTTTTGTTCATGGTGAAACCAATCATTTATTTACCTCACAGATGTTTTGATTTGAGACATTAGTCTAACAGACATCATTAAAGACAAGAATCCTGTTCCCTACATCTTTTTTTTTACCTGCCAGTTGGCATTGTAAATATTTAAAGTGTAAGTTAGTCATTGCAGTGAGCACATTTATTGTATAAATATATTTATTTCCCCTTTCATTTAAAGCAGATAGATATTCTATTCAGATTTTGAAAGACAAATTTTCTAAAAATTGTGTAATATAGTAGACCCTTTATTTTCTTGTTTTGTTTTTATTTGTTCTGTTTTTTGTTTTTTGTTTGTTTGTTTGTTTGTTTTTGAAACAGGGTCTTTCTATTATGGAGCTCTGGCTGAACTTGAACTCACAGAGATCCTCCTGCCTCTGCTTCCCAAGTGCTGGAATTGAAGGTGTATACTGCCATGCTGCATCTTGACATCTACTTTTTAAATGTAATATCTTTATTTATTCTTTGAGAATTGCATATGATTATACAATGAATTTTAATGATCCACCTTCCCTCCCTCCTCCAACTCCTACCCAACCCTTCCAACACACCCTCTCCCAAATTCATGTTATTTTATGTCTTGCTTTGTATGTTCCTTTCTTTCTCTTTTTCTTTCTTTCTTCCTTTCTTTTTTTAATACCTCACTGAGTCAAATTAGTGCTATCCATCTTCCTATGGGCCTGTGGCCATCCACTGGAGGAAAACGGGCAGCCTATCAGAAGCCAAGTCTGCCAGCAGCCATACCCCAAAAGAAAAATGATTCTCTCTCCTCTGGTGGTCATTAATGGTCAATAGCTCCTTAGTTAAAGATGCTGCCTTCTGAGCCCTGCCTTATCCGAGTCTCCCCCATATCCAAGCCCCCGCCCATATCCGAGCCCCCGCCCATATCCGAGCCCCGCCCATATCTGAGCCCTGCCCATATCCGAATGGAATTTTGACTGTCCTGATGCCATAGTCATGAGCTGCTGTGTGTTCAGAAGTGCGATGATGATGTCATGTCCAGACAGCATGCTACACCACTCTTCCCATGCTCCAGTGACTGCATTCTTTCTACTCCCTCCTCCATAATGTTTTCCCGAGTCTTGGCAGGGGAGCAGTTGTTATCTGATTCGGCCTAAGCACCCACGGCCATTTATTCTCAGCACTTGGTCCAATTTTGAGTCTCTGTATTAACTACTGCCCATTACAAAAAGAAACTTCTCTGACCAAGGTTGGAAGAAGCACTACTATGGGTATAACAGATATTTAGAGTACAATTTGACAACAGGACCACTTGGCAAGGACGGGTTCCTTCTGTGCCCTATGGTGCTCTCAGAGACAGGCTTACAGGATCTGGCATGCATTGCCCCTTGTGGAGCACTCCTGACATCCAATTAGAAAACAGTTGGTTACCTCCAGAACAGACACTCCACTCTTGTGCCAGCAGCCTAGCTTGCCTGGCAGGTCGGTTTTGTATTATGCAGGATCTAGTGCTAGGTAAGACTTGTGTCTTTTCTCTTCCAGTGGCTTGCATAACACATTCTAGCACTGCAAGAACTGACCAGCAGGAAAGAAGTTTCCCGATCAGTTCCAGACGGACTTCTCTAAATCCAACAACCAAAGTGGGACACTTAGGTTTTAATTTTAAAGTGTCTTGAGCCTGAAGATCCATTAGAATTTTAAAGCTTTAAAAAATGTAAACAACTACTTTTGGTTGTGAAACTTAATCATAGGGTACCTTAAAACGGTAAGCAGTCATTAGAACTGTATTAATTAAGATGTATATTACATGCCATGATTTAAAAGCCCTTTATTAAAATGCCTAACATAAAATGCCTTCATATCTGCTCTGTGTATAATGTGTGCATAGCCCAACATGTGAACCCAATACATACCAATCAGGATTTAACAAAACAGGAGGGTACAGCTTAGATGCCATTCTATACTGTACCAGATATCTCCTCTACTATTCTTTTAAATGATAGTTCATCTAGAAATGTATGTGATAGATTCATATATATATATATATATATTAGGGGACAGAGCTTGTCAATTAGTCTCTTGAACAATCTGAGAGTGAGATACAGAAATTAAATCTGATATATGGTTTCACAGTGGCCAACTATGTTGACAAACCAACCGTGGAAATAGTTTACTTTCGAATTCCATATTGGCCATAATATTTTTACTTTATCAATGATCCATATCTACATAGGTCATTGTGAGCGTCTCAAAAAAGAGAGAATTTGGATAATAATCTGTATCCAACTTGATATTTCTTGGCCCAGAAAAAAAATCAAGACTAATATTATGTTATTAAAAGGATGGATATGAAGTTCATTTATGATTTAAAATCAATTCCAAGACCAGAGTATGGAAGTATGAGCTCAGCTACTACTATAGGACCATGGAAACAGTTTTAGTTTACTGACTATGAGAACTTTTGGTTGGGTTTATAAATGATCCAAGCTCAAATCAAAGAGGGTCATAAAGAAAATGTACAGCACACAATCTATAAAGTGAATCACTTGGGACAGCTTGGTAGGTGTAAGAAAAATGAATGATCTCCCTGAGCTGCCCTTGGGCTCGGCTAACCTAAAAATCACCATTGTAGGTTTAAAATTGAGTTCCTAGGTGTTTGTACATGTATCTGCAAGTGTCTAATTTAACTAAACAAACTATATGTAACAGATCACTATTGTACCTCTGTCCTTCATTTTAAAATTAATATATAACGTTATTATTTTATACTTAATTATTGCCTAGACAACTAACTCATAAATCAATCAACAAGTAAATAGTGCATCTATTCTGTGACTACCACTGGGCTATTTCCAGAATATTCTTTAATTATGTAATTCATATTTGAAATTGTTCATTCTAAAGGATGGTGATGTTTTTCAGCAGCCATAAAATTAGGCGTGTGTCTTAAGTTGTTCATCTAATAGATCATGACAGTGGGTGTGTAGTCTCAGGCATCTCTCTGCATCATGATTTGATTTTCAGGGATATTTGTTTATACTATAGAATGGACATTTGTTGCTCCTTTTAAACAGGGGCTTCAAAATCCTATTTTACACTGAGGACTGTATTCATTGTTATACAGAAAAGCAGGACTGACAGGAGATAGGCACATTTGTGCATACACATATATTCTCCTCTCTCTCTCTCTCTCTCTCTCTCTCTCTCTCTCTCTCTCTCTCCCCTCCCATGTGTGAATGCGTGTGTGTGTGTGTGTGTGTGTGTGTGTGTGTGTGTGTAGATTTATTATGAAGAATGGGCTCTGTTGATCATAGCAGCTGAAAAGTTCACAGTCTGTTGTCTGCAAACCAGAGACCCAGAGAAGCTGTTATAATTCCACCCAAAGGCAAGAACACACCACTGTCTCAGCCCATCATGTGAGAGTCAAGTCCCTCCATCCTTATTTTTGTTACATTCGGACCCATAGCAGATTGGATAAATCAAGCCACACTGGGAAGAGAAGCATGCTTTATTGAGTGTAGGGATTCAAGCACTGATGTTATACAGAAAGTAGAATCAGAGCCTTACTTACCCAGAAATAATGTAATAAGAACGCCTTGCCCCAATCAAGTTGACACATGAAATTAACAACCACAGGACTCTCTAGAATTACAAAACAGATCCCACTTTTCACAACAGGAGTTGGAAGTACAAATTGTTTCCCTTTTCACACAGGTTTGAGCCTTAGACCTGTTTCTGTTATCCATTCCAGGGGTTGCAGCCATTAAGGCCCCTTTACCAGTGCTAGACAGTATGGTAGCAGTGCCAGCCTGGTGGTGACAATAGAAGTTTCTTTGGTGGGCTGCTTTTATGTCACATGTCACATGTTAACCCCGCCCCTTTTTGTTTGCTATATACTCTCCAAACCTGATTTCTTTGCCCAGCTGGAAATCTGAGGAAATTTTATTTTATGACAAATTAATTTTCTGCTTACATGAGACAGAGCGAGTTTGTTTTGTTTGGATTTGAGTTTTTGAGACAGGAGTCCAGACTGGCTTTGAACTCTTGTACCTTCCTTAGCTTTCCTGAGTGTTGGGATTATAGGTAAGCTCTACCTTGACCCACTAGTTTCTGTTTCTGCAATAGTAAACCCTACATGGGACTCATCCCATGCAGATGGAGGGGTATTCACCAGCCACTAGGACTCAATACAAGACATTCCGAGGGGCTCAAGGTGGGGAAGATGTTTATCCATTCTCCAAGTGTTCATGAGGGAAGTCACCTTGCTGGGCATAAGCTAGTGGTCGAGAGACAAGTAAGAAAAGATAAGAACCTTGATGGCAAGCTGAAGGTAAAGACATGAATCAGTGAGCACAGTGATTTTTAAGATGGCTCCACTTTGAAAGTGGGAGGTTGGTATACAAAAGGATAATTGTTAGAACAATATATATTGTGTTTCATCTCTTCCAAGAGGCAATGATTGTCTTTCCTTTTTAATGTTTAAAGTTTGGAAGTTACTCAAGTGTGTTATGCCTTGTTCACCACCATTCTGCTCCTAGAGGTCTCCCCAAGCGTATTTAGCTGAACTAGGATGTCACTGAAACACACTATCATCGTCTGAGTGAAAGGCTCAGTGAGGAACTGGGGAGATGGCTTGGTCTGTAAAGCGCTTGGCACACAAATGTGAAGACCCGAGTCTGGATCTCCATGTAAAAATCCAGGTGCAGTACCTGCAGTCCCAGAGTGGAGGAGGCGGAGATGAGAGGGTTCCTGGGGGGGGGCAGATCTTGCCAAATGAGTGAGCTCTGGGCTCAGTGAGAGACTCTGTCTTAAAATGGGAGGAGGGTAAGGAGGGGAGAAGCAAGCAGTTGAAGAAGCCTCTGTCTCTCACGGCCAGCTGCACTCATGTGCACATGTCCAGCGTCAGACATGCACACATACACAAAACTAAAACTAAGAAAATAAATACACAAAGGGGAGCTGTATTTATACCAGGGTAAGGCTTTCACATTTCTCAAAACATCAAAATAGTGAGACTTGACCATACAGCCTCCAATCCTTCTCCTCTCCAAATTTATATTTATCAAGAAAGGACATTTTACTTTTAATGTGAGAAGCTGTGTCCACATATTTATGGTCTTTTGTTGTGATCTTCCTTTAGAATTTTAATTTTCAAGATGAAAATATGGAGAATATTTTGCATCAAGTACACTATTCTATTTTTAGACCTCCCCGGGGTCTTTGAAAAGTCAGAGAGACAGCTTCCATCAATAGTGCTCGCCCATCCTTCACTGCCTTGAGAGGTAGACAAGCAAAGTGTGTGCTGCTGAAGCCAGTCATGAGCGGATTCATGGGTGGCCTCGACTTCTACGGCGAATGAATGTGGACGGCCATTGCTATAAATCACAAAACAAGCCCCAGATGAGTGTTCACGTCTGAGGAAGGGAAAAGCCTCCCAAGTTGTCGTGTTCATGCATGTCAGCAGGGCAGTTTTGAAGCTTGACTGCCCAGGAAGGAGGAAAGAAAGGCTCTTGAACTTGGCCTCAGGGCGATGATTAGGTGTGAGCACGACACCTCTAGTGGATATCTCAGTGCCATGTGTGAACAGTCACTGTTCCATCACACAGACACTCTTCACTCCCCCGGAGTGGTGATTTTTTTTTCATATTGCTAGTTTTCAGTCCTTGTGTGAATTCCTTAAACCCCAAATTGCACTTTATCCATGCTCCAAATGTACATCACAGCCTTAGGATTGTTCTTCTCTTCTTCTCCATTCCACTCTGCCTCTCCACTGCCTTACTAATTCCTTCCATTCCCTGTCTTTTCTCTTGAATGTGTTCTCTTGTTTGCATTATATCCTTTTAAAGCCATGAGCCTCTCATCTTCCCTTGTAGAGATCTGTTACTTCTCAGGACTTGATCAGATATGAAGCAGGCTGAAAATAGACATTGTCTGAATTTGCTAATTTAGATCTATTTATTCACCCAACCTAAATCTGAAGCTAGGCCCGTTTGATCTGGAAGGATTGATGGAGCTTTGTTTGGTGTGTGGCTCTGCCTGCCACAGCAGTTCAGGCAGGTTATTTTTGCCCAGACTCCTCACCCACAATCTCTGTCCTTGCTTGGTGTCCCATGCAGATGTGTTTCCTGCTGCCATGCTCATTTTGGAGAGGGATTTTTTTCCCCTAATTTTTGGAAATCATCTATAGACAAGCATACATGCAGAGCATAGTAAAGAATTGATGTGAGCTGAGTTCATCTGATCTTTAAACTACATCAGCTTTGGGCGTTTGTTGGTGTGAGCCTTTCCCAGAGCGCTCACGTTTCCCCTCCATTTTGTCTTCTCTACCTAAACATACTGAGGACAAGGTGGATCAAAAAGAAACACGTCTATTTCTTTTTTTTTAAACAATACTTTTGCATTTACTTTATGGGAGGGTGTTTTACCTGCATTATCTATGCCCCACATGCAAACAGTGCCTAAGGAGGCCAGAAGAGGGTGCAGGATCCCCGGGAGCTGGCACTATGCTACCTTGTGAGTACTGGGAATCAAACCTGGTCCTCTGGAAGAGTAGCCAGTACTCTTAACCACTGAGCCATCGCTCTGGGCCCACTTTATGTCTGTTTTTAGTAGACTCCTAACCCTCTCCCTGACTGAGGAACACCAGCTCTGTTCCTAACCCTCTCCCTGACTGAGGAACACCAGCTCTGTTCCTAACCCTGTTCCTCGCCCTGACTGAGGAAAGCCAGCTCTGATTTTGTTGCATCACGTTTTTTGGTTTTTTGTTTTTGTTTTTGCTTTTTTGTTTGTTTGTTTGTTTGTTGAGACAGGGTTTCTCTGTGTAGCCCTGGCTGTCCTGGAACTCACTCTGTAGACCAGGCTGGCCTCGAACTCAGAAATCCACCTGCCTCTGTCTCCCGAGTGCTGGGATTAAAGGCGTGTGCCACCACGTTCTTAAATCACCGTAAACACGCAAAGTCAGACGTTCCTGGCAGCTGGTCTCCCGGTTGCTCCCGCTAGAAGCTCTTCAGAGCTTGGGATGCACGTGAGACTCACACCTTGCTGGCTTCCTGGCTTTGCACTTGAGTGTAAATTAAATGTAGTTTTTAATTCTCTTGTCCATGTCTGTGTGGAATATTGCCCCCAGTGGCTTCTAGAGGCATTGCAGAAAAGAGATGAGTACCACTGCCCCCAATCTCAATTCTGCCTCGGCTAACCATAACCCTTCCTTGAAAGGTCCCTTAACCTCTCCAGCTCAATTTCCCCAGCTGCAAAATGGGGACAATAAAGGATGACTCACTTCCTGAGGTGGCTAGGAGTGAGTTTATACAAGCAAAACCCATTGGCTGTTACCCAACTGTTAGCAAGTTGTGTGTAAATACAATAATAATAATTCCACAAAACCTTAAACTAAGATTTAATTCTTAAGATTGGATTTTATGCCCGGAGGTGGTGGCACATGCCTTAAGTCCCAGCACTTGGGAGGCAGAGAATCGGATTTTATTTTTAAATGTACACTCTATACGTTTTTAAAATAGTGGGAATGGAACAGTATTCACTTTGGGGGTTGTTTTTTATGTATGTGTAAGCACCACAAGCCAACAAGCGTTTTGATTGTTAGAATATAGTCACTTAAAATTTGAAGACTGTACAGAGATAGTTTTTTCTTTTGCTTTTCTGCCCCCACCCCATATAAGGATTAAGATTTAGAAGAAAGGAGCTCTGCTGCCTCTCGTGGAGTCTCTAACTCGTTTCCTGGGGTGTTCAATGGTTGGATGGAAAAGATGGGTTTACTCTGAGGTGCTTTACAAAGAACGGCAGGGAACTTCATGCTCAAAGAAGGCAGCACAAGTTTCCTGATGTTGGGGGGCCGGGAGCCTTTCAGAAGCCAGGGACCAGTGATCACTGTCCCTTCCCTCCCAGCTGGAAAAAGAGAGACGAGGCAGATAACGGCACAGCCCCATACTGAAGTGCCAACCCATCTCCGGGTGTTTGATCAGCAAGCTCAGTCATTTGATCTTTCTCTTTGGATCTGCTCATCTCTGTACACAGGGAGACAAGTCACTGCAGAGCCCTGCCGAGCTTCACAAGCCTGGTTTATAATCGTATTCGTTATCATTGGAAAAATAAGAGCTAGGGTTTTTTTTTTCTTCCAGGTGGGAAATTTAGAGTTTGTTTTACTAGTGTTGTTATCGATTGATGCTTTTAACATGCATTTTCCTAAGAAAGATAACAGCATTCGTTCTGACAAATACTACAGAGAGTTAGGAGCCTAGGGAGGAAATAAATATGAAAAAGATCATTTGTGTGGGGTAAGAAGATGGCTTAGTGGATAAGAGTGCTTGCTGCACAATGATGAAGACCTGAGTCCATACCTGATACCCATATAAAAGCTGAACATAGATGCGGGCACCTGGAGCCCCAACACTGGTAGAGGCAGAGACAGGAGGATTTCTGGGGCTTAAAGCCTCAGCTTTAAAGCGTAAAGCCTCCCAAAAGAACAAGCTCCAGATTTAGAGAGAGGTCTTGTTTCAGGGGTATAAGCAAGAAAGTAATAGAACAAAATATTTGGCATTCTCCTTTGGCCTCCAGGTAAGCACATGGGTCTCTCTCTCTCTCTCTCTCTCTCTCTCTCTCTCTCTCTTTCTCTCTCTCTCTCAAACACACACACACACACACACACACACACAATTTTTCTAAGTTTTTGAAACAATATTAAGAATGCAGAATACAACAAAAAATTATTGTGACCACCCTAGAATACCTCCCTCTAGATAGGAAGTCGTGGGGAAGGGACAGTCCAGAGTGGGTTTGGTGTTCTTCTTAATTCCATGAATGAGGTAGCAGTATTGTCTAGCCAGAAAAATTGGTGAACTTTTTCTGGATTGAACAAAAAAGTTGACATTTGCATTTGTCAAGTAGGTAATTTCCATGTAATCATTAAAGTTAATAGGCCAGTATGTACAGACACTCGATATGTCTACTGTAGCCACACTGTGATGATGGTGGAGTTGAAAGGAAATGTACAAAGGGATAAATTGACCACAGAAAAAGGACTGTGGCTCTTGGCACCCTCACTGAAAAGCAACTCAAAGAATATTTCCTAGCAATAGCAGCTCTAAGCACCCTAGATTGTACCCTATCACAGCTTACTACAAAGATTGCAGTAAACGGCGCCCCCTTTGAAATGTAAAGAAACAGAGCCTAGTAAGAACTAAACATTTTTCTGTATAAATTTAGGTTAACTTACATAATCATTTGCCAATGGGTAATATGGGTGGCATTTTGCTTACTGTTTAACAACAAGCTATTTTTGATGTTTCTTGGGAGGGAACAAATAAAATAGACCTAAGTTGTTACCATTGTTACCGTTGCCTCCCGTTAAAGGACAGATTATTACAACTGATTATTATTTTTCCCATCACTTTTTTCTACCCAACAAGTGAACCCGGTTATTGCTACATGATAAATATTCATCATCCGTTTGTTTCTCACTCATGCCACCACCCCTGTGCCATTTCAGGTCACAAATGCTGGCCAGAATTTACTTTTCCAATTTCTTAAGTGACAACAAAATGATCTTTTACTTTAGGTGACGATATAATGATAATGGCAAAGTAATGGAGCCGTGGGTGCTCAGGCTCTGGGTGCCCGCTATGTACCTTAAGGATACTAAGCAAGTAGATGCTTTGGTCTATCTGGTCCTTGGAAGGTCGATATAACTACCCTCCCACTGAACCCTACACACACTAAGCAACTTGACTAAAGCTACCAGATGGTCAGTTGTAGGTTCAAGCTATGAGCTTTCTCTCCTGAATTCTGCAATCATAATGACCCTACACTCTCTACCACATGACGACTGTTCCTGTAGATAGTAAGTCTTCCCCTAGTTCCAAATTACGTTGTTCTGTTTGGTGCAGTGCCAGACATGCCCCCCTCCCCTAACCCCGTGGGTAAATTTACATCTTGATGTCTAGCCAAGAACCTATGACTAGATAGGTCAAACTTCCTAGGGGAGAATGCAGATTTTTTTCTCGTAATTGACCTAAAAGAATTTTAAGATAAACCAATTTTGTAGCCATATGAAATTGAACTACTTGAGAAGAAAATGACCTGCTGAGTCTGACAATGTATTCCTGGCTGCAACTCCTTCTTTACCATAATCTGTGTTATGAGAACTTTAGTCTCATCCTCATGAAGAATTGTTATGATGATCATGGTCTGTACATGTGGTTTGCCTAGTAATTCCATCTGGACTATAATTCTAATTACATGCCAAGAAAGTCCATTTATCTAGAACTCCATACCATCACTTGGCCTTAGAAACCTAGAATGTCCTAGATTCCCAAGTCCAATTCTGCAGAATTCTGTAGCTCAGTGAATTCCTTGAGCAGTTGCCATCCATAGACAGAGGCCTGTGTTGGCTCCTCATTTTCCTTCACCAACCCCTCCATCAAAAGCCTTGCCAACTCTACCCACTAAGTATCTCTCAAATTCTTCATGCCGTCTCTCTAGTCATCACCTTTCTATACCATCATCCTTGCCAGGAGCATCACCAGAAGCTTCTAAATGGTATCACTACCTGTAATTCCATCACAGTACAGCCCATTCTTTGTACTACAATCAGAATGTGCTCTTAAATTTTATGTGTATGGACCTTTTGCCTGCACAAATATCTGTGCACCAGTTGTACACCTTATCTACACCAAAACCAGAGGAGGGCATCAGATACCCTAAAACTGGAATTGCAGTGGTTCCAAGCCACCATGTGGGTGCTGGGAATCAAATCCAGGTCCTCTGGAAGAGCAGCCAATGCTCTTAACCATGAGCCATCTCTTCAGCCCCAATAATCAAATCATGTTTTTTTTTCTAACCATTAATCAAATCGTGTTGCATACCAACTTGAAAGCTTGCAGAAGTCCTCACTACTCATAGGAGATGCATCAAACTCTCCCCACACACACACCCCCTTCCCTCCTCCCACTCACTGCACTCGTTCCTGGTCCCTCACTTGCTCAGCTCTGTCCCTTGCTCCAGGCCCTGCTCTCTCCAGCCCATAGGTTTATTTGTTTCTTGTTATGTATGGTTATGAGCCACCATGTGGTTGCTGGGATTTGAACTTATGACCTCTGGAAGAGCAGTCAGTGCTCTTAACCACTGATCCATCTCACCAGGCTGCAGCAAACTCTTTAGCATCATTTACAAAGCCTTCTGATAGGCCTTCCACATCTCATTGCCCTCTCACTGAGGATGACCTCAGGCATAGGAACATCCTCTCTCTACACATTGTGCTTCTTTCGCTTCTAGGGTTTTGTGTGTGCTCTTGAGGGAGCCCCCTTCACCTGCATTTAAGATCTCTTACTTGTTATCTTAGGACACACTTCTACTTGTAATTCTGTGCTTAAGTACCTATCTGCTTTCTTGTTGCAGAACCTGGGAGCTGAGGTATGGAGAAGTGGGGGAGTGGGGTGTCAGGGTGTGTCTAAACCCCATCCCTGCCCCACCCCGGGCCTGAATGTCCCAGCGCAGGTAGCCCTATGGCCCCAACTTTGCACCCCCCAAGGAGGTCCCGTAACCTGGTAGGCAGTTTAATTTCCTCACCTCTTATAAGGTCATGTCCAGCACCATCTGGAACTTCTCCTTATGCAGATGAGACGTCCCCAGCACCCTGGCCAGGGCCAATGCTGTACACTCATCTCAATAGCTCCTACCCACCCAGCCCCAAAGGTTTAAGTTGCCTTTGCTCCCTACAAGCTGTGTCACTGAAGCTGTCTCAGGAGAAGTCTGTTTCTCATCAGGCTCTCAGCTACCTGAGCTCTCTCTCTCTCTCTCTCTCTCTCTCTCTCTCTCGATCTTCATTACACATAGGTTCTAGTTCAATAGCGCTTTACTTTGTTGTCCAGATTGTCCCTTCTCTGGCCATGGGGGCTGCGAGGGGGGGGAGGGAGAGAGAGAGAGAGCATTATTGTCCCCACTTCCCCTCTCAGGATCCACCAATCTCAACAATGGGCAGGGAAATGGAGCCTGAACATCATTATCCTGTATCAACCTGTATCAGCCTGTCACTCAAGATGGTTGGTCTGAAGAATGCAGCCGCACTCCTCTAATTCACTGCATAACTCTGGGTGGTAGGCAGAAGAGACATTAATTCTTTAAAACACTTAAGTTTAGAATGATATTCATTAACAAAGAAGTTACCAAAATAATACAGATAGTTCCTTTAGACTACCTCCCAGTTTCCAGTATTCATATCTTACACTGGTGCAGTATACTTACCACAACCAGCAGACGTGTATTAGTATCTCATTATTAATACAAGTTCATGTTTTTCTTTTTATAAATAGTTTTGGTTTTGTTTTATTATTATTACTCTGTGTGTATATGCAAGATGTGTGTATATGCAAGATGTGTGTATATGCGTGCAAGCACAAACGTGTGTACGTCTCTGTGTGTGTGTGTGTGTGTGTGTGTGTGTGTGTGTGTGTGTGTGTGTGTGTGTAGGTCAGAGGTTATCCTTCAGGAGTCTGTTCTCTTCTTCCATGGTGATAATTAAACTCAGGTTATCAGGCTCACACAGTGAGCACTTCCACCCACTGAGTTACGGCACTCTGGACTGACCTTATTAACATTCCCTTAGCTGTTACTTTATTCCCATTTTCTCCTTCCAAGACCCTGCCTCCTCAGCTGCCTCATTTAGAGGACCTGTCTCCTTAGGAACACACCTCTCGGCTTCTGTACTTTACTGCACTTTCCATAGTTTTGATTACCTTGAGCATTCTGAGACATCTGGTTACGGACTTTGTGGTATGTCCTCCCATTGGGATTGTCTGATGTTTCTCTACGAATTAGACTGGAATGATTGGACTGACAGGAGCAAGTATCATGGACATTCTGCTGTTTGCTGTCACTGAGACATCTTTGGTGACATTAGCACCTGACTGGGGCAGTGCTTGTCACTTTTCCCCATGTCACTTACTCCTCTCTCTTACCTTACAGTGTTCAGGAAAATACTAGGTCTAGCCTTCCTTTAAGGGGGAAGAAGTTTTGCACAACTTCCTTGAGGACAAAGTGTCAACCTATTTAATCAACATTCTTGTGTGTGTGAGACCTATGTAGCCTTCTCTCTGTGTTTTTGACCCAGTCTTCCTTTGCACTGATATAGATCCCTGGATCTTCATTACACATAGGTTCTAGTTCAATAGCGCTTTCTTTTGTTGTTCAGATTGTTCCTTCTCTGGCCACTGGGACTCTTTCCATGTTTATTTGTATTTATTTTAAATACTCTCTCTTTTGCCTCAAGCACATCCCTTTCTGGCATGATGTTTCTCAGCATGACCCAACTATAAATTGTTCGTTTCTCCAAGACTCCCTGGCTCCTTGCAAAGGTGAATATATGAGAAACCATAAGCTCTCTGGAAGCATTGCATAATTATATTAAAAAACTGGATTCATAATTGGATTCATTTGGAAGCCACAGATATACAAAGAGTGATGTAATGCTCCTACCACCCCAAATGAACGAGCATTATTTTTAATTTTGCTTCTGACATATTTTAAGGGAAAAGCACTTATAACGTCAAAGGGCATTTCTCCCCTATCTGTCTTGCCAGAAGCAATCAGCCACAGTCTCCCTGTGTAGATTTTTTCCCCCAGGCATGTAGACTTTACATTGTAGAGAGTACTTGTAGATGATGCACATATGTTAAGGAGAAGCTGGCCTTTAGTTTGGCTGTATCCCTGACTCGTGAGCTGCTCTGGGTGGTAGCTGTGACGCTGCCCTTTGTGGGGTGTGCACACACTCCTTTCCACTCACATCTCCTGAAGCCACCTTTTCCCTTTGTCCTTCCTTCAACAGTATCATCTCTCTGCTCATATTTGCAGCCAATTCTCTGTAGACTGCCCCGTGTATCCTCTTTACCAGAAGAGAGCAGATGTGTCAGAAGCCATGGGTGTTGGGAAAGCAAACATTATTGAGAATTTTTTCATTTAAATGAGTTGTTTGACAATTTCATATATGTCTATAATGCCTTTTAATCACTTCCATCCTCATTCTCTTCCTCCCCTTTCAAGTCCTTCCCTCTTTATAGATCCTTTTCTCACAGTCATGCTTGCCTGCTTTATTTTGTGACCCACTGACTTTAACCAGGGCTGTCTACTGGAACTTGGTGGCTTCACCAAGGATCCATCAGTAGCCAGTAGTTAGCAAAGGGTGGGGGAGACCTATGTTGACAGGATCAGTCTTGTGCAGGCCAAGGGCATATAACCACAACTGCTGGGAGATATGACTGTAATGCCATAACACGTCCAGAAGATGGCGTTTCACAGCCCCTCTCCCTGTCTTCTGCTCTTACAGTCTTTGTCTTCCTCTTCTATGATTCTTCTGTCATATCTCTTAGGGAAATTTTGAACTGCAAAGAACTGTGCAATGTAGTACCTTATTCCTCTGTTCATTGTGCAAAATGTATACATACGTACGTACGTACGAACATACATACATACATACATACATACGTACATACCTTGAACTTGGCACATTTATTTATTTGTCAGGAGCACCTGGCTCTTGAGCAACTATTTAAAATTGTCTATTAACATATACCAATTCTATCAATTCTGAGCTTAACAATAGTATCAGTTTCTTCCTGTTCTTTTTGAATTGTGCTTTTGGAAAGTTAAGGGTGCTGGGGTCATGGGATATCTGGAAACCATGGTAGTAGTTTTTATGTTTTTTTAATTTATTTTTCTTATACATGTTGTTCCTTAAAATATTAGAAAAAGTACCTCCCAAAGTGAAAAGGCTTACTATTGAAGTTCACAAAATCATCCCCAGCAAGTGAGTTATAAAATGGAAAGTTAACTGTACAATTGTAAGGTGAAAGGCTGCAGCTTTCCTCTCCAGCCTTTGAATTCCTCCCATGGGCGGTTCTAGTGATAGTGTTCTGGGCATGGAGCATGCTGTCTTACTCCAGCAAGACAGGAGGACTTTCTTTGGAAATCCATGTAACTCATGTAATTTTTCCCTGTAGCCCACACTTACTTTGCAAAGGCAAATTTGGAAGCAGTTGCTTGAAGACAGTTGGCATAACATCCGGAGAGTCCACGCCTGCACAATGAAGCACTTCCTGAGGTAAGTGGCCTCGGCTCCCTGGGTAACCCCTCTGGAGCTGAAACTCCCTTGCCAGTTAGAAAGCTCTTTCCTCTGTTCATCAGCCGTGGTCCCAAGACAGGTCTGTTGGCACAGCATTTTGAATGAGAGTAACCTGTGTGTGAGGCTCCTCTCTCCTAACTCTTGTCCACCCTTTGATGTTGAGAGAGCATTTGGAGATGACAGGAGAGCATGGGCCCAAGAACATGAATGTTCTTCGCAACCTTGGAGACATGTGTTCCTGAAGGATGATATGCAACCACAGGAAATTTGAAGTCTATGAATCATCTATTAAGGGATCAATTGATGTAATTTGTGTAAAATCCACTGCTCTGAAATAAAGAATTCTAAATCTCCAAAAAGTTAGAGCTTGGCTGACACACCACACCACACTAGTATTATTCCTCAGCCCAGTCTGTTTTCAGCTTCTTCCTGCTGCCTGGTGATGTCGCTGCATTATCAGTTAACAGTTCCCAGACAGACCTGTGTGGAGTATCTGCGTTAGTGTTCTTTGGACAGTCCTGCTGGTTAGAAAACATTGGCTGGACATCTTATAACTACTAACTTCGAGATTACTAATTGCCATCAATTTTTCTATGAATAAAATATATTGAATTCTTTTAAAATAGGACAAAATAAAATCAGTCTGAGTGTTAGAAAAATTAAATATATTTTCCAAAAAAAATGTAGTTGTCTTTCCATCAATATAGTGACACATCCTTTGCTCTGCTCTGGTCACACTCTAAGCAATGGGCTTGCTTCTTTCAAGAAATTATTTGACTCTCTCAGAGGTGATTTAAGGATTGCTTCCGTCCCCTGGTTTTGTTTCCATCACTGTTTGTGGAGGTGTAGATGAGGGTGTGAGGGATTCACTGCGCTTGGTCTGCTCAGTGATGATTACTGGGCAATTATGCAAAACTATCTGGAGATCACAATTTATTGAGTTTGTTATCTTGAATAGAATATTCACTAATTTATCTCAGCTATATGAAAAGATAGTATTTAAAGTATCACTAAAACATTTATTTGACCTGATACATTTTTTTTTTAGTTGATATGGTTATTAACTCTCCTGTTCATACAGTCAAGAAAAGCTGGTATTTATGACTATCCCCTGAATGCAAATATGGGTCCTTTAGCTATAGAATCATGGTAATGAGAAGCTCAATGTGACCTGAAGCTTAGCAGCCAGGAGCTTCTTCCATCGCAGAGGTTAGGGTGATGGTGAGATTTGTGTCAGGCCTGTGCTGATGAACTAAACTTGAGCCAAAACCAATCATTGTACAAGAAATTGTAGTGTTGGTTTTTCTGAGTTTCCTTATTAAATCAGATGGGTGCAATGGTGTGTTTGGACAGATCCTAATACTTTATTTTAGAATCAATCTCCACGTGATGATTGGGAACTGGTAAAATGAAAATCTTTTGGTAAGATTTTGTACCCACTAGGACTAGTGTTAGTGAAGCACAGCGTCAGTTGTGTGCTCTAACACAGACTTTTGTTTTTCCTCGACACATATATTTATAAAGATTATTAGTCTTTGGTTCCTTATGTGAGACTGGGGATAGAATAGCAGACTAAACATTAAGAAGGAAATGAGGAGGTGGCAGGATGGCTGATAGGGTAAAGATGATTAACGGTGAATCTGATGACCTGATTTTGATCCCAGAACCCACATGGTGGAAGGAAAGAACCAACTCCTGCCTGTTGTCTTCCACATGTGTGCTGTGGCATACCCCCATACTCACAGGCAAACAGGTACACACAAACACACACATGTGCACACGCATGTGCACAAGCATGCACACGCACACATACACAATCGCAGACACTACATGAAAGAAGCATTTTAAAAAGGAGAGGTCTCCACCAATTATTTATTTTGAAATAGCAAAAGTAGGTTTGTTGCCCATTATTAGTTGATTACTGGTTTTTGCTTGAGATTTTGTTTTTAATATTTTTTACTGTCATATTGTTTCAGTTTATTTTTTAATACATATGGAATGTGAAAGGGTAGACATCAAGAAATTTACAAACTCTATATTACTATTTATTCCTCTAAGCAGTCCATTCTCATAGCTGTTGGGCAACTTTCAAAATCCTTTCAACCAAAAAAAAAAAAGGAAGGAAGGAAGGAAGGAAGGAAGGAAGGAGAGAGAGAGAGAGAGAGAGAGAGAGAGAGAGAGAGAGAGAGAGAGAGAGAATATATAACATTGATTGCCTGGGTGAATCAAGTGTAAATTCCTGATTCATTGCATTGGGTAAAATGAAGAGCTGACTTTTACTGAGGAGAATTTCAGCATTACTTAAAAGGCCACAAGGAGATTAATCTGTCAACTGAAATGTCCTGGATGAACACCATAGAAAACTAAATTAACTTTGAGGAATCCAGATTGTAAGAAAGAATGTGTTTTACACACATTTAAACTATATAATGTCTGTATTAGTCCTTTTTTTTTCTAAATGCCTCAATCCAAACAATTTATTTAAAAGACAAAAGAAAAAAAAAAGTTTATTCAGCTCATGATTTTGGAAGCTGGGAGGTCCAAGGTAGAAGGACTACATCTGAAGAGGACCTTCTTGCTGCCAAAGACCCTGAAGAATCCCAAGGCTACACAAGGCTCTGCGTGGTGAGGGGAGCCTATGACGGATGCCCAAACTAGACTACATAAGGGCCTTACTCTCAAGATCATAAATGGATTGACCCACTAACCCATTAATGGATTCATTCATGAGGGTGGGACATCCATGGCCTAGTCATTTCTAGAAGGTGTAATTGGTCCAACCCCTTAACTTTCACAGTGGAGAGCAGCTTGAACATGAGTGTTGCACCAGCCAATCAAATCACAGCAATAACCGCCACTTCAGCTGCTGCCGCCACCACATATAGTAATAGTGGAGATATTCAACGCATAAAGGAAAAAAGAAAATGTTTTATGTATGTCACTTTAAATACATCAGATAGAACAAATAATTACTACAGGAAGAATACACCCAGCTAGAGGTAATTGAACGCAGTCTGTAATCGAACGCAGTTGTGGAATGTTGGCTAACTGTCCACAGGTACCCAATCTGACATTAGCCACGGCTGCATAATAAGAAAGCAAAGGGTACAGTGAATGAGAACAACGTGCCCATATGACCCCAAAAGGAGGTCAGCATGTTTTATACTCCTCGTGTAACTAAAGCTTAGGAGTTTAGGTTTTATTTTATACTATATTTATTTTAATTCAATTGATAGATATGGTAATGGGGCTCAAGACTTATACTCAAGATATTTGTCCTCATTAGAATGTCATTATTTTGAAATTAGATTTTTTTAAAGCCACCAGAACATTATTTTGGAAGATTCTGATAAAGGGAATTTTGAAGTCACCCCTCATAAATGGTTGGCGATGACTGTTCCAGCTCCAGTATCTCAGTTCTCCACTGTGAACCTTCCCGTGTATGTTCATTCTTGAAGTAAGAAAAGAAGGGCAAAAATTTGCCAAGCTCAAACCTCCATGAGAGAAACTGAGCCACACAGCAGGCGTCCCCATCCCTCCGGGCTTTGAAGCAATTGGGGGAAGTATTTTACTCTTCTGATTGGCTAACTAAAGCCAAGCATAACCGTGACTCTGAAAGTCATTCACACCTAACTAACAGGAGACTGATTGTTCCTGTCAGCATTTGCTGAGATGACATCCATATTACAGCGACTGGGTGGGTGTCTTACAGAGAAAGACCAGGAAGCTTGCTTTGAACACAGGCCTATTTCCCGTAGCTTCTGCATTTTGTAAGCCCCTTACTGTGTGCCGCTATGAGTCTTTGTGAGTGAGATGGTCTTTGCTACCAAGTAACAGAGCAGCTGGAAAGGCCATGCCAAGCTAAGATACAGGAGAGAGAGTGGTCTGTGGCAGTTACAGGCTTTCTGTGATGTTCACAGATGTCTTCAATGAGGTAACACTGGAGGAGCCAGGTGGCTGGAATGTGGTTGTTTGGTGCTGGGAGTCAAGCTTTGGACCTTTACATTCTAAAGATGTCGTTGGTCACTGAACAACATCTCCAGGACTTAGGACTTTAGTAGTTTAGAATAAGGGCAGCAGGTGTAAGAGATGGAAAAGCCACTGCGAGCAAAGCAGAGTTTGCACCGCAGTGCAGGTGACCCACTAGGAGAGATGTGGGCACCGTTTAGAATGAACGGAGGGTGAATAGAGCAATTCAGAGATAATCCTCCATTTGCAACTATAGCATCAAACAGCCCAGAAGCACAGTAGCATTTTTACCCCAACTCAAAGCAGGCTTCAAAGGGAATCCTTTTCTCCGCTAGCTTATCTCCCATTAACTAAAAACCCAGTCTAAGCCCTTCCTTTAACACACATGTGAAAGCAGAGACCCAGAGACGCCAAGTAGCTTGTCTGAAACCACACAGCTCAGGCTGGCAAATTACAAATGCATTTGTAATCTGGTTTCTAGACTCTCCAGGCAAATGTTCCACCCAATACCAACTGACTCCTGTGATTTTAAGGGGCAACAGCACAGAGGTGTGTGGTTATCCTTTACTTTGCTTAGCATCACTTGAAACATTGATAGAGTTTATTAAATATAGAAGCTATCTTTAAAAAAATAAATTAATAAAACAAAATCCAGCAAAGTATATGAATGGCCTATGCACCCAATTCCTCTCACAGAAGTTCGGTACTTTAATACATTGTCATAATTTTCTCTTTTCAGGGCACATATATACATACATATATACACAAACATGTTTATATGATATGGAAGAAGATGGCCTAGTTGGCCATCATTGGGAGGAGAGGCCCCTTGGTCATACAGACTCTATATGCCCCAGAACAGGGGAATGCCAGGGCCATTACGTGGGAGGGGGTGGGTAGGGGAGCAGGGCGGGGACGCGGGAGGGTAAGGGAAAATTTCTGGATAACATGTGAAATGTAAATGAAGAAAATATCTAATA
>LR749538.1:1064895-1172313 GCA_902729485.2 Mus minutoides
TTCTGGTTTGTCAGCTTATGGTCCTATTGCCATGAAGGGGAAAAGAGGGTGTCTAAACTGGTATCAAATATGAGATCAAGGGAGCCTATTGATCAGCAGGACACTGCTTAATGTCTGTGCTCTACATTAGTTTTATGTGTTCAAATCATAATGTGCTTAAACTGACTCTGCTCCATCTAGAATATTCCTCAGTTCTCTCATGAATATTCCATCGTGCTGGGATGATAATCTTAGAGACAGTTCCTACCTGCTTGTCAAGAAGACAGGCGTGTGTGGGAGGAAGAGATGGTTTTTATATGAATATTTTAGAACTTTATAATTTATTCCTCTCATCTTGAAAGTATTAAAATGCATTTGGCAATGTTCGTGACATTTAAATTTAGCTTTATATTTTCCACTGGGTACAGCAATTTTTTTCAGTAAAATTTCGACCTCAAAGGCATTAGATAAAATAAATTCTAAAGGCAGGTATATTTAGAGATACTTTGAGGTAGGTAACAATCAAACTGTCTTTTAGATCTGTTTGCATGAGGACTTCAGATGTCACTGTTGAGAAAAACTGTTAATTAACCAAGATGGAGAAAGAGTTGAAGGGATTTTACAGTGTGCTAGGCACTGCTCTATGTCTTGATCTGTCTGGGAGTTCAGTCAGAAAAACTCCATTTCCTCCTAGTCTCTACAACATCTATCTGTAGTCTTGTGAGCTAGTAAGCTGAACCTTTCCCTCATTCAGATGATAAGGTTGATTTCACTACATAGTAACTAGTTTTAACATCTTCTAGTGGGCTGGAGAGATGACCCCACAGTTAGGAACATTTAATGACCTTGCAGAGAACCTGAGTTTGGTTCCCAAGATCCACATGGGGTCTCACAGCCACCTGTAACTCTAGTTCCCAGATATCTGACAGCCTATTCTGGTTTCTGCAGGCATCTGAATGCACATGTGCACATAATCACACACACACACACACACACACACACACAAAAAATCATTACTAATTTTTAAAACCATTTTAATTAAAATATGATTACACCATCCCCCCTTACCCTCACCCCTCCCCCTCCACGCTCTGTCTCTTCCACTCCCTCAAATTCATGGCTTCTTTTTCTTTATTATTGTCACATATGTATGTGCATAAATATAGAAATTCAATCTGCTGTCCACTCACAGCAGAACATGTACCATGGTATAGCATGAGAAGCCATGCCTTGTGAGGAGAAATTAAAGGAATGGGGCTTTTTATTCTAGCCCTGGAAATGAGACTTGAAGAACAGATATTATAAAATTAAGCAGTCCTGGCAGGAATGGTGGAGATAAAGCTGTCCGCTGCTTGTCTTGGGACACCACACACAGGTGATGTGGCCTTTGCTACCTCTCTTACAGTCACCACCACTGCCTTTGTTCCTTTTATTTTGTGCAGAAATTTTCTTGTCCTGAATCCCCTGAGGGCCCCTCCCTCTTTTCTTCTCTTCCTTTCCCTCCCTCTCATACACAGACCTTTGAAGTAAATCTAATATACCCAGAGAAATGGTCCCGAAGAATCATCGCTGCTTTCGAATTTTACGTTAACCCACCTTCTTGAAGGCTTTGCTTGGTCTTTGGTTTGGTTCGGGGCTTTGGGTTTGTTTGTCTGTTTTTGTTTTTGTTTTGTTTTTCAAAACAGTTGCACTTGAACTTAAGAAAAAGCTAAAATGAAGGAAAAAGATTTTTCACAGTTCAGCAAGAATTATGCTTCTAGGTAGGCAGGATGGGGAAGCTGAGACAGGGAGATTGTCATGAATGTGAGGCCAACCTAGGCTATGGAGTGAGCTCTAGGCTGGCCTAGACTGCAGCATGAGATCCTGTCTGGAGAAACGAAACAAACAAACAAACAAAAAAGATTTTGAAAAAGGGATGGTGAATATATACATGAATATATATATATATATATATATATATATATATATATATATATACACAAGAATATTTACATGAGAAGTTCTATCATACAAGCATCCAGTGAACAGATGCCAATAGTACAGGGGCTCATTTCTTTCCCTCACACTTGATTCTTCTGTACTTTAGGTTAGGGATCTCTCTCCAGGCTTGCCTTCTGCAAATAGTGGGTTACAGAAACCTCATTGCAGATGTGGAAAAACTGCGCAGAGAACCCTATGATTCTGACAACCCCCAGCATGAAGAGATGCTTCTGAAGGTGAGTCCTTTGCCACTGTCTGCTAACTGCTGCCAAGCAACTCAGGCCAGCCACTCATCTGTGCACCGGGGTACAGAGATAAATAAGATGTGGGGTACTGTAACAGATGGGCAGGTCTGAGTTCTTTTCCTCATTGGACGTATAGTTTTCATCAGAAAATTCATAGGCAAAATCAACCTTAAAGCCTGTCAGTTGATTTTTATAACTCGAGAAAACGTCAGCGCTGATTTGTATGGGGGAGGGGCATCTCACACTTGGCTCAAGTGTGGATTGTTTCAAATGTGTTGAAAGCTGAAGGAGAATCGAGGTAGCATTTGTCAGACTGTCATGGGGTTTTTACTTACGACTTTAATACACATCAAAGACAATGAGGTTGATTTCTTCTTCAGCAAATAGCCCTCTGGGGAAATTACCCAGTATCCTCAGGCTGATTATTTATTCATGTGACTTGGCAAACATTCAAAGAGGAGGTAAAGGTTTATACTTGGTACATTAAAACTGCCAGCAAAGTAATGTGCAGTTGTAAGTACTCCTGTTTCAAATCTTATGAGAGTTGATACTGCAGCTTCATTGGACAGCAATAAAAACTTTCCACAAAACAACAAAACACGAGGTAATTAAAGCCCAAACAAGAACATTCAGACCAACATTTGGTACTACTAATTAAATTTAAAAGTTTTAGACATTCACTTCTGAAAAAAGATGATGCTTTTCTAGCATCAAGTGTTTCTGTCTCTTCCTAAAAGTCAAATGGCCAGTGACAAAATGTAGGGAGGGGCTGGAGAGATGGTATTGGGTTCCCTGCACCCACAGCAGGCAGCTCCAGCTCCAAGAGAACTGATGCCCTCTGCTGGCCTCTTCAGGCACCTACACTCAAGTATGTGTAGTCATACACAGATGCACACGTACATGTAATTAAAAACAAATCTTAAAAAAAAAAGAAGGAAGCATTTTTATCTTGTTTAAAAAAATATCTACAAACCTAATTTTCTAAACACATCTTGTGTTTTGTGTGGAAGAGTGTGTGTTTCTGTGTGTGCAAGTACTTAAACTGTGATCCATATGTCTCTATTAATCAATGCTGGGTCAGAAGTGACCATTAAGAACTGAAGAAACTTCATTCTTTGTCGCGTGCCTTTACCGACCAGCGGGAATAAGACACAGGACAACCAGGTTTCTTCTCAGGACGGTTTACTTAGGAAACGTAACGTGAAGTAGCAAAATGGTAGAATGGCAAATGGGGGCCCCAATCCCCACTGGGAGCAGCCACTTAAACCCTGTCCTGGCCAATCGCTGAACTGCCCCGTGGCTCTCGCTCATACACCAGGTGGTTTCGGGCATAAGATCAAACAATCAGCTGACACTGCCTAATGCCAATTAAGAGTTGTTTATGCCAGTACAGCTAAGGCGGTCAGTGCCGTCTTCAAGGAGCAGTAGAATGGCTCCCTACAATTCTTGGCCTCAGCATTCCTTCTTCACTCTCTCCCCTGTTACTTTTAGCTAACCTACTAGCTGCCTTCTGCCTTCTCCTACTGCCCGTACTCCTGACCATTTTCTGATGGAGGTTATCAAGCTCAGCAAAGTGATGTAATAGCCAGGATCAAGGTGCAAGAAGAATGAATCAGTGTAATTAGCAGCCTGGCTACACATATCTAAAATGCTTCGAGATGGCATCAGCTAATGGCATTTGTGTGCCTGCTGTGTGGCTCAACTCATATATGAGCCAGCTTATAGTGGATGTCCAGGGAGGGGTGGAGGAGGCACAGACAGACAGACAGACAGACAGACAGACAGACAGGTGAATGCATGACTTACTGTAGTTCCTTAGTGTGTTAGTCAGGGTTCTGTAAAGGAACTGGCAACAAATCTATAGATATTAAAAGGCGATTCACTAGAGCAGCTTATCAGCTATGGCTCAAGGTCCAACAATGGCTGTCTCCTGATAGATCTGGTAGCTGTTTAATCCACAAGACTGACGTCTCACCCATTCCATTCTGGAGCTAGAGTCCCCGGATATTCCCAGAGAGCTGCCAGTTTTCAGGCTGTGTTGATATCCTGAAGCAATTGATTCACTTGATGGTCCTAGCACCAAAAAGGCTCAAGAACAAGACAGATGAACTTGCCAATGAGAGTGGGAACAAGCAGGCCAAAACCCCAAAAGCTTCCTTCTTCCATGACCTTTATTATGTGTGTGGGGAGAGAGTACAGGCTTGGGTCACCAGAAGATGTGGCCCAGATTTAGGGTGGGTCTTCCACCTCAAATGATCCATCCAATAAAACTCTCTCACAGGTGTGCCCAGCTGTTTGGGTTCTTGTTAATTCCTGATATAGTCAAGTTGACAACCAAGATTAGCCATCACACTTGGCTAGACGTTAAAGCCAGCTAAGATGGCACAGAACAGGCATCCAAATCCTATTTGCTAATTTTGAGTTTATCTCAACCAGTATAGTGTACTTCAGACACACTCGAACAGTATGTCAACTTTCATCCATGGTTAGGATTTGGCTATGTACATGCTATTATTCTGATGTCATGGCTAATGAATCAGGTTGGTGGTTATTTATTTTAGAGATGAGAAAAATGGCATTTATGTTAGTTCAGGTTCTGACTATCTATCACATGTCTAGTAAATAATAAAGCCAGAACAGCTGACCATTAAGTTTGGCACTTTATGTTTGGCGCTTGACCGTTTTGAGACAAAGTCTTACCTGTTATTGTGAGTCGGTCCTGAACTCACTATATAGCCAAGCCTGTCCTTGAATTTGTGACAATCCTCCTGCCTAAGCTTCCGAAATGCTGAGGTTACAGGTGTGAGACACCCTGTCCTTTAGACTCTTTCCTTCCATCTTCTAAATACTGACAGAGAGGCTTTTGTGAGACAAGTCTAGCCATCTTGATGCCTACACGCCTCTATAGTACTGAAGCGGCCAAAGCAAGATGACTGGGGCTTGAAGCTCAGTCTGGGATGCATGAAAAATTCCTTCTCAAACAAAACAAAACATCTTCAGACTTCCTATACTGTACTACAGTAGAGAGCCCATACGCTCAGAGCTGCCCTTCAGCCTCTTCCCAATATATCTCTCTGAGCTCCACCTCCTGTATCCCCATCCATGACATACAGAGCCATTCACCATAACACAGACTAGGCCGTGACACCCAAGTGCCCAGGACCCTGTTCATCACTCCTACTGTTATTCACTATTCTCAAGGAAGGAACCGCCTGGCTTTTAAAATCTTTATCCACTGAATTTTGTAATAGTCTCTATCCTTCCCAAACACACACGGTAGCACAATCTTTATTCTGCCCCTCTGGGTATTTGAATTCCAAGTGTGAAAGTAATAAAGTCATAATATTGAAACAATTGCTGGATGTTTGCTGCGTTTTGATCACTACAGTAAATTCTGCACTGAGTTCTCCACGTTAATTCTCACAATAACTTTGTGCTGATCTACTGTCTTTATTGTTATTTGGAGATGGGGGTAAGGAAACTGAGACTGAACAGTTAGTGACTATGCAAGCTCACGTCATTAGAAAGGCTCTCAACTGCGTACTATGTCTTCCGAGGAAAGCATCCTGGTCCGACCTTGTCTGCAGAACCTGGCCGACGTTGGTGTGTAATTGCCCCAGTTCAAGCTTAGTGTTTAAGGTGGGCGATGACACCCCTACTTCCTACTTCACTAAACTGTTTAGGACAAGAGTCAGCAAATAAAAGCCCACAGACAAATCCTGACTGTCCACCCATTTGTAGCACTTACGGTCACATAGCCATGTGGGCGTGTTTCTGTTGTCCCTGGCTGCTATTCTACTACAAAGACAAAAGGGAGCAGTTACAGCAGGGCCAACAGAGCTTGCTGCCCAAAGTAACTATAAAGATCATGTACAGGGTTTGCTCACCCAGTTGATAGCTCAGCTAACCCAGGCTGGCCTTTAGTTCTCTGTGTAACCAAAGCTGATCTTGATCTCTTGGTCCACTCACCTGCCTCTACCTGCCATGTGCCATGATGTCAGGCAATGTACCACCATGCCTGACATCGATGTACCTTTAGATAAGTCGAATGGCTGTACTGGGACACCAGCATAAATGTTTTATCTTAAGATAAAGTAACATTAGCATCATTTCCATTATAACCACAACACGTGGAAGTGAACTGCAGTGTGTGCGTGTGTACATTTGTGTGTGTGATCATGGAGGTGCAAGGTCAGCCTTGGATGTCACTCCTCAGAAGCCACCCACCTTGCTTGTGAGGCAGTGTTTCTCCCTGTCACCGGCAAATTCCAGTGTCACTTCCCTCTCTACATCCCCAGAACTAGAATTAAAAGCATGAGCCATCGCTTCCAAACTTTTGTGCAGAATTTGGGGACTCGATCTCAGCCTGGAGAAAAGGCCATCAGCAAAGTGCTTACTGTGTGAGCATGAGGACCTGTAGTTTAAATCTGCAGCACCCTACAAAATCTCCTTGAAGCTCACTAGCCATCTAGTCTAGCTGAATCAGTGAGCTTCAGGTTCGCTGAGAATCCGTGTATCAAAACAATAAAGGAAAGGTAAAAACCAATTGAGGGAGACACTCGATACCAACCTCTGGCCCCACTCAAGTGAACAAACATGTGCAACATGTATACTCACACACCACATACTAACACATATAACCTCCGCATACACACACACACACACAAAGAAATAAAATGTAATAATTGGAATGTATATAATATTTGTGGGACTGGAGAGATGGCTCAGCAGTCAAGAGCCCTTCCTGCTCTTCCATAGGACCCAAACTCAATTTCCAGCACCTGCATCAAGAGGCTCAGAGCTGCATTTATGTCTGGGCATTACACACTTATAGAGAACCACCGATGTCAATACCTGTTCTCCATTGACCTGTCTCTGTCACTATGGTGTATGCTAAACCTAGTTGTCTACAGAAAATATTGAAAATAAACTAAATTTATAATGCAGCGAAGAGTAGAATGTTCTAAATTTGTATTTTCCACTGGTAAATATAGTAGATTTTGAATGGGATTACTTTAGGCAAGTCTTCAAGATGCTAATGTATTTTGAGGCTCACTCTTGAACAATGCTGATGTTTCTTTATCTAGCTGTGTATTTGCTCTTATGCCCATCACCGTAAGACCTAAGAAGTGAAATTCAAGCCAGTCCACTATTGTTTTTATTAATGGTGTTCATGCTAAGCATATTGGTGTAAGGTTTCTGTGGCGTTGAACACCAGGTGACCTCAACATTTTCCAATCTTCTTTTTCCTTGTAGATTTCATATTTTAGAGACTGTCCCCTAGAGCATTTCTGTGAGATATTATTTATCTCTTTACCTCAGTTAATTAGGAACAAAAATGTGAAGGTTGAAAACATTTAATAACAGCTATCATAAAATATGTGCATATATTCACCTTTGAAAAGCCCCTTGTCAGAATACAGCTCACAGCATCTGAGGTAGTCAGACAGGGCACTTGTGTGTGCACACCCACGGATGCTTCTCTTTTCCTCTGTCTCCAGCTATGGGAGTTCCTGAAGCCCAACACTCCACTGGAGTCTCGGATTTCGAAGCAGTGGTGTGAGATTGGCTTCCAAGGCGATGATCCAAAAACAGATTTCCGAGGAATGGGTCTTCTGGGACTTTACAATTTGCAGTGAGTAAAAAAAAGGATGGTTGAGCATTAGGGCAATGTATTAGTCTGCTGGGGTTAAACCTGCAAGAGAAGGGCTATCACTTTCAAAAGTCACGTCCCAGGAAGATGACTCATATCCTCTGAAGAGAGAATGGGGTTCCTGCAATTTTTAAACTTGCCAGCACCTTGCCTATAGTACAACAGACTTCATAGAAATGTTTAAAACAACTCTTAGATATAGGTTTTTAAATTTTTTATTGTAAAACTTTAAGCCACATGCAAAAAAAAAAAAAAAAAAAAAAAAAAAAAAAAAAAAAAAAAAAAAAAAAAAAAAAAAAAAAAAAAACCTCTTATATTGATGACCTAAACTCAAAAATTGCAGCATTAGTTTTAGACCAAAAAAAAAAAAAAAAAAACCCAACTTAATGACAATCCTGGACCATTTGTCATCTCCTATTTCAATATATACCTCTAAAAGAAAGATAAATCCTGGGCCTTGAAATGCTTCAGCAGGGAAAATTGTGGGCTGCCTCACTCAATGACCTGAATTTGAGCCTGAAAACCTACCTGGTGGGAAGAGAGAGATGACCATTCAGCTGCTCTCTGACCTCCACATGTATGCAAACACACAAAATAAATAAGTCTAAAATGGCTGCTTTGAATTTTCCTGGACCCCTTTAGATTTCTATAATAAATTATATAGGCATGCATTAGTAACTTTGCTTTAGCTTTGTTATTGCCCGTGTTAAATACTTTTATGAAGCACTTTTGAGGGTGTGTGAGTTTTTTGTGTGTTTTATGGAAATTCATTGCTAATTCCACCCCCCCCAAGGCAGAAATTTAGTTGTTTACTAACATCCCTAAGTCCCATGATATGTTTTTTAAATCATCAAGAATCCAAATTCAGTGTGACTGCTTTCTAAGAAAGATGCATTTGATCTGGACATCCTGGATCACACCTGTAATCCTAACTCTTGGGAGACAGAAAAGATCAAGGAGATCAGGGCTCATCCTTGTCTGTTTATGGAGTTGATGCCAACCAGAGCTGCAGAGGCACCGTGTAAGGGGCGGGGGGGGGGGGACCAGGAAGAAAGAAAGGACAGAAGGAAAAAGGAAGGGAGACAGAGAAAGAGTATGTGTACAAGAAAAGCAGGAAAAGGGGAAGTGAATGGGAGGGAGGGTGAGGGGAGGAGAAGAGGAGAGGAGGGGAGAGCAATGGGAGGAGAGGTAAGGAGGGGGATACGAGGAGAGGGGAGAAAAGGGAAGGAGAGAGAAGGGACCTGGCGTTCCCTCTCCCCTTTACCATGTTGCTTCTCTCCATCTTTTGCCTCTGGGAGTCTTTGTTCCCTTCAATCACCTGACCCCTTATCTATAATGCTCAGTTATATACTTAGCTCCCTGGGTAGTAACGAAGTTCATAATTAAGTTTTCAAGTCTGTTGGCTCCAGAAGAGTGGTGGTCTCATGCCAGTGTCTACCTTTGAGTACCAAGTGCCCCTCACCACCACAAGAGAGTGGCTATCTCATGTGCAGACAGTACAGTCACGGGTGTTCCTTCCCTACAGATATTTTGCAGAACGGGATGCCACCGTGGCTCAGCAGGTCCTCTCCGACTCTGTTCATCCAAAATGCAGGTAATTGTTCAAAAGAAAGGGTGGATTAGGCCTTTTGGATTAGTAAATGTCGTTTCTCACATGGATCTATAAAGAAGAATATCCGAAGGGTCAGCTCCCGGGAAGCCAAGCTTAAAGTGCTCTCGACAGCTCGGTTGACAGGTGCTAAACAAGAAGGTTAATACCTCAGATGCACATTTCAGGATTTAGAATGTAGAGTGGTGTCCTTCAAGTAAGTGTGTGTCAAGAGTGTCAGGAAATTCAAAGGTGAGCATGGAGGGACATACCTGGAGGGAAGAATTCAGAGACAAGGAAGTGTTGTGTGGGCGTAGAGGGAAATGGAAGTCATTAGGTCAAAGGCCAACAGAGAAAGGACTTACAAGGCTCTTTTGCTTTCAAGTTCAGAGCTGTATTTGCATTTCATTGACTTTATTATTTTTTTTCTCTGACTGAATACATGAAGGGATATCACTAAGGAGGAAATAAGGTATTTTCCTTTGTTTTTATGTTTTGTTTGACTTCCGTTTTAGAATGAGTAGGTTAAGAATTTCTAAAATAAGTACATTTATGGGAAACACTTAAAGGTAAACATCGCCAACTTTTAATCTGAAATAGTTTACAATTCACAGACTGCATTATTATGAGCTAAAAGCCAAACTGATCTAATCTAATGAAAGGTCAAAAAGCCAGAACTGTAACTGGCTTAAAGGACATTTAATCTCTTCTTTTAAAAAGATGAACATCCCACACACATGACCTAATCCTCTCAAGAGTCATTGTACTTGGAATTGTTTTTTGTTGTGTTTGTTTGGTTGGTTGGTTGGTTTTGGATAGTGAAAAAATGTTCTTAAATTAGTATTTTTTGAGACACAGTCTCAAACAAAAAACAATTATGTAGCTCTGATGGCCTGGCCCTCAGTCTGAAGACCAGGCTGGCCTCAAACTCACAAAGATCAGCCTGCCTCTGACTGCTGAGTGCTGGGATTAAGGGTGTTCATCACCACTCCTGGCCTTGGTTGATATATTTCCAACTTGATCTTATGAGAAGAGTAGCTCTTCTCATAAGAGTTCCTTCTATTTTACCAGGTCCCATAAGATTTTATTTTGTCCTCCACATGATAGCACTTAATTATTACTGGCTAACTAAACATAAAGTTTTATTATGGAAGCCTTAAATTTCAGGAACCAGTTGACTTGGACTTATTTCACTGATGTTACTACTATTTTCCTCCTGGCTCCATTTGGCTAAGGTTCATTAAATTACATTATTTTCCCAAACTTATGTTTATAGACTTTCATAAGATTAAAAATTTATTTTCTGTACTTTTATTTATTAAAAAAAAAAAACATTAACATCAGCTAGCTAATAGATTACATGATCAAACTCAAGCTATTTTAGCTTTTAAGCTTTATCTTCTGGATTGCATTGTGGAGCCTCTGAAGTCCTGTAATTAAAGTTGGCTGAGAGTTTGTGTGTCTTTCCAAGTGGTGTTTCCAGATCAGAACCAGAAGCCATGGATAGTCTGTGATCTGGGAAAGTAATAATAAGCTTAAAATATTTTTGAATAACCATTGAAGGGAGATTGATTTCATCAGTGGGCCATCCTCAAGCAAGGGAAAATAGACAGAGGCTTCACAATTGTGGCTCCTTGTGACTGGAGAAACTGTGGACAACTCTTAAGAAGACTTGCCTCTGTATGTGTGTTGTTAGGAACATGGTTTATCCCTCAAGCTACACAATTCAGTCACAGAGAAAGAGGCTTTTGTATTAGTTGCTTCAAAATGATGGTGAAGGTCATCAAATGTGAATCAGAAGGGCTTGAAAATGCTAATATATTTCCTTTATAATTACCTGAAAGAGATATATTTTGACCAATTATGGTATCATCATAGCTTCTATCAGACCCTACATATTTCAGGTATTCAAGAGTGAAACAAAAATATATGAACTAAGAATATGTTCTAAGATGCCCTTCAGCAAGCATGATACATTATTGCCTTTGGGACTATTTATAGAGTCCTAAAGTAATTTGATGGATAAAGGTAGATGCAATTTTAAGAGGAGAATTATGCCTGTTGATTTTTGTTTGTTTATCTTGGAGATATCTTATAAGTAGTCATATAAGTGGAAGCTACTTAGCCTTTTCTTACACTTCAAATGCAGACAAAGATTTCACTTATCAAATGTAGAGACAAGATTTATAGACACACTGTGGACTTTCAAAGCTTTGTTGAAGAGAAAATGGATACTTATGAAATGTTTAAATTTCACATGCAATTCAATTCATTTTGAAGATGAATCTTTTTTTAGAGGTAAAACTTTCCTGGTGCCTCTCTAGTTTAGTTTGTTAGTTAGGAACCACACTTTTAAAATAGGAATATTTTAACATGAAATCCAACAGTAATTTGGCATCATACCCAGTCATTCACAGAGTAGAAAACATAAGCGTTTAAATATCCTACTCCTCCTCCCTCTCTCCCTCCCTTCCTCCCCCCCTCTGTGTGTGTGTGTGTGTGTGTGTGTTTTGTTGTGGTATTACATGAATGTTTGCAGTGTGCCATTTTCCATTTGCTCTAGAAAATTCTCCTTTTTCCTGCTTGGATGGATTTAAAAATTGCATGTAACTCCAATGCTAAAATTTGTTTGTTTTTGAGACGAAGTCTCATTATGTATCCCAGACTGTCCTAGAGTTCAAAATCTTATGTTATATCAACATTAAAACTGTTAACTATATGTTAGCTAAAATTGGTCAGTTTGAATACATCAACTCTAAAAGCAACAGTGCAAATGGAGATAGGATTACAGATGTGTCACCATGTGGAGCTTACACTGTTGCTCTTAGCAGCGATATGTTCAGACTTAGTGTGATCATGGGGTTACATGTATCTCTCTGTGTAGTTAACAGTTTAATATAAGCATTCAAGAGGAGCAAGAACAAATTAAGTATATTAAGTGTTAATTTGTTTATTCATTCTTTCTTTCAGCAAATTCAGCAAGACAGAATGGGAAAAGAAAAAGATGGATAAAGCAATTGGGTAAGTGTGAGATCGTACATGAAAACCTTCAGCCCTGGCCCAGAGACAACCAAACTGGGCTTGATTCCCAGCACCCACATGGTAACTCCCAACTGCCTATAACTCCAGTTCCGAGAGATCCTATACCCTTTAGTTGCCTCCATGTGAAAAGGCATTCACATGGCACACAGATATACATACTAATGTATGTATACAACATAATACCCGATACTATTGTACTACATACAGTCGTGTTCTATGTATGTATCTTGCTTTAAAGTCTCTAAGAGTGTCATAATAAACCAGGCATGGTGGCACACGCCTTTAATCCCAGCACTTGGGAGGTAGAGGCAGATGGATTTCTGAGTTCGAGGCCAGCCTGGTCTACAAAGTGAGTTCCAGGACAGCCAGGGCTACACAGAGAAACCCTGTCTCAAAAAAAAAAAAAAAAAAAAAAAAAGAGTGTCATTTTAGCTAGTTATAAAATTACCATAATTTAGTTAGCACTAAAATTTTCCATAATTTCTCTGGGAATCTTTTTAGCATATGTGAGAGGGTTTTTACTGTTGTGAGCAGACACCATGACCAAGGCAAGTCTTATAAGACAACATTTAATTGGGGCTGGCTTAAAGGTCAGATGTTTAGTCCAGTATCATCAAGGTGGGAACATGGCAGCATCCAGGCAGGCATGGTGCAGGAGAATCTGAGAGTTCTATATCTTCATCTGAAGGCTGCTAGCAGAATACTCACTTCCAGGCAGCTAGGACATTAAAGCCCACACCCACTGTGACACACCTACTCGAATGAGGCCACACCTACTCAAACAGGGCCACACCTTCTAATAGTGCCACTCCTTGGGCCAAGCATATACCGTCACAACCATCACAAGTGGTTTCTGTGTCTCACCATGATAAATACTGCTGTAATAAATAATCATTTATATAAAGCTGTGTCAACTTTGGATACTGACCTACCACATATTTGGAAATGAAATTACTAAGTCAAAGCATGCACACTCTCAATTCTCTTACCACATGCTACTGAAACTTTATGGTAAAGTTAAAGGGCAAGACTTTGATTTGGTTAGAGATGACTGGGTGGCTTGCCACTCTGATGATTTCATGGAGATTTAGAACCCAGGTTATCGGTTTTTGAAGTGCTTCTATCCCATGTCGCAACACTTTTGGATTTTGTGGATCCTACCTGCAGGTACTCCTTTGCAATTGTGGGCATCAATATCACCGACCTGGCGTATAATCTGCTCGTGAGCGGCGCTCTAAAAACACACTTCTACAACATTGCCCCCGAGGCTCCGACACTGTCTCACTTCCAACAAACGTTCTGTAAGTGTCTACTGTTTAATTATCAGTACGGGTTTCTATAGAGAACTCCAGACAAGGGTCACAGCTGAGAGGCCACTGTGAAGGAGCTACTTCAGGCTCTTTGAGGAAGTTCCTCGGCATTTAACATTTTGTCTCTGTTGTCTCATGAAACACCTGTGCTTATACTTCTGGCACCGTGGATGTTTCTTTTCCCCAGTTCTTATATGATGTGTAGTGTGTCAACTTCGGGTCTGACTTTTGTCCATCTCCCCCTGATCTAACTTGGCTTAACACCGAAGAATGCAACCTTAAAGACAGCCTGGGTTGACTACAAGGTCCTACGTTTTGACAGAAATGAAATTCATAAGCAGATTTGAAAGTAATGTTGAAAGACTTGCTTAGAATATAGATTTAAAAGAGTTTTATGAAAAGTTGTTTGTTTGTTTGTTTGTTTGTTTGTTTGTTTTAAGGAAGAAGGAAAAATTCAAGCCAGCAAGATGGCTTTGTGGGTAAGGACACTTGCTGCTAAGCCTGAAGGTTTGAATTTGATCCCCAAGACCCACATGATAGAAGGCGAGAACCAACTCTCACAATTTGTTCTCTGACCTTTCCACATATGCACGTGCACACACACACATTTGATTGATTAATTAATTAATTAATTAGGTAAAATTTTAGGCCTGAAGGAGGAATTTTCATATCTTAAGTTCTAAGCACCAACATACTAGATTAAGATCTACCAAACCAAGGTCTGTGTCACTGTGAGATATTATAACATTGTAAAGAGATGATCCTGAACTTTTCCAAAACTGTCACTCAAAAACTTTGGAATTGAGATTATACTAGACTTCTCAAGAGCAGCGTTTTATTCTAAAACACCATGGAACGGCAACTACAAAACCTTAAGATGGGCTACGGGGAATACGATTTACAATTTCAAATTATATTCCCGGTCTCACTTATCAAGTGAGTATTGAGTATCAAAATAGGAGAGACTTTTTTTTAATAAATGCAAGGTCTTCAATATTTTGCTTTCCCATAATTTGATCATGAAAAATATAACATTTCCACAAAATAAAAGAGTGATTCTGGGAAGAATAAATGAACCTAGATAACAGAAGATCTTTCCAGAAGAAAAGCGAAGGGACCCCCCAGATAAAGGAAAGAGCCCCCAGGAGGATCCCACACGATGGGCTGAGAACAGTCATGGACAAAACTCTGGAACTGAGAGAGTATCCACCATGCTCTAACACATCTGGGGTGTGTTTGGCATCGTTGGGGAAAGTCTTTGTGGTTAAATGAGTTGGAAAACTAAGTATATGAATGAAGTAGGAAGTCAGAACTTGGTTTAAAAAAAAACACAGTGGGAAATGAGTATAGCTGGATCTGTGAACAGGAGCTAAACCCTTATACACATAGAAGTTTTTAAAACAGCCCCCAAATGGAATGCAACGTATGTGGAGCTGTCAAAAGAATCAACTAATGCAACTATAGAACAAGGGTCAGGATAGGAGAAGTTACTGTCTTTTGTGGGGCTTTGTTTTCCCATCAAAACATATTAAACTATCCAGTGCTGAACAAAAGGATACTTAAAGAAATCTTTACTTTATAACTTGTCAGTAGAAAAGTTAAGTCCCTCACAAGACCTTTTATAGCACCTGTTTTGACCACAGGGTGATTATATTTACTCCTTTAATAATTCTGTCTCCAGCAGATATTACTTGGATTTCACTGCAGATCAGAGTGTATACTGAAGAATACTGGCCTCTAAACAAACAAGCACAACACACTGGGAAGTACAGACAGTGTTTTAACACATTGCAAAGATATACTGCTGTCGTTACGCACATAGTCTGAGAGGCAGCGAGAGCTCCCTAAAGCAATGCCACTTTCAGTGAACGCCAAAGGGTGAGCGGCAGAAAGTGAAGTAACAGGAACTTAGTGATCCAGCCAGAGATGTGCCAAGGATGCAGACCATAAAACAGGAGAGCACAGCAGATCCAAGCAGTACAGTAGAGAGAGCAGTGTTGATTAGGTATGATAGAGGAAGTGTAAGAGAAGAACTTGGAATGGACCCTAAAGAACTTTGGGCCACGTTGGAGAACATAAGCATAACAAATAAAAGCATGTGCACTGTGTTTCTTTGGCCTTTTATAAGTTGCCCTACTCTGTGCTTTCCATCTTTGCAAAATCATGGAAGCTCTTGTAAGGGAAAATACAATGAGATTAACTTGAGGCAAGGCAAAGATAAGTTCCTCTGGGGAAATCTATTCAGAGATACAAAAACGGATGCTTCCGTGAGACACCTTAGAGCCCTGATGACTTAGAAGGGATCTGCCTACAGACTTTTAATTCATCTGCTTGGAGCTAAAAATCAGAACCACACAGCAGCCAACATCTCCCAGGAAAAAAACTGGCATTTAAGGGTAGGAATAGATGTTTTGTTCACTGATATATGATCAGCTTAGTAGATTGTTTAGTAACTATAGAGTGGGTGGATGGATGGATGGATGGATGGATGGATGGATGGATGGACAGATAAGATTCTACAATATTGAATGATCCCCTTTTCAGGGGAAAAGAGGGTGTGACTGATATGCAAATGTTTTAGCATTACCCAGTTGATAGGCTTTTCCAAAAGGCTCCTAGCCCAGATGAGTAGGCATGAAGCAGAATTGTATTTCTGAGGATACTCTTCTTTCTTGTAGAAAGAGCAGCAGTCCCTAATGGATTGGGTTATGGACAGAGAGAATAGGCATGGTTAGAAGAGGCACACTATGCCCTGGATTCATTGTCCCTCCATTGGGCACAGTCACTTCTGCACATCTCCCCTGTAATATGCTTGCAGTTATCTGTGTCCTTGCACATGCCTTTGCTTTCTCCTAACAGGAAGGAGGCAATGAAGCAAAGCCAAGACACATTTAAGCAGCAATAAATATGCAGCAGTCTTCAGATAGTGAGGCAAATTAGTATTCAAAACAAGCATTTCATCTAGAGGAAAAGAAATAAGAATGTAATGGCTTTATCGTCCTGGCTTTACAGTCTTGGTGAAAGCTGCGCCGCCAAGGCACTGTGTTGTAAAACTGACATCCAATCTGAAGCTCCAATGAACACAGAGCCCGGCTGTAATGGGGTAAGGCTAGGTGTAGTGATCAGAGGAAAGGACAAGCACAGAAGAGGGAGCAAGTTATCTCTTCTCTGACCTTCATGAGAAGAAATTATTACATAGAAATAAGCACCAGAGGAACAGAGGGTACCGGGAGAGGCAGCCTGTGCTGATGACGGGATGACAGCCTGTTTCAGCCCTGGCATCCAGCTGTTCACTGCGTGACTGTGCACTGTTCAAGCTTCCTGGCTGAACCCAGTGCCCACATCTGTAAGACGGAGATATAAAATCTGCTTGGGCAGCCCACAGCACTGGGGAAATGAATGAAATTGAAAGCCAGGAGCAATAGATTGACTCTGTTTTCTCCCTCCCCTTTCCACACTACTTTGTTAGCTGTCTCAGATAACAAATCATGGTCAGAAATTGAATACCCATCTCTCTCTCTCTCTCTCCAAAAGACAGAGAATTAGGAAACATGAGAACTCTACCTTTTTCTTCATCCTCGGTGCCTAATAGTGTATCTGTTACATGCATAATTGGTAGATGGGTCAGTCAGGCAACTGACCAAATGAATCTTTGAATGCTGTGCAATAACACATACATGAGTAGAGTAATATGTAATCTGGGAGCCAGGTCACCATTCCTGTATTTTATAGCAACCATGTTATACAGTCTTTCTCCATTTTCCTGATAACATAGGGAGAGTCTTGGGGGGAATCTGTCTACAGGAATTACAGTTCACATCTGTACTTATAGAAGAAGTATTATGAAAATGATGTCAGATTGTGACACACCTTCACTCTCAGAGATGGTCTTCTGTAATTATGTGCACAAGAGAAAAATGGCAGAAACAACCACGTTTGAGTGCTTCTAGAACTGTGTGATGTATTACACCCCCTTAAGAGTAAGGTGGGCGTCTGCACAGAGTAGAAAAGTGGGCATCCTTATGTGTAGTATAGAAAATAAATTATTCATTGAAAGGAGCTAGAGATGCTACATATTCGGATCTGATAGTCCACAGCATACTTGTGCATCAAATTATCACATTGTACCATGTATAGAGAGTCAAAGATCAAATTAAAAGGTTGGTTTTTGCCGCATTTGTTTTTATCACTGTCAACAGGAGTATGCTAATGAGATGGGTGTGTCATGGATGGTTTTAATTTATAATATTAGGAATCTGACTCTCACCCACAGCTAAACATTAGGCAGACAGAATGTGAGGAATCTTGTGGAAGAGGGGAGGAAGGATTGTAGGTACCAGAGGGATCAAGGACATCACAAAAACATTGCCTGCAGAATCAACTAAGCAGGGCTCATGGGGGCTCACAGAGACTGAACCTACAGTCTGGAAGCCTGTATAGACCAGCACTGGATCCTCTGCATATACATTATGGTTGTATAATTTGGTGTTATTTGTGGGACTCCTAACAGTAGGAATGGGGGGTATCTCAGACTCTTTTGCTTGCATTTGGAACCATTTTCCTCCTACTGGGTTGCCTCGTCCAGTCTTGATATGAGGGCATATATCCGGGCTTATTGTAACTTGTTATGCTATGCTTGGTTGATATCCCTGAGTGGCCGACTCTTTTCTAAAGGGAATCAGAAAAGTGGATATGAAAGAAAGGGGGGCTGTGGGGAGGAACTGGGAGAAGAGGAGGGAGGGGTGGTAAGGGTCTGGGAGAAGAGGAGGGAGAAAGACTGTGCTCAGGGTGTAATACATGAGAAAAGAATAAATGAATAAGAAAAAAAAAGCAATCTGACTCTCCTAGTAAGAATAGCTCAAGTATGCTTATTTGAGCTCAAAACCCCATTGGGGAAAGTGTCTGTGTGGTTTATATATTAAGAAAAGAAGAAATTATGAATTCTCATTCATTTCTTTTATAACCATATCAATTGAAACATTCCTAGAAAGAGGCTTGGGGTGGGGTGGGGGGATGGAAAAAGATGGAGTCTTCTGGACCTAAAGTTTTGAAACTTCAGTGATATGTGATGATTCATCTGGCTGAATCTGGGTAGATCTGCACGTTTAACAAATCACTCCAGGCTATTCCTGAGATATTTTAGGACCTTTTGCACTCGATGAAATGGACAGAGGATTGAGTTCTTTGAAGTGAGTAAGATGCAGGGATCGAAAGAAATGGTGTTAAAACAAATAGGACAAAAATTCTCCATCTCTCACTCACTGCGCATGCGCTATGGTGGGAGGACCAGCTGCTTAGCCTGAAGTGGAGATGAGGGCTAGGCACAAAGTGCACTACGAGTGTCAGAGAAGGACCACATTTGTTCCATGAAGCATAGGCCAACAGCTTTCTGCTCTAGAACCTTCTATGATCTTGGAATGAAGCAGGAGGATTACAAATTAAAGTCTAGCCGGGGCTATGTATCAAGGCCTTTAAAAATACAAAAACCAAATTATTTCCCTCATCTATGTAACTGTCAATGTTGTTCTTAGAGATGCCCAAGCCTGGAAGCAGCCTTGGGCCAGGTCATATGAGTGGGTACAGATAAGTCAACTCCTGGGATGGGTAAGATGCAAGATGGTGGATTGATTTGCAGTTTTCCTGGTAGTCAGTTAATGTGTAGCCTCAAGGCCTGCTGGGTAAGGGGAGTGAATATCTCCATCAGAAACGTTAATATACAATATTTTCCATTGGCCTAAAAGAAGTAGAATGGGGATGTTGTTTACCTGGTAGAGTGTTCTCCTTGCACATACAAGACCCTAGGTTCAACCCTCAGTACTACATAAACCAGGTGTGATAATGCACTGGGGAGATGCAGACAAGAGAATCAGGTAAGCATTCAAGGTCTTATTCAACTTAGTGAGTTCAAGGTCAAACTTATCTGCAAGAGATCTTGTCAAAAGAAAGGAAAAAAAGAGAAGAAATAGAACAGAATAGACAATCCGAAATAAATATAAAATAATTGCCCCCCCCCCGCCATTTCACCGATGCTTTAGTGACTGAGTTCTTAAACATGTGCAAATACTCCTAAACGTGCAACATGGGGCGATGAGAGGGTGAGAACGGATGGACACCGCAGTGGTATATAGGTGAAGGACACCTCAAACGCTATGCAGTGAGATAGGAATAAATGATGTTTTCAAACCGTGTGTAGGATTGTGTTGAAAGTATTTGTATACGTTTCAGTTACACAGGAAAAGCCTCTGGTTTTCCTTTGGCATTCCATTGAATATGTTTGTTCTGTGTTCTCTTCCTATGCCCCCATTCCTTCCCCTGCTCCCTCCTCCTGGTTTCTCTTTATATGCGAACGTAAAAGAGTGGCGATCCCACCCAGTGTCCTCTCCCGAGTTCTGGCTCTGTTACCTTACATCTTCTAAAGTCAAAACAAAGAGCAACTTTATAGTATTCGCTTTTCCTTTTTTATTCTTAAGCTGGGATTATTTTATTATTTTATATTTATTATATATTTATTATTTTCGAGAGAGGCCTGAATTTGCATTTGGGTTCCCCACATACAAATATATAATATTGCCTTTTAGAGGAGGTAGTCACATTTCAGTGTTTTAGATGTGTGTGAAAGCTTGCAGTGGAACAGAAATCGAAGGGGAAGAAACACTAAACAGATTCAAATACTTGACATTTATTCCCCAAAGGTTTCCATTCCAGAGACTTTATAGATAAGAGCTTTGAAAGACAAGAGCATTTCAATATGGAACTGCGTAAGGACTCTGCAGCTCAGACTTGGTTTACATTTCTTACTGTCTCATAGTAGATGGTTAAATGCACCTGTTTGATGTGTCTGGGTGATTTAAGACTTTAGTTAAATTGAATGTCAAGAGAAAAAAGGCAGAGTGGAGTAATTCTGAAAGGCTGGACCATTGTATTAGTTTAGTTGAAACGAGAAGGATGTAGGAGTCACTGTCAGCCTTTTAGAGTAAGTTCTTGGGATGTAGGAAGAAGGCTTACTGGCTAGAGCACTTGCCTTGCAGACACAAGGACGAGAGTTCAGATCCCCAGAACCCACATAAATACCAAGTGGGCATTGTGACCCATCTGCAATCCCAGCGCTCAGAAGACATAGAGTATGGGACCAACTAAAGTGGCAAGCTCTGGGTTCAAGTCAGAGGCTCCATCTTGATGTATATTATCCCCTGGATCCACAAACATGCACACACGCGCACATGCACACACACACACACACGTACCTGAAAACACATGTACACAAATAAAGGTAATTTTAACAATTAGAAAATATTTTTGAAATATTTGAAAATAAAGGTGTGGTGGTGCAGCCTTTAACCTAAGAACATTAGGAGGCAGAGGCAAGTGAACCTCTGTGAGCTGAGGCCAGCCTGATCTACAGAGTGAGTTCCAGGAGAGAGAGAGAGAGAAAGAGAGAGAGAGAGAGAGAGAGAGAGAGACAAAAATCAAGGTTGAGCTAGAGAGATGGCTCAGTGGTTAAGAGTTCTGACTGCCCTTCCAGAGGATCCCATTTCAATTCCCAGCACCCACATAGCAGCTCACAACTGTAACTCTAGTTCCAGGCCATGCAATGCCCTCTTCTGGCCTTCATGGGACACCAAACCATGTGGTGCACAAACATACATAACAGGCAAATACTCATAAACATTTAAAGCTTTTCACTTAAGAAAAAAGAATATGTTTCCAACGTGATTCATATTCAAGAAGTGACATAATTGTTTTGTTCTCCTGCTTTGTGGAGTAAAAATTTCCTTAGTACTACCTGCAAAAGGAGAAAATTATAAGCAGCTTGGTAGCTTCTACTTCACTAATCTTACTAACACTTGGTGTTGGCTGTGACCTCCATGGAGACTGTCCTGGTCTAACTCATCCACTGAGGATTGGGATGGGACTAAGGATGATAACCTTGCAGACTTATTACTGTCTTGTCCCTAACAGGCTATTTGATGCACGAGTTTCACAAGTTTTGGATTGAAGAGGACCCCATGGACATAATGGAGTTTAATCGCGTGAGGGAGAAGTTCCGCAAGAGGATCCTAAAACAGCTGCAGAACCCAGATATGGCGCTGTGCCCGCATTTTGCTGCGTCTGAAGGTTTAATCAACATGTAGGGCACACACTGGCTTCAATGGATACCCCAGAACACTGCCTCATTTTCATCCTAGATCTCTGCTTAGGTGACAGCTCACACACCTAATGCACATAAGTGATTATATATATATATATATATATATATATATATATATATATATATATATATATATGCATGCCTTTTGGTACAGTATTTTCATCTCTTGGTCATTATTCCAAGATTCCCCCCAAATCACTCTTTCTGGAGCATCTACCCTCTAGTGATTGTTCAGTTGTGGCATTGTACAGTGTTAACATCTGTCCTCGGCACCCAGGTATGAAGAAAGTTTTCTATTTTTTTAGATTTTTTTCTCCTCCCCCCCATCATTCCATATTTTAAAAAATGTGTAATAATTCTCTAGCTGTAATTTGTATGTAAGAGAATTAGCTGAATCCCGTTCTGTATCCATATTTATTAAAATGTCTCACGAAGACTGCTGCTAGCCTCTCAAGCCGGACCCTTGCTTGTACCTCCTTTGGGTAAAGCATAAGACTTTTAAAATAATACAGACACATGACAAGCCAAACTCCTCCTGCACATATAACTGCACTTCACCAGAATGTAATGAAGCTATAAGAAATTAGCTTATAAATAGGAACCATCCTTGTGTGAAATCCTGCCACAGTGTAGCCTAACTTATCCACAGTTGCAACTGTGCCGTAGTCATCAGGATAGAAAACTATTATGTTCCCGTCGCTTCATGGCTTGGATGTCTAAATATGCGTATGATGCTCGGAGCCCCCAGAAAAGAAGCCATATCTTTCCAAGGCTGCAAAGGGTTTCTCACTACCTGACTCTTGCTGAATCCAGACTTAGTTCTTAGCACTCCCCAGACCTGAGTATCCTTCCTTAGGGGATTGAGTGCTGACTGGTTTGTTTCTATGTTGAGGGGCAATATCTTAAAATTTTTGGCAAGAAAATGTGTTAGAACACGGGAACCTAAGCAAGGATATCATGCAATATTTCCTGAAATTAGCATCCTTGTATCGGCGGAAGAAGCTGCTTGGAAGAAGAAAAACAAAATCATCCTCAAACTGCTAACAATCATCTTCTTTAAAATGTAATTTAGTTTGGAATTATGATTGTAGTCTGTTGAATAGTATTTACCATGGTATTTCATACCCGTGGTATTTTATACTTTGGGACTATCGATTTTAGTATTATTAGATGTTTGTGTAATCACTTGCTTATTTAAATAAATTTTGAGTACTGCCTAACTGTCAGTATATGAATAAATTGCATATCATTCTACAGTAATGGAGAGTGGGTTTCATTCTGATGTCTGTGCCCTTTATAGGCCTTAAGATATGCAAATATGTGACTGGATAGAAGGTCAAAGACAAGAAGGTGTTTATAAACTACTGCCTTTCAGAGCAGCCAGGTGTAAATCAGAATGTGCTATGGCTCAGAGATTTCCTTAATCTTGAGGTCCGATGATGCGTTAATGAATAAGCTATTTTCCTTTCTTTCTTTTTTATTTTTGACGGCATCTCATTATATAGCCCCACCTGACCTGTGACTCACTGTGTAGACTAGGCTGGCCTGGAGTTCACATAGTCACCTGCCTCCATCGCCAAAGCACTAGGATTAAGACAAGTGTCCCCACTCTGTCTTCACTACTTCCTGTAAAATCTGACTTGACCACTGCCAGACACCTGCTATTTAAAACCCCTCAGCTGCCTGTGGTTGCTTAGTGGGGTATCCCCATTCTAGGATTCTGCCATCCTTTCTCTTTCCATCCCAGAGCCAGGTGGTAACCTTCCTACTTCCTCTCCTTCAGCCTGTTAGACAGCGCAAAAGAGAGAGTCGGTCAACGCTTAACGCATCCCGGGAATAACGTCTCTAGAAGAAGGAAAAGCTATGAGCCAAGCAGGTGCTTTGCCTTGAGCACAACAGTACTTGCACCTGCAGATGAAGGCATGGCTCCACATGCTGGGCAGACTTTGCCAACAACATCTGTGTACTGCCTCTTTCTATCAAATGTAGCACTATAGCAGCAATGCACCTTGATGGCATGGGATTCTTCGCTCAAGTTATTCTGCTCTGGTGGAGATAGCAGATGTTACAAAGCTAAGACATTCCCTCCTGGTTCCTTGGAAGCATTCCAATGGTATCTAAACATGGCCGCATGATTTTAAGGATGAGCCATCGCTGCCAGCTCCCTGGATGTGTTATTAGCCTCCTTGTTCACACCTCATTGTAGAAGATGCATTGTACCCAGTAACCCAGAGCAAGGTGAGAAAAAGAAAAGGAGGTCTCAAAAGGCAGCAGAGACATGTGATGTATGCTATGTGTGGATGTGTTTCCCTGGAGTATTTTTAGCTTGCTCATGTTTATTCCACTGAGCAAGGGTTGACCTCATGAAATGTAAATTGTGTAGCATGCTTCCTTCAAGGTTTCCAAAACACTTCTTGATATATGATTTTTTAAAACACTCTAGTTTGCACTACAGGGGGAAAAATAAAAAATACTCTTTGAAGTATCGTTTCTGAAACTTGAGCCTTTGGCTGGATTTTTTTTTTCTCCTCGAAGTTCTTGTTATTGTGCTGTAGTGGAAAGCGTTGGCCTGGCAAATCCATCATCTTGTCTGTGTTTGTGAAAAAGCTTAGATAGGCATCATTCCAAAGACAGAGCTGGGGTGGTTTTACATCCTTCAAATCAGGGAATGTTTCAGAGAGAAAGCTAGCAAGAGAGAAAGTGAGACACAGAGACAGAGACACAGAGACAGATGGAGGGGTTGGAGGGAGGGATGGAGAGAGGGAGGGAGGGAGGGAGGGGGAAGGGAGGAGGGATGGATGCTGTTGACATCTTTGGTATGACAGGTTATACTGGGACAGTTTAAGGAAACAGTGATATTACATGAGTGTCTTAGTCAGGGTTTCTATTCCTGCACAAACATCATAACCAAGAAGCAAGTTGGGGAGGAAAGGGTTTATTCAGCTTACACTTTCCACATTGCTGTTTATCACCAAAGGAAGTTAGGACTGGAACTCAAGCAGATCAGGAAGCAGGAGCTGATTCAGAGGCCATGGAGGGATGTTCCTTACTGGCTTGCTTCCCCTGGCTTGCTCAGCTTGCTTTCTTATAGAACCCAAGACTACCAGCCCAGAGTTGGTACCACCCACAAGGGGCCCTCCCCCTTGATCACTAATTGAGAAAATGCCTTACAGTTGGATCTCATGGAGTCACTTCCCCAAATAAAGCTCCTTTCTCTGTGATAACTCCAGCCTGTGTCAAGTTGACACACAAAACCAGCCAGTACACATGACCAAAGTAGACCAAAAGACAGATATAGATAAAAGTTCTCTACTCATAGATCAATAATGCAGATACAAGTCCATCTCTTGCTTCCTCACTCTGGCAGAAGTGCATCATAGGATCCTGTGTACCCATCAGAGGTGTGGGTTTTGTCCTAGTTGAGAATGTCAACTCCAACAATTAGGCCTAAAGTGTGATGGGGAAATGAAAATCAATCTTCATGGGCAAAAAAGCTTTACTGATCTGCAAACACGGGAGGCTGGGTCCAGACTGAATAAGCCTGAATATGGGACCAGAGTTGGTGGAGGATGGGTGGAAGCCATAGAGGGCTCTAGAGGAAATAGGGTAAAAGGAGAGAAAATGGAAAGCAGAAAGTCTTAGCCCTCTGAGTCCAGAGCCACATGAAAGAACCCAAGGTTCAGTACTACTTACTCGGCCAAAGCACTGCCTCCAGCTCTCCTGGGAGCATAGTCAGGCAATGCTCTAATTCAGAGACAGGGCAGGAAAGCGGAACAACACTAAGGAGGGCAACATTAAGCCCCAGAAAGAGGTTCCAGCATGGATTCCATTTCTAGTGCTAACAAATGCTAGCATGGTGAGCTCCAGTGCCGTGAGCCAGAACCCTGCTAGCCCTGACCTTGCACAGCCACAGCTCCTAGTCAGCATCTGAAGTCAAGCAGCTTCTGTTTGCCCCCTTGCTTGCTTTTCTTTCCTCCCCCTTTTAAATTACTAACTTGATTCATTTCACTTCATATGTGTTTTGCCTGCATGTATGTATGTGTGGCACATATATGCTTGGTGCCTGCAGATGTCAGAAAAGGGTATCAGATACCTGTAAACCACCATGTGGTGTCTGGGAATTGAACCCAAGACCTCTAAAGCAGCAGACAGTGCTCTTGACCTCTGAGCTATCTGAACCATCACTGCCCCAATGTTTTTCTTCCCAAGCAGGCTTATAATATTTCAATGCAGTGCCAGAGGCTTCAAGAAAGGAAAGGAAATGAGCAAGGCATGTTGGCTCACACCTATAATTCCAATACTGAGGAGGTTGAGAGAAAAGAATCACAAGTTCTAGGCCAGTCTTAGCTACAGAGTGATATCCTATCTCAAGATCCAAAAGTAGAAAAAGAGGAAGAGGAGGAAGAGAAAACGAGGTGGATGAAGATGAAGAAGGCTAAACTAAGCCTTGAACTCCAATGCTATAAGCTAAGACTTCTAACTGCTATACCATCCACTTAGAACTCTACCCTATTGCCCTGGGGTTCTGGTAGGTCATAAACAGGCATAGATTCTTCTCATGCCTTGCTCCTAAGTGATAACATGCTAATATTTCTCAGTCAGATCCCTGCAAGGTAAATTCGTCCCAAAAAAATATTGTTTCATTTTCTCTGTTTTCACCACTGGGAAATCCCCTACTTTGATACACAAACAGTTGTGACAGCATCCTAGAGTCTCTCTCCTGACCCCTGCCTCCCTGGGGAAGGAAGCTGCCTTCTTTCTTCCTGCTTTCTGGTGGAAGGCCTCAGCAAGATGGACTCGTAGAACCTAGGCTGGGTCGTGCTCAGGTCAGATGCTACAGGGCATGTCCATGGAAAAAGAAACAGGTGAGACCATCAACACGTGGACTCTTCATTAATAATACATTCTCCCTGCCCTGCTGAGCTGGCACAGCCTCTGGAATGCTGCTGCTTATAGACACACTAGTGAGCATTATGTCATCCATTTATATCCCTGGAAGGCTTCATAGAGACCTAACAGACATGGTAAGGAAAGAAGTCAGAGAAAGGTCATGGATCAAATCTATTTTTTTTCTAAATACCTAAGACTGTGTTATGCTTTCAGGGCAAACCATAGATGAAAATTCATGACAATTTGGGAAGTATAGGAAAGATAAGAGAAACTAAGATTAAATTCAGAAAAACCAGGGCTGGAGAGATGGCTGAGCGGGTAAGAGCCTTGCTCTACAGTGAAAGGATGTGAGATTGAATACGCAGAACCCACATAAAAAGCCATATGCAAGCTTGTAACCCCAGCATCAGTGGATGGAGACAGGTGGATTCCAATGACTCACTGGCCAGCTAGCCTAGCTGAATGGTAAACTCCTGATTCAGCAAGAGACCCTGCCTCAAAGTGGTGGCATGGAGAGCACAGAAGACATCTGCCATCCTCTCCTGGGTTCTGCATGTTTGCACACAAGCACATACACCCACACATTCGTGTGAGCATACATCACATGCACACACACACACACACACATACACACACTTAGAAAGAAAAAAAGTTAAACCCTCTCTACTCTGTAAATGAAGGTGCCCCTTGATGGTTTTCACCTATAGTACATACAAAGACTCAAATGGACTACTTTGATTCAGGACATTTCTAAAACCAGAAGCCCAAAGTGAGGAGAGCATGAGACTTGAATTGATGTGTAGAGACACCCCCACACACACTTCGTTGCTATTCTTTCTTTTAGAACAAGCATGAAAGCAACTGTGAGAGCTGTCATGAACCAGGCAGGCTGGACCTGGCTGCCCTCAGGCAGGAGTCAACCCTTCATGCCTAGAGAACATGGTGTCTGCAGGATGCTGTTCTGGGAAAGGCAAGAAATGTCATGGGTTGGGAGAAACCGAATGGAGATGTAACTGTTCTATTGGGACAGAGAAAAATCATCAGCACCCCTGGTTTGCCCAAGTAGAGCTCAACAAAGTTATTGAGAAAGTTTTTCGTATCGTACCACACTTACATTTTTGTCCTAATAGTATGTCTGTGCTGAGTGAATAATAATAGAGAAATGGGATCATTAACGGTCTCAAGCTGACAAAAAATTACTTAAGTCTTTACTTTTTCTGCAGAGTATAGCAGAAAAAACTCTGTCAACCAATACATCCATTTTCTAGTGTCTGTACTGCTAGCCTTCCTTAGGGCCATCACTCAACCTGTCTGACTTTGTTTTTATACCCATAACAAATGAATAATGACCATTCCTTCTGAGGGCATTATAGAAAGCATGAGAACTAAATAATTTATTATTAATTAAAGCACTTTGAGACTTCAGAGTAATAAATACGTGCTTAATCGTTGTTTGGTTTGTATCTGTTTGGGTTTTGGCTAGAAGCTACCACCAGGAGAAAATCTATAAGATTTGTCCCTATAGCCAATATCGCCATTAATTCACTTCAGCAAACATTTACTGAAAAGTTATTTCTATGCCAGGCATCAGGCCAAGTCTGGGGATCAAACGGGAAACAAGATAGTGGCTTTGCTCTCAAGTGCATCCGAGTATAAAACTGGGGACGTTCTGAATCTGGCGTGTGGACCACAGGCATGAGCACTGAGAGAAATGAGTGCGCTGGGGTGCTCCTCAATGCACCACTGCATTAATTCCCTCTCTGGCTAGCCTGTGTACAGTGAAACTGAGAGGCTCTGCTCCGGGGTATCGATCTGATGGCTCTCCATTGAAACCTGACCAGGTTTGGCTTCCTTTGTGAACGACCTGGGAAACAAGGAACCCTTCCCTTTGTTTGCCCTCCGCTCTCGCCAGTACAACCTGACACTATGCCTCCCTCAGCAGCGTTGCTATTTCCTCAGACTTGGAAGATCCTCTCCTGGGAGTAAAGAGGGCGCTTCATACAACTTGGCCAGTAAAGGAGACTTGTCAGACTCTCAGCGCTGAAGAAATCATGGCATTCACAAAGCCTCTCTCACGGTTATATAAGCAGTAACAATTACTGAGTAGTGGAGACTCTAGGAGCTGAGCTGCCTGCAAGTTGCACATGGAACCCCAGTGATGCAGCTTTCTGGGACTTGACACCTGTTCTAGCATGTGTGTTTTTTTGTTTGTTTGTTTGTTTGTTTGTTTGTTTTTGGTGATGCAGCTGTCACTGAGTTACCCATGTTCCTGTAGGTTACCCTCTACCTCTGTTCCTACAAGTCACTTCAATGAACTCACTGGCTCATCAAGTTAGATTTTGGTGGGATCACATATTGGGTCTGTCACATGACAGAAAATGTCACATGGCAACCACTATCATGAAAAGATTGTTGTTCCGTTCAGTGGTCCCTTGTCTATGTCACATGCCGGCATGGTGAGGAAAGGGGCCATCATCAGAACAAGTACTTGATTTCTGTTGACCCCTAACCACAGCTTCTATCTTAAAGGTAATAAGAGTTAGTTTACTCTGAAGCCATTTTGAGGGACCATGTCCTGGGACGTGACAGTCATGTGTCATGAGAGATTTGGGTTACCTCAAATTCTGTGTTCCAGAGTGGAAGAAGTTTCATGAAGCTTTTACGGTTCTACAGAACAAAGAAAGTTATAACTCAAGGCAAGTTTAAAATATATGGGTGAGTACATTACAGAGAGAGGTATAGGAAAGTGGGGAAGCTTTCAACAGGACCAGGACACTATGCTTAGCTTTTGGATTGAAGTTAGTGATCTGCTAAATCAATACACTCCAAAAATCTTTAAGTAATCATAAGTTCCAACTCAAAGGTGGACAAGGAATGGCTGTTCTGCAGAGAACTAGCCCAAGCTAAGATAAATAGCCTTTGGACTTGCAGCATTCCAGTCTCTCCACAGCACTGAGACTCTAGCCAATCAATTTCTGGAATTTGCTCTCCCCACTGATGTGTTTCCCACGAATCTTCCAACTGTAGCCAAAACTGGTGTTACAGGTGCAAACTCCCCCTAGTGGGCTTTCCTTTCATCTCCTTCTCTCAAGGTATCTGCCAGGATAGTCAGCCTCCTAGCTGCTGGTAAAATAGCAAATAGATTTTACATGTGAACTAATGTAATAAAAACCATCCAGTTATAGCTTGGCAGCTGTTGTCATCTGCTTGGGCTATGATTCACAATACCATACACAAGATGGCTGAATCATTCTCATGGATTTGGAGGCCAGAAGCCCCAAATCAGCGTGTCAGGCTAGTCAGGTCTTGGTGGTGGCCACCTTCTAATTTGTGCCCATATGGCCTTTTTAGTGTATTCTCCTGGAGATATACATATCAGTCTTTTATTACAAGGACACCAATGCCATTAGATTAGGGTCTCACCCTTATGACCACATTTAACCTTAATTATTTCCAGATACAGTTACATTAGATATCAGGGCTTTGGTGTATGAATGGGGGCTGAACATACAATTCAATATTTGGCAGTAACTTTTTGTAGAAGTTATTTGAATTCTGAACCTTGCACTTCCTGAAGTGGATCCAGGACCTTGAAGTCACCAATTCTACCAAAATAATGAACTATGCTTCTAATTCTACTGACCCTGTTTTAAAAGAGAACCAAAATAAGATAGAATCAATATTTAAATCAAAAGACTAGCAATCATCTGATTCTTTTTTCATGGTCTATAGTATGATGTGTGTAAATTCAATTTAAAATACTATCCATTTACAAGAAAGCTATTTAAGGGTTCTATCTAACTGTAGGTTTGGATTACATCTATCCTTACTGTAAGCTGCATAGCTAATTTCTTGGCTTCAGGTCTTTTTTGTTCATACTTACATTCCTGGATTTTTAAGTATGAAATGAATTGACATGAATGGCTGTAAATATGTGAGAGGCTCTCTCTTCTTAATTATTCCTATTTATCCAAATATGAGTCTACACGGATGGCCTTAATATTATGTTTCTAAAACACTCCTGGTTTTCTGTGTGTTTATTTTTATTTATTAACACCTTAAAATCATTATTACTTGTTCATTTTTAAACCCGGGTCTCTAGAAACTTCTAAGAATATTGTCACATAACACTCAGCTTTCATGAATGATATGAATATCACATCTAACCTATACTCTCCTCCTGCCACAATGTCATATGTAGCTATATGGCAGTCAGGAAACTGGCACTGATACAATCCACTACCTGGCCAATTTTTCCATGAACCATAGTGTCTGTTGTTCAGTTTTATGCAGTGTTAGCCTAAGGGCAGATTCGTGCCATCATCAACATTGACACTATTTAAAACAATTCCATCACCATAAAGAGTCTCTGTGTTAATAGTGTTATGTAAAATGTAATTGCTTTTCATGGCTAGTGTGGATAAAAGTAATTAATTGGGGAGGTGGGTGTTGTGTCACCTTATATAACCACACCCACTTTCTACCCCTAACCCCAGTCTCTAAGCCCTGGCAGCCATTAATCTGTTCTCCTCATCTACTGTTCGTTCATCTCAAGAGTTACACAGTATGTATGAGGGGGTTTTGTGTGTTCATTATTTTAAATTATGAATGTGTGTGTGTGTGTTATTCTTTGCATATTTCCTTCCATGAGCATATACAGTACCCATAATCTAAAGAAAATTATAGTTTCATTTAAATAATAAAATAATACTCTCTGAGAGAGCAAGCATAGCCTTGGGAGTCTAAATTTAAGTGTGTTCTTTGGCAAGGAAGAAACTGTCTTCAACAATCAGGCCCGGGAGTGGGAGGCCAGCCTAAGGATATTCCCAGTAAAAGTCTTGGCAGACAGGCGCCCTGGGCGGGTGCTCACCCGGATCTGCCTTCACTCAGCTGCTGTTATTACCTTGAGCTTCTCAGCATCTCAGCTCACAGAGACCACTGGGTTTTGCTTTGTTAGGTTTTGTTATTACTGTTATTTTTTTTTTCAGTAATAATTTCAGGCAGTGAAGTGAAAATTCCGGATATCTCATCCTCTGCCAACACCTCCTAAAGTGTCAGGATAATGACATCATGAATATGTATGTCTTGTGATTGCCACTGCTTCGTGGAATGACAATTTGAGCTCAAGTGACTATATTATTCATTTCCCTCTCACTGCTCAAGCCCGAATATTCTGTTTTAGTTCAACCCTGAACATCCTGCCTAGGTCCTCTCAGTGGTGAGTTCCACACCCTAGAGCAGACTTGATCGTGTCTCTGTTGTGTAGGGGGAAATATCCACCCAGGAGCAGTTTCCTTACTTCCATGCAGTAGAGATATGGGGGAGCTATTGATTCTTTCATCTACTTATCAATAAATCTTCACAAAGTCATACCACGTACCAGGCATGGTGCCAGCTCACCAAGGTGAGTACAGTGTGTTTCTTGCTCTCAAGTCAAGTTGGAAGGCAGATGCATGAGCAAAGCCTGGTCCTTACTGAACCACGGATGATGTTAGGGAAGCCAACCTTGAAGACATGAGCAATGCCACAGAAGTGTGGGACAACGATCAGAGCAGAGTATCACCAACCATTCAGAGTGACCAGAGAAAAGGATACGAAGGGAGACAGGATAGTGATGGCCTACAGTGCGTTGTGAAAGAGCTGGTGAATGTGAATGTGTCAGGAAGACGGTTGGGAGAGTAATAGTACAGTACAGTCCAGCTCTATAGAGGCCCAAACTGGACATGTGGATGTGGGTGTGTAGAAAAAAACAGATTCAGAAAAATATGCCTAAGATTAAAAGGGGGAGGAAATAGAGCGTGGTTGTCTTGGATACTTCTCTGTCGCCATGACAAAACACCATAACCAAGGCAATGTACCCAAGAAAGCATTTAATTTGGGGGCTCACAGTTACAGACAGTGAGAGTCCATGACCATCATGGCAGGAAGCATGGGAGCAGGCAGGCAGGCAGGCAGGCGGGTGGGCCAGCGGGCGGGCAGGCAGGCAGGAGGCAGGCAGGCAGGCATGGCTCTGGAGCAATAGCTGAGAACATACATCTTGATCCAGAAGCTGGATGCAGAGAGACAAAGAGAGAAAAAAAAAAAAAAAAAAAAAACTAAGAATGGACAGGCTTTTGCAATCCCAAAACCTATCCCCAGTGACACACCTCCAACAAGGCCATGCCTCCTAATCCTTCCCAAACAGTTCCCCAACTGAGGCCTGCACATTCAAACACATGAGCCTTTGGGGGCCCATCTCATTCAAACTGCAACAGTGACTACAGGAGGAGGAGAAGGAAAGGAGGAGGGTGTCTATTTGGAAGGGTGAGGCGAGGGTATTAGGGTATGAGTGGGAGTAAGAACCATTAAGAGACATTTTTATGGATTATTTTAGGAAAATTTAATCTGTTTAAATACTGCATCTTTCCCATCCAGGCTCTGTTTGTTCCTCTTCAAATATCCAGGTCTTCTTGAGATCAGTTAATAAATTTAAGTCATTTTTTTCATATGACTCTCCTATTTCTTGGATCTGATTTTGTTATTTTAACTTCTCTTGTTCCTGCTGTAAATGGGCTCTTTTGCCATCTTACTTTCTTATCATTTGTATCAGTTAGGATTCTTTCACTGCAAAGGAAAAAAAAAAAAAAACAACTTGCATGGTATTAACAAATAATTGCAAATATTTAAGTATTTATTGAAGACGTTGATGTAAGTATTTGATGTGTACTAACCTTGAATTCATTTAAATATAAACGATGTATTGTCTCGTGTGGCTTAAAAAACTAGTCATATGTCTGCTTCGTATGACATAGGTAAATCTGGTAGTAGCTCAAAGAGGATTCAGTTAGTTCCCATACCTTGGCTCCATAGAAACAAAAGTAGTTTCTGCTCTGTATACTGTAAAATGTGTGGTCAGGCAAGGCAAGGGGGAGCCTACTTCACACAAAGATTAAAGGGTCATATTAGCCCAATTTGAGACATGCCCATCCCTAAACAATCATCATTACTAGGAGAACATGATGCTTTGACTAGCTAAACATTATTTTTTGCCCAACTACACAAAGAGAATTATATACCACTAAAGAGATCAAGTTCCTGTGGGGCAAGTGGAATTGTGTCACCAGACAAAGACTGGAAAGGTCAAGTGGGTTCAGAAACCCAGTACCTGAGGACCATAGGAGTTTCACCTACTCCAGACCTGGGCTCCTGTCCTGGAACACATGACCATGACCTCCTAGGGAAGATTGTGACCTCTAGTCATGGAGCATAGACTAGTTCACCATGCCAATGAGGTATCTAGATTGGCCGGCCCAGAGGGTTTAGCCAATAAGCTTCCCTTCCCATACATTCCTTCCTGCAAACGGTATTTAATCTCTGGTCCAACCCAGGTAAGTGCTATGCACCAGTTTTCCAGGACGAACAGTGAATAAACAGTATAGATAAGCAAGGACTGTCTCTCTCATCAAGAACTGCCACAGAGGAAAGCCTTCCTTGTACAGATCCCAAATGTCTACGTCTCCTGCAGAAGACCCTTCTGCACTCCCAGACACTCACTCCCTGAGCTAAGCAGGAGTCCTTCTGCCACCTACTGCAATGGCACTTACCCCATTCTGACTTCATGTGGTTTCCAGCAGCAAGTGGACATCTTAGCCTGCATAGTTTCCCACGTGGGTCTGGGACCCCCCCCCCATCTTAGGCTGTGTTGTTCACCCACACCTGAGTGATGTACCGACACCTGACACCCAAAGGCGGCATAGGGTGAAGTGCAGCCTAGAACCTGCCCTTCTGACTGCCCAGAGGAGTTCCCACAGCCCAGAGCCAGGGCAAAATGCGGACCCACAGGTTCCTTTGCAAGAAGTTGTAGAAGTGGAAAGTAGGGTCAAAAAAAAAAAAAAACCCACAGTTACTATTCACCTTATTGTTGGTTTGTTGGTTTAAAACACAAATATACATACCATCAACAACCAATCAGCTTAGATAGTTTTAACCAACTTTAATTTGCCTATTGTGTTGTTCCTCAGTTGGTAGTCAGAGCCTGGATGCTGGCAGTCCTTACAAGCTCAGCTCAGCCATTCATCTTCAACAGGTAATAGTGAACAGAAGAGAAGGAAGATTTACTAGATGTGGACACATTAAGAAGAGGAACAAATGAAGAGGTTCAGTGATTTTCCCCCCAAGGCTATCTTTGGGGTCCTAACGTGAGAATTGAGTTTAAATAAGGACGGTAAGTAAAAAGTCCTGGTCAAGATGTAGCCGGTTCCACTCTGCCACTGCCTCCTCCTCCCCTTCTGTCCCCAGCCAATCACTGAGGCAACATTGTCTCAGCTCCAGATCTGAAAGATAGGAAATCTGAGAACTGTGTGGAGACAAACTCCTCAGGCTGGCCACAGGCTTCGTTCAGCCTTTCCCCTCTCCTAGAATGAGATTCCTAGAAGAAAGCCTACACATTCTTGGGATATCACAGTCTGAGAGGCAAAGGGAGGGACACAAATGTCTCTCCCTAAAATATCTTCACTCCTACCAGGATGGCTCCGGTACTCGAGAGATTAGACAAGTTGTTCCCAAATTTCACTTTCCCTTAATGTAATCTCTCTACTCTTCCCACTGATTCGGGGCCTGCCCGGTGCCTTACTGTTGGCCAATAGACAAGATCTCCTTGACACAGGCAAAGGCTTGAAGATGTTTTGATTACCCTGTTGTTCTTGTGCGTGAACTTGGCCACCGCCATGAGAGCAAGCTTGAGCTAGAAATCTAAAGATCATGTAGGGAAAGCCAAGCTGTGCATGCCAAAGCTCTCCTACATCAACCAGTCCCCCCAGCTGGTCTGTGAGCTAAGCACAGATGCTTGAACAGGCCTCACCAAGATCAGCCAAGCCTGGCACAGATAGCAGAATATCCAGCCGCGGACTCATGACAAGCTCTGTCACCTGCAACTAAGGTTTGGGGTTTAGAAAGCATCAATCAGTGTCTGAAGAAGATTAATAAAGCAATGGACAAAGGTAACTGTGGCTAAGATACTCACCGGTTGCTTTGTTGGTTGGAAGCAGCGTGAGGGATGAACATGTGGCTGCTGTCCAACTGGATTTGCTGCAACGGGCTCACAGACAGCCTAAGGCTTTCAAGTATTAAAGGGCAAAAGAAAAGAAGACAGTGTCTGGCAAATCAACGCAATTAATCTTCACATTTCCTATCACACATTTATTAAAATACTGTTAGGTCGTGCATTGTGTCTGGGTAAAGACAAAGGGAGTAGAGAAAAGGAGGTTGATAGCTAGGAATATATAAAGCATAGGGTTGGTTGGTGCTGGGGCTGAGTGCTATGGACCTTGCCTAGCATGGCTGAGGCCCTAAGCGGATCTCCAGCACCACCATATATACCAGGTGTGTTCAAGTATATAATATTATATAGGTAGTTTATGTATGTATACGCACAGGGAGCATAAGCATCCTCTGACATGATCGAGTGTGTACTACAACCATCCTCCTATATGATCAAGAATGTGCTGTTGTATGCAGGAGCTAAATGAGGTAGGAAGTAAAGATACAAGTGTGGCATGCAAAAAAAAAAATGGAGAGACATCAAACCAGTGTACAGCCTAGAAAGAATACAACTCTTAGACATTTGGAAGTTTGCACGGTTTGCCAACACTCTGAATAATGATGAAAGCTATTTCTTAAAACCTAGAAGAAGAATCAGTTCATTGGCCATGCAATAGAATGAAAAGGCAGATTTTAATCAGTCAACTGAGTTTTACTTCCACTTGGCTTGAACTCAGTCAGAAGTATTGGGGTCTTGGTTTCCTCATTTTATGAAGTGAAGACATTAGCTAATCTCTGATATTTCCTCTGCTTCTGAAATTCTCTAACTCCTTCTATGAAAGGGACTCCTTCTCTAAAGCAGAAATGTAGCTAGTGGGGAATCCCATCCGCCTTTGTTTGGATCAGAGAATCCACTCCTCAGAGGGGGAGACATGCACAGAGAAGTGTCATTTCCAAGGTAAGACCGGGAAGCTCCACTCATCAGGCTTCAGTTGCATAATGAAAAGAATGATCTCCAGGCTCTTAACTTTTTTCCAGAAACATTTCAAATCTTCCAAGAACAATGAGGTTAAAGAGAACTTTTCTATACTGGGAGAAAAAAAAAGGATCAAATATCTTCCTTCCCTCAAAACAGTCTTGGAGTTTAAATAAATGCTTGTTTGATGACATAGAGATGATACTTCCATATCAATTGTCATCTCTCTCTTGCTATACATAGCAGACAAAGACGTCCTCAACCTTCTAACACCCACCATCATCCAACGAGCATGCTCATTTTCTGATGGAGAAGTAACCTGCCTTCAGTGTGTGTCCAGAAAACCAGCTCCCTAATCTTCCTTCCCCATTCTAAACACACATTACTAAGGTGGGCCAATAGGGCACTCTCTAAAGACTTTAAATTTGAGGTATTCTTTCAAGGTACTCAAGCTAACTTTTCCTTCCCCTAGTGCGATGCCTGTGGGTTTCTAAAGCCTAGGGCTTCCATCTCAAAGCTCTGTGAGCATGCTCACTGACATTAGTGAAAAGCCATCTTGTTTTTAAGCTGTTGTTGACAGATGAAGGTCCAGACTGACATTCTGGCAGAACCATTCTGGTGCATACGTCACAGGTAGGGATGCCCTTGCTTCCTCCGGGTGCTGCTTCCTCTGCACTGCGCATCTTTTCTTCTATTCACAACTCACTATGTGTGGTAAGGTAGGGTCTAATGTAGCCCAGAATACCCTTGATCTTCCTGCCTCTCTCTCCCAGGTGTTAGAAGTACAGCTATGCTCCACCACACCCAGTTTATATTTTTCACTCCCTAAAATTTAGGACAGTGGTACCAGCCTTAACTATATTCCATTGACTACACATAGCTGTGGAAAAGTTTGGAGATATATTTAGTTTGTATATTAAATATAAATTTTAGTTTAAGATTTCTGCCTTTTGCTTTTTTTTTCTGAGAAGGGCACATAAAAACAGGACTAAGATGGAAAACTTCATTTAATCAAACAACAAACTTGAAAGAGAGAGAGAAAAAGGAAGTCAGGGATGGGGTGTGCATGCAGCGCCCAGGTGTATGTGTCCATGTGCACATGTGCACATGTGCACATGTGCCCAGAGCAGGGTGTGGGATGTCCTGTTGTATTACTCTGCCTTATTCTCTTGAGACAGGGTCTCTGACTGATCCTGTAGCTAAGCTGGAAAGAAGGAAGCTGCAGGGGTATTCCTGTCTCTGCCTCCCACAGTACTGGGGTTATAGGTTATAGCACATTTGCTTAGGTGCTAGGAATCTAACCTTAGTTCCTCATGCTTTCTCACCGCTGAGACATTCCACCCCACCCCACCCCCACCCCACCCCCGGCCAAAGTGATAAACTTTTTAAAGGCACACTAGGGTAACAATTAAAACTTTAGATTAATAGTCCTGCCTTATCTACTCAAGAATGATATCACAAATTAAGCACTTAGCATGCTTTGTCTTTATCTGTAAAGAGTAGAGTGGGTAAAGTTGTTATGACTGTTCAATAAATAATGGTGTCTGAGTGTGGTTTGAATAGGAATGACCCCATGGGCTCATATATTTGAGTGCTCGGTATTATGGAGTAGCACTAGTTGAGAGGGCTTAGGAGGCATGGCTTTGTTGGGGTAGGGGTGGCTTTGTTAGAGGACTATGTCACTGGGGGGTGGGCTTTGGGATTTCAAAAGCCCACGCCAGTCCCTTGTCTGTCTCTTCCTGCTGCCCGAAGATCCAGATGTACAGTCCCTTATCTCTTTCTTCGATCCAGAAGTAGAACTCTCAGCTACGTCTCCAGCACCATGTCTGCCTGCACACTGCCATGTGCCCCACCATGATGATAATGGACTACTGCTGAAACCGTAAGCCAGCCCCCATTAAATGCTTTCTTTTATAAGAGTTGCTGTGCTCTTCACAGCACTATAACACTGACTAAGACTCTGAGAATAAGTGCTTAAAAAATTCAAGAATGTATTGAATAAGACTGAGGACCATCTTTTGGTGAATGCTATATAATCATTTAATCATTTATTATTTTCTTTATGTACCAAGTACTTCCCAGACAATCGCCTATGCCTATTACAATAATATTTTGGAATAGGCACAAATGTACCCATTTTATATGTGAGTAAACTGAGGCCCAAAGAAGTTGAAGGCTTGAGTCTTACATCTAGCAACAGTGGCAGGGTCAATTTCAGCTCACTGTCTGTCTGTCTGCCTCAATTTAAGTTTATTTCCTCCAGGAAACCTTGATATCCCAAGTCTTGGTTGGGTGAGCCCTCTGCTCTGTTAGCTCTATTCAAGACTTGTCCCACCCAACAATATCACCAAATTTTAACTGTGCCTCTGGACTTTGCATTCCTTCAAAATGAGGACTTGTCTTCTCTCACCCAGGCAGATCTCAGAATGGAGTCCTCCTTGCACACATACATGAGAAATAAATGAAGCAAAGACAATTAAAAAGAAAGGACATAGGAGGTGAATCGCAGCCCCCTTGACCTCTGGCTGACCTAGAGCCAGGCCTGGGCATCCTGTATTCAGATGGCACAGAACAATGTGGGACCCCACAGTTAGTCAGCTCCACCGATGTGGTCAGCCGAGATAAGGAGTCAAAGGTCAGGGCCACTGAGCCTGAAACAGTGTTTGCACTTTTAGCCATGCATCGACCTTCTGAGAAACTGCCATGTCAAGTATCACCAGAATGAATGGGGAGGTATATAAAGAAAAGCTCACTTAGTAAAGCTTCAAACTGGACCGTCTAAATAGGCCCAAACTACACTAGAATGATAAATGGTGATGTTCTGTAGTGTTGATAATGATAATATTCCTAGCAAGATGTATTGAGAGTTTACACTAAGGCATATGCCATGTGAGGCATAGCAACTATCCTAACAGCCCTCACAGCTACCCATGAGGCAGAACTACCACTGTCTGCCTGTTTAAACAGGAAGAAGCTGAGGCTCAGGGCCTGCCTGGGTTCCCACTCCTGGGAAGAGACAGAGTGAAGAGTACCAGTACGGTGTCTAGAGAGGGAGGGATTGTACTGGGAAAGCAGTTACAGACATGTGTTCATTGTCTTCAACATGCCAGGGAGAGGGGGTGTTTGTTTTTGGTTTTGTTTGGTTGGTTGTTTGGTTGGTTTTGTTTTGTTTTGTTTTGTTTTTTGCCTTTCCTCTCCTCCTTTTCTAGTGAGATGGGGGCTTTGTCTCACTCTGTTTCTCCATCTCTGCAGTGGAATTTTCTGTTGCTGTGAAAAGTATCTGAGATAATCTATCTGAGAAGGAAGATTTATTTGGTCTCCCAACTTCAGATGTCTCACCCCACTGCCTGTCTCTGTGGCAGCTCGGAAGAGCGTGGCAGGATGTTGTGTGAGACTTTCCTGGGGAGACAAGACAGAAAAGTCTATTTCACCCCAGATAGGGAACAAACAACAGACAAGGGTAAGAATGACGCTACTTCGACTTGGCAAACCAGGGAGTTTACTGAGGTTGTTTACATGAACATAGGAGGGAGGTTCTTTATAGTAACATAGGAGATGGGGTGCTTACATGAGCATAGGAGGGGGTGCTTACAATAACACAAATGAGGGAGTACTTACAGTAAGCAGCATAGGAGTTGCTCTCAGTACATGAGAGGAGTTGCTTAGAGAAGAGGAAGTTGTTGCAAATACTGCCCCCCATGAATGTACCCCACTTCCATTGTGTAATTTGCCCTATCAAAGGTGGTGTTCATTATATCATTTACACTTAGTCAAAGCCTTCCTTGAGTCCCCACAAGCTGTGTTTATTTTAAATAAAAGGATACTTTTAAGATACAACTTACTTTTTGCAACATCATAGACCAGACTCTTCCTAGATTGATGGGAACAATGTACAAACGACATTTAAACATCTAAATTAGATGCATGTGATTAAGCTCACAACTTTAAGTCGTTGTGCAGAGTGGCTCGGTGGCAGTGAAGAACAGAAGATGGGGTTATGATCACACTTGGTGTCTTAGTCACTGTTGTATGGCTGTGAAGAGACACCATGACCAAAGCAACTTTTATAAAACACAGCACTTAATTGTGGGGCTTACTTACAGTTTTAGCAGGTAAGTTCAGTATCATCATGATGGGAATCATAATGGCAGACAGACTGACAGACAGACGGACGGATGGACAGACAGACATAAATAGTTGAGAGTTTTACATATTGATTCACAAGCAGCAAGGAGGGAGAGAGAGATAGAGACAGAGAGAGACAGAGATAGAGAGAGACAGAGAAAGACAGAGCCTGGTGGGGGGTTTTGAAACCTGAGAGTCTATCCCAAACAATATAATTTCTCCAACAAGGACATACGTCCTGATCTTTCTAATCCTTCCCAAGCAGTTCCACTCCTTGGTGACTAAGTATTCAAATATATAAGCCTATGGAGACTATTCTCATTCAAATCACCATGTTTCACTTCCTATCCCCCATAAGCTTATAGCCATATCATAATGCAAAATCCCTTTAGTTTTTCACAGTTCAAAGGAGCCGGGCGTGGTGGTGCACGCCTTTAATCCCAGCACTTGGGAGGCAGAGGCAGGAGGATTTCTGAGTTCAGGCCAGCCTGGTCTACAAAGTGAGTTCCAGGACAGCCAGGGCTATACAGAGAAACACTGTCTCAAAAAAACAAACAAACAAACAAACAAAAAAAGTTCAAAGGCTCTTCTGGGACTCAAGGCAATCTCTTAACTGTAGTCTTTGTAAAATCAAGTAGACACATATAGGTACAGAGACACACACATTTACACACAGAGAGATCCCATAAAAACTCCAAACCAGGAGCCATTAGTATAAGTATAAACAAAAATCCTGTGAGGAAGAAAATGCCCATTGAAAGCTTTACAAAACAAGTAAACAAACGAAACTCCAAAAAATATCTCTGAGTTCATTTTGTGAGGGTCAACCACTGCTGGACATGGAGCCTGCCCTTGTGAGGCTCCATTGGAGAAAATACAACACCCACTCTAGTAGTGACCCACGTGCGTGACAAGCCCAAAAGCCTGCACGCAGTCTCAAGGCAAAAAGTTCATGGAAACACCTCCTGGGACAGAGGCATCCTGTAATAATGAATGCTCCAAATCTGTCCTTACTTCGGTCAGTGAACGGATCTGTGTGCTTTCCCACAATATTGTTTTATTATAAGTGCCTCTAAGGATTTATTTAGACATATAGCTAAATTAGATTAGCCTCTACCTAGGCAGTCCTTGAGCTGACCCTGGGCTTGGATAGCAGAGTCATCCCACACACAGGAATTTACAATGACCTAGGAAGAAGGAAGATTGTGGTCTAAGAAGGAACTAGAGTAAATACTTAGAACTATAGATAACTGCGTCACTCCCATACACAGGAATTTACAGTGGCCTAGGGGGAAGGTGGACTATACCACAGACTAGAATTGTAACTATGGCAAGGGCATGAAGCCCTTGCCCCAACTTCTAAGATTAAGCTGACCTTAGGTGGGGCTGCTTTTGATCCCAGTTGTTTTTTTCTTTTCTTTTTTTTTTTTTGGTTTTTCGAGACAGGGTTTCTCTGTATTCTCCTGGCTGTCCTGGAACTCACTCTGTAGACCAGGCTGGCCTCGAACTCAGAAATTCACCTGCCTCTGCCTCCCAAGTGCTGGGATTAAAGGTGTGCACCACCACGCCCAGCTTGATTCCAGTTGTTTATATTGATTTTATTCCAGTTGGCTCCTGTTAGCTTTTAAGTACACATTCCTCTGTTTTGTTGTAAAAGTAATTTTGCATCAGATAACTTCAATGTACCTTGGATGGCCTTAATGTATCACTTAACTTCTTTGTTTTCTATAATATATAAGACTGATGCTCACTTTGACAGATTACATTCAGATACAGCACACTCCCCTGTGTCCATATTTGTTTGTCACTTTTCGCCGACACCTGCCTACCTGTACTGGGACCCTGATTTTTCCCACTGATTGAGGGGGACTGACTGAGGCCAGTCCATATCAAGAAAACTAATTTTTTTCCTTTGTGAGCAGTTATTAATTGAAGATAGCTTCTGGGTGAAGTATGGGACCTGTGTCCTTTTCTCCTGTCAATGCTGGAGTTCCATCTGGCTTAGACCTGTGCAGGCTGCTGCAATCTCTGTGAGTTCATATGTGCACCCACCCTGTTGTGTCTAGAAGACCTTGTTTCCTTGGTGTCCTCCATTCTCTCTGGCTCTTATAATCTGTCTACCTTCTCTTCTACAGGGTTCCCTGAGCCTCAAGGGGAGGGTTTTGATGAAGACATCCCATTTAGGACTGAGGTGTCCAAGGTCTCACACTCTACACATTGTCCATCTGTGGGTCTCTACATTTGCTCCTATCTACTGCAGGAGGAAGCTTCTCTGATGATAGCTGAGAAAGAAAGTGATTTATGAGTATTGCATAGTAAACCTTCCTCCACCAAGGCCACACCTCCCAATCCTTCTCAAACAGTTCCACTCCCTGGTGACTACGCATTCAAGCATAAGAGCAAGAGTGTGCTAGGACTATTCTCATCCAAACAACCACACTTGGCTAATTAGATGGAGTAAATTATCATAGATTCAGCTCAAACCCCAATTTATAGACTGTTACAGTAACTTCCCCAAATGAACTTTACCTCAAGCTTCCCTCCTTCCAAACTTTTTATGATGCCACTATCAGAGAAAGATCTTTTTAAAACCAAAACTCATGATTTCAAGTATTCCTCATTCTTTTGGGATACAGTCCAAACCTGGCACTGAGAAGGTGAGAACCCTGCGATTTCTGACTTTAACCACTTCTACTCCACTCTCTACACTCCACCCCTGCAATTTGACTTTGTATCTCTTCTCTTCAAGTAGGGGAATCTATTTGCCTACACTTTGAATTCAAGCTGAACATGGGGTTTCCTTGGCCAAAAATAAAAGGTAAAAATATTTCGGTCTGGCAAACATTTGCCAGGAAACTTCCCATGCTCAAGAGTAACTGCTACCGCAGACAGTTCTTACCTGAAACTGTGGAGGCAGAACTGAGAAAATGGTCTACTGAGCCCCAACCCTGATCCGTACGTACTCTTTCCCTTCCCCACTTCATGCCCTACAAAACCTGAAACCCTCAGTGCCACCACAGTCTCCATTTCCTCAAAGAGACTATGGTCCCTTCCATTATATAAGGACAACTCTTCTTCTGGAGATGCCTTTTATCTTCTGCCTTTTATTTTTACATTGTCTCTATCAAATCCATTCTAACAAATAGCATATGGCAGAAATGACAGGGTACCAAGTCCAAACCAAGGTCTCAAGAGGCCGTGTCCACATTCACTCATGTCTATAGAACACGCACATATAAGCAAGCCCAGGGTATCCAGCTAGATGTTACGAACCACACAGCCCCATTACCTCTATCCACCCAGCCAATGTCCAACCAACCACCATGCATCCTAGGCAAGTCATCTTCCAGACCACCCCCACAGCTCTTCACAGATTTATGATCAAGCCCAGCTAAACTCAGCTAAGTCTGACCCCTTACAGCAGAAAACTTGAAATATTCTATATGTACCACACAATAATAAATGCTTATCAGTAATCCTCTCCATTTGGGATGGTTGGTTACATAATAATTGCTCTCTGAGACATCAGTGTATCTTCCCTACTTCCTTTTATTAAACTCAAGCTACTTAACAGTTTCTGAGTCTCACCGTCATATTTCGGTGCCTTGGCATGCTGTACCCTCTACCAAGGAGGCTTGCTTCTCTTTCTTATCTTGAGTTTCTCTTCAGGATCCATCAAGAACACGGTCATCCATTTGTCAGTTACATATTGAGATGTCAGAATTGACTATGGCATCTGTGCACTCCCCTGATCACTGATGAAGGAAAGGCAGCCAGTTCACATTACTCTCCTCTTTCTCTCTCAAAGCACTGATTCTTTTCTCTTTTTCCCCAAGCTTTTTGAGACCATCTTTCTATGGAGTCTTGGCTGGCCTTGAACTCACTATGTAATCCAGGCTAGCTTTGAACTCATACAGATCCACCTGCCTCTGCTTCCCAAGTGCTGAGTTTAAAGACATGTATCACTATGCCTGGCTCATACTGTTTTTCTTATTTCTTCCTAAGCACTATATTTCCTCAATTAAAACATGTCTCGGCATGACTAAAGAAGAGTAAAAGTCTTAATTTATGAAGACCAGATGCTATTATAAGGGCCAAGCAATAAACTTGGTGCCTTTTTAAAAAGCCCCATCATGTCAGGACTATTCATTCCATAGGGCTCTTGTGTTATACTAGGGCGCCCTCTGCTGTGTGTATGCGTGTCTTGTCCACACTACTGGACAATGAGTTACCAGAATGGCTCATTCCAAGCAAAGGGTTTCCGTAGCCATGGGTGTTCTGGGCCTCTGCCCTAGTGCTGTAGCCAGGGTCAGTTCCACTCATAGCTGTCAATAATGTATGTTTGTTTGTTGGTAGAAAATAAAGCTGCTGATTAATGAGGAATAAAAGAGAGCTGTCCCAGCTGTAATGGGTTAAGGTGTCAGAGACACAAGCAGCCAGCCCCCCCCCAACACACACACACACACACACACACACACACACACACACACACACACACACACACAATTAGCAAGGCTTCTCCTTCTGGATCTATCTCTGCAGCTGTAAGACTCTTCCTTGAAGTTGTGCAAAGTGGCCTCGAGATGGCCTGCAATACACATTCAGGCAAGTGGAAAGAAAGTAGCCAAAGGTCCTTCTAGCAAGGAAGGACAGGAAGAACCCAGAGTTCTCATGATCAGGACCACTCAGACAACGTTCAAGAATGCTGGTCCCCAAAGGCACTATTCTGACTTTGTCAAGATCATGTTGCTGCTATTTGTAGTTTGAATCCAAAAAAAAAAAATGTTTTGGTTTAGGCTTTGTATCTTGTTTAGATCATAACTAATCCCTTCAGAAATAATGAAGGATACCTAGAGACATTATGACAGACAAAAAAATAGAACACCTGTCATGTTTGAAAGACAGGAAGTAACTACTCATAAAGGAGTTTAGCTACAGGAATCTGAATGCAGTGTTTCAGTTGATGGAATAAAAATACAGATTACTGCATAAAATTTTTCCTAAGACAGAATATATGCCATGATTACTAATAATCTCACTGTTAAATATTAAAATAGCAGGGATATAATACTGAGATTGCCCATTTAACAAATCACTTATAGTTGCTATGATGGGCAACGTTCACGATGAACCCGACTCGGTTTAGAATCCTAGAAGACTCATCTCTAAGCACCACAGAGGTTTAACTGAAGAAAGCTCCTCCACCATGAGGATGAATGAGACTATGCCACCGGCCAGATTCCAAACCAAATAAAAAGAAGAAAGCACCTGGTTACACAGCCATTCATCCCATGTGAGCAACTGCCTCACTTCCTACTGCCTGATGGGAGCTGTTCTCACGACTACAGCTTCTTGTCATAAAGGACTGCGTTTTCAAGTGGTGAGCCAGAACAAGCCTGTGATGTTGTATTTTGTGAAAGCAATGTGAAAAATAAATATGGCGCTGGGAACCATCACTGCTCAACCTAAGGCTGTGGCTAGGCCTTTGGAACCAATTTGTGTGAAGAAGATGGGAGAGTTTTCAGTTGTGGACAAGAGAAACTGAGACCACTGTAAGCAGAGTTTAATGGGCCATTTTGGTAAGTGGCAGGAAGGCCAGAATGTTGACAAATTCAGATATAAGAGGCCCAGCTCATGAGGATCCAGAGGGGGATTGACTGAGGCCATTCATTTTATTCATTTTATTCGTTTTATTCATTTTATCTTCTGGCCAAGAATCTGACTAAATTCTATCTACACTGTAAAAAAAAGACTTTAATGAGGTTGGATTTTAAGATAATGGACCAATTTCTCTGGTAGAGGAAATTTTAAGACAGACAGCATTCACGCTGTGGCATGGTTACTGTTCACTTACTCCGATTACAAGGAGAAGTTGGGGCGGGGGGGGGATGCTGGGAGGGGAGGGATGGAAAATGTTCATGTGGGCAAGGGAAGATGAGAAAACAAGTCTAAAGACTTGAGTAAGAAAAAATAGATATACTTTTTAAAAGTATTAATATCAATAAGGAGAAGCCTTGTGTTCTGCACTGAGACAATGGGAAAAATTGCCCCATGGGAAAAACCCATTAAAGGCCAGAGTCTGTGAAAATGCAAATTATTTGGGAAGAAGAAGTCTGAATTTAGAATGCAGCCACAGGTATTCTATCCAAAAAAGTAACCATCTAGGGAAGTGTTCTCCCAAGCAACAACAAAGGCTCACATAGGCCACCAAATCTGTGACAGATGGTGGATATCACAGGGCCAGACTTTATTACAAACTGGCAGCAGACCCTGGCAACAGCATCCACACACACACTGCTGATTTTGCCTGCATGCAAAATGTAAGAGTTAGGGATTCATAGAGACCTGAGCCAATGCTCCAGAAAGCTTCTTAAGGCCAGCAATGTAAGAGTCCTTACAAGAAGGGCCTGAGAGGCCATGGTATGAAACACTAAAGGTACAGTCTGAATTACCATGGAGACCTCCTGGATGCTGAAGACGCCTTAGTCAGGGTTACTGTTGCTGTGGTGAAACACCATGACCAAAGCAACCTGGGAAGGAAAGGGTTTATTTGGGTTACGCTTCCAAATGACTCACTGTTTATCAGTGAAGGAAGTCAGGACAGGAACCCAAACAGGACAGGAACCTGCAGGCAGGAGCTGATGCAGAGGCCATTGCGGGTGGGGGTGGGGGTGCTGCTTACTGGCCTGCTCCTCATGGCTTGCTCAGCCTGCTTTCTTAGAGAACCCAGGACCACCAGCTCAGAGATGGAACTACTCACAATGGGTTGGACCCTTCCCCATCAATCACTAATTAAGAAAACACCCTACAGGCTTGCCGAGAGCCCAGCATTATAGAGGTATTTTCCCAGATAGGGTTCCCTCCTCTCTCATGATGCTAGCTTGTACCAAGTTAAACATAAAACAAGCCAGTAGGGATGTCCGCTGAGATTTGAGATAAGTCATGTGTGTGGTAGTATTGTGCCAGAAAGCATTTGAGAACCCCAAAAGACCACCAGGGAGCTGATTTTAATACAGTTGCACTAGGTTCTCTTTATTCAAGCTCGACAGATTGGGCCACACCATCGTCTCTAACACAGCAGAATGGAAGGGGCAGCCCTGAGCCTAGTTTCAGACAAGCATTTTTAGAGGCAAGAAAGGGTTTATCTAGCCTAGTACATATCTAATTGGAGGGCCATTAACATAATTGGCTGGTGCTGGGAGCCAAATCATAAACTTTCCTCCTGATTGGTGGTTGTTAGGGAGTGAAGTGCTAGGGGCAGACTTGTAACCTGGAGGTGCAGATCTGCTGTGGGGGAGGAGGTGAGGGTAACCTGGAAACTGATGCTAGGCACTGGCTTAGTTAACTGGAGTTCAACCTTAGGTCAGGTTCTCTAAGATGGGATCTGAACCCACAATATGGTCTCTCATTTCCCCCTCTTCTCTGGTAACTGGAAGGCCCAGTCATAGGACTTGCTGAAGCTATTATCATATTTTAGAGGAGCTCAGGGTTGTCGTCACTCAGTCCTTGTGGTGTCCCTGGGGCTTGGATAGGGCTTCCAATCATGGGAGATGGGAGAATCCTGAGGCTGAGTTGCCTCCAACTGATCAGGGTTTTCAGCTGCAAACAGGTATGTGGTAGATCCAAGCTGTAATCCTGTTGACCTTAAGAGCAGTGGGTGTGGTCAAGATGATAACACAGGGACCTTTTTTAATGAGGCTTTAATGACCCCTGGCCAGAGGGGTACCTGTTTCATAAAGAACTCAAAATTTAGGCCAAACATGTTTATTAGCCCATTGGATACTTTCAAGATTGTCCAGTAATTGCTGATCCTGGAACTTGGTGATGACCTCTGTCTGTATACAGTCCCATCTAGTAAAGGGAATTTCATACCCAGTAGAGAGCGAAGAGAAAGTCCTCACCTCAGTCCTCACCAGTCTCTTAGATCAATTTAGTTAAGGTCTCTTTTAGGGTCCTATTGATCTTTCTATGTGTCCTGAGCTTAGCGGTCTATATGTACAATAAAGTTTCCAATGTTGCCCAGTCCCTGACTTACCTGGGACATAAAAGCTGCCCCATTGTCTGACCCTATCATCTGAGGGAGCCCATACCTTGGCAGTATGTCCTCTAAGAGCTTCTTTGTCACCATGGATGTGTAAGACCCAAAAAGTCTTACGACCGGGATGTCCCACTCAGAGATGCAGAGACAGAGACGGAGATCGATGAAAAAAGCAAGAGGTTTATTAATTCAGCTGAAAGATCCTGAGAAAAAAGTAACAGGTCACAAGACCCTGAAACTGGGAAGAGAGATTTTACTATTAGCAAAAAGCCTTTACATAGCTGAACATAATAACCTGAACATTTCTTGAATCTGTGTGCTTGCCCCTACTGTTCTTTGAATGCATGTATTTTCCAACTGCTATAGCTCACTGCCAAGAGTTTGTGGGTTAGTTGATGGATTGAGATGCAGCTCACTGCCAAGTGTTTGTAGTAAGAATTTCACTTTGCACCTGTGTATCTGAGCGTGACAAACCTCTGTGCACCCATTCTGTGCACCCATTCCATCTACCTCGTACCCATGACATTTTCTTTGTACCCATTTTTATTTAGAAAGAATAGATATTGTTAGATCAGGAAAATACCCAACTCCCCCTCCTCCTTCTCTCCCCCTTGAGGGACCATAGGTCGACTCCTCTATCCACTTCCAGGATACGAGTGACATCCCCAGAGCTCTGGTTTTCCCCGAATAAAGCCTCATGTGATTTGCATCAAGCCTGGTCTTCTGTGAGTTCTTGGGGGGTTCGCCAATATCCCGTGACTTGAGTGGAGGTCTCCCTATGGGGGTCCTTTCACAGCATGCTGGGGTCGTCCTGAAATCGGGATAGAGGCAACCCTGAGTAGCTAAAGCACACACCTTTTATACATTTTTTTAGAGCAGTTTTCAGGCACAGTTTAGGGCTGGCAGTTTTTCATTGGTTAACCTTTAACAGCATTAAGGGGGCAGACTTAAGGACCTGAGATATTGTGTGGGTCGTCCACCCCCCCACACACACACACACACAGGGTTTCTCTGCATAGCCCTGGCTGTCCTGGAACTCACTTTTGTAGACCAGGCTGGCTTCGAACTCAGAAATCCGCCTGCCTCTGCCTCCCACCCGCTCTGTGGGCTTTTCTAAACAATCAGAGACCATCTATTAGTGGGTAAACTTAAGGACTGGACATATTGTGGGGGCTTTTCTGTAAGCCGCCAGCGGCCTACGCTACCTGGGTTCCTGAGGGGGAGGCCGGAGCTGTATGGGAGAGAATGGTCGAGAGAAATATGGAGGCCAAGACAAACGTATGCTGATCAAGGCCCCAAAGTTTATTGGGAGTCCGTGCTTATAAAGAGGGTAGGCCACCCCCCACCCCCACCCCCTTAGAAGCCTACCTACTGAGTCGGAAGGCTACACCTCAGGTGATCTTACTTCAGTGGCAGTAAGATATGAATCAGCCTGCTTCAGGCTGGGGGAGGTTACACTTTTCTATACAATCTGAGGACTATCTCTTGGCACACCTTGCAGTGAGGCAAATTCTGGGAAAACAACACATTTACTTAACTTTTTACAACCGTGGTCATTTTGAGCTACCACAAAACTTACAGATGTAGCTTTATGCTTGGTGGGGAAAGCCTCAATCCAACCTGAAAAGGTATCTATAAACAGCAGTAAATATTTATATCTAAATTTTTCTGGTTTTACCTTGTTGTGGATAGCCCTGGGGCTAATTATATTTGATGTTAATTCTATTCTCCTGTTAGAGGCTGCAAACAAGGAATGAGTCAGCATGCAGGTGATTTCCTGTAAACCTGCTTCCCACCTTCATGTGTAAAATAAAGGAGAGCTGATGATTGGGCAGATAAAAGGGAAGGTGGAGTGGGAGGTGGGGAGGGGGGAGAAGAAGGAGAAAATGGAAGAGGGAGAGGATGCAGAGGAGGAGGAAGAAGAACAAGAAAAGCAGAGCAGAAGCACATGGTCTGGAGAAACTGCAAGTTCTAAGGGGTCTCTTAGATGTGGAAAATGGTAGTGTAGCGGTAGATCTGCCCAATCTAGGCACACAGCATATTAACTGTGTTGTGTTTTCATTGACGGGGCATATTTGGGAGGAGATTTACCACATTACCTCTGTGAAGTCTGTCTCTCAGTATACTCTAGGCCCTGTGTCTCACTGGCAGGCTTTACAGTTCTTAACCATCTCAGCTATCTCTGCATTGATTTAGAGTTGGCACCTCTAATCCTGATAGTATCATGTCATGTCCAATCCTGCATTCTCCGGATGCCCATGTGGGAAAAGCAGTGGCTGTTCTGAAGTCCGTGCACTCCCATGTGTTCTGGCTCAATGAGTTTGTAACCTGCCCTTCTCCACCATCCATCTAGACACTGGGACATGGGCAAATTTCTAGCTCAGATGATGTCATCTTTTGAATACCTAGGATAGCCAGGGAGCGTAAGATTCCCCTGGATCCAGAGAGGTCAAGGGCAAGAGAGGTCTGATTTCTAGGGCAGCCTGTCAGGCTGTTTCATCTGGTTTATTGCAGCCCTCTGAAACTGAGTCCTTCCCTCTCTGGTGGCCAGAACAATGAATGAAGAACAGCTTTTTAGTCTCCCATAGAGCCTTTAGTAAGGAGAAGATTTCCTTCCTTCTGCCATTAGAAGGCCTCTCTCTGGGGGCTGGCAAGATGGTTCAGTGGGTAAGAGAACTGATCTTCCAAAGGTCCTGAGTTCAAATCCCAGCAACCATATAATGGCTCACAACCATCTGTAATGAGATCTGACGTCCTCCTCTGGTGTGTCTGAAGAGAGCTACAGTGTATTTATAAATAAATAAATCTTTAAAAAAAAAAAAAAAAAGAAGGCCTCTCTCTATTTAAATAGAGCCAGGGACATTAGCAGTAGAAAGGCATACCAGTTGTCTGTGTCTCTTGTCTTTTCTCAGCTCTAACACCTTGCTTCTTGCCAGGAGTGGCTCTGCCCATGTGATTTCAGTTTTTGAGACCACTACTGCCCCGGCATAACTCTATCCATCCTGAATGAAGCTGTTGCCATTGGTGAACCATGTTACCCCTGCATCCAAGGAGTTATCCTGAAGACCTGGTCTGGTCCCATGGATGTGGGCCAAAATTGTCTGAGCTGTCTGTAGGCAAGGAAGCTGGACTTAGGGCAGTTGGGGGCCTGAAAGGTTATTCTAGGGGGATGTAAGAGGATAGGCTGGTAACGGGTCATTTTGACATTAGTGATGGTCAGGCTTTGCCCCACTGACACTTTGTCAGCATCCTTCACTAGGAGGGCTGTGGCTTTGATGATTTGCAAACAGGAGGGTCAGCTTCTGGCAACTGGATCTATTTTTTTTTTTTTTTTGGACAGGTAGGTGTCAGGCTCCAGAGTCTGAGTCAATACTCCTTTGCTATCTCATATCTCTTGTCCACAGAGAGATGGCTTAGTCACTTCTGGGAACTCCAAAACTGCTGTAGAAATTCCTTTCTGGCCTTGGAGAACCACCTCTGACCTTCTCTTAATATGTATACCCGGGATTTAGGGAGGTACCCTGTAGTTGGCAGAGTAGGGCCTGCTTAGCAGGGGCTTGATAGTCCAAGTCCCCAGGGCCTCCAAGAGGTCCTGGGTCCCCTCTAGGCATTTTTGTTTGGTTTCTGCTGCCACCAGGAGGTCATTCACAAACTGTCAGAGAGTCAGGTTAGGATGCTGGGTTCTGTATTCACTCAGGTCTTCATGGAGGGCCTCGTCAAAGATGGTGGGCACATTTTTAAAACCTTGGGGCAGACAGGTTCAAATCAGCTGTCCGGTTATCCCACACACTGGATCATGCCACTCAAAGGCACTCGGAGGAGCAGCACTCAAGAGGGTGTAGGGATTAGGGGCTGGTGGGTGGATAATGAGTAGGTTACTCTGCCCGCTCCCATGTCCACTGTTCTTAGCATAGCCCATGAGTATCGTTTAATTCCTGTTGCCCCTTGGACCCAGGATTTCTTTGAAAAGACTCTACCTTCAGGCTTTAGCAAGACAGAATGTTGGGGTCTACTAAATATAAGGAGACTGATGGCTTTCCTCTATATTTTTTATATTGTTTTTTTCCCCCAATCTTAGGCCAAATTGGTGGGCTGTCTTAAAGCCACTTTAAGACCTGCCAATAGAACCTGGTGACTTAAGAGTCTCTTCTGACCTTCAGTGGTATTGGAGTCCCAATCTGGGTGGGTTAAGAGAAAGCCAGCATCAATAGCTATTAATAAGTTCCCCTATGGGGCCAGGAACCAGTTTTCTGGCCTCTGTCTGTGGTAAAGAGAACCTGTAAGAGCTGTTGGCAATCATCCCAAGTGGGCTGGTAGGTGAAGAGGACTGTCTCCAAGAGATTCATTACATCTCGAGGGTTGTCTGAAAGGGGGGAATTCTGAGTTCTCCAGTTAAAAAGGTCACTAGTGGCAAAGGGCTAGTAGTAATGAGGTTGGTTTCTTTGATCATTGCCTGGCCCAACTGTGTGCAAGGGTAGGGCAACAGGCTCAGGTTCAGGAGGCAGTTCCCAGGGGCTTTGTGTCCCTGCAGCGGGTCCCCCCTCCATCCTCTTCCCTTCCTAGGGGGGCATCGGGGTTGCAGGGAGTCTGTGTCCCAGAGGCTGCAGCTCCACCTGAGGGGTTGAATAAGGTAAAGGTGGAAAAGTAACATAGCCAAGGCAAAAAAACATCTGCCTGTTGTCTGGGGAGAAAAAGTTTAAGCCTCTTGAGGGTCTTGCCAGACTACCACATAAGGTATTTGGTCCAGATGGCCAAATTTAAGTTTGAAAATGACTTTCTTGATTCCTTGGACCAATCCCAGGTCAAAGGATCCCCCTAGGGTCAGACAGTGTTGAAAGTAGGCCGTTCTGACCTGCAAACTATGGTTAGTTTATCTTTCCTAATAATGACAGAGAGATTCTGTCCCCCTAGTTTTAACATTTTAAAACAATTTTAGTGGAGTTAGAGGCACCTGTCCCGTATTAAATGTCCATAAGAAAGTCACCCCATAACTAGAAACACAGACAACAACAAACATAAAACACAAGAAAAATTAGTTTTCTTCTCTGTCGGGCAGGAACGAGAAATAATCAGAAGGTGGCACTCACACACAAGAAAAAGATTTGTCCTCTCTGTCAGGAAAGAAACAAAAATAAATAGATCGATGGGCACCTGTGGCTCCCTGAGCCCACACCCACCCTAACTGAGACACTAAGGTCTCCAGATCAGGGCCTAGAATGTCTTCCAACTCCTGTGTAGTCATGGCTTCCCAGCATGTTTGCCTAGTTATTTTGACCACAAAAGACAGATTTTTAGGTCTATTCTCAAGACTTACAGACATGGCACCACTCAGAGTTTATGAACAGACAAAGATACAGACAGGAATTCCTTACCAGCTGGTATTGAGAAGTCTTGGAGTTCCTGACCAATGCACAAAAAAAGATTGTTCCAGAAAGTGTCCGTGAACCACAAAAGACCACCAAGGAGCTGATTCCAATGCACTCACACTAGGGTCTCTTTATTCAAGCTTGAGAGATTGGGCCACACCATCATCTCTAACAGTGGAAGATGCAGCCCTGAGCCTAGTTTCAGGCAAGCATTTGTAGAGGCAAGAAGCAGGTATCTCAGAAAATGTGGTACACAATGGAGTACTACTCAGCTATTAAAAACAATGAATTTATGAAATTCTTGGGCAAATGGATGTATCTGGAGGAAATCATCCTTAGTGAGGTAACCCAATCACAAAAGAAATCACTTGATATGCACTCACTGATAAGTGGATATTAGCCCAGAAACTTAGAATACTCAAGATACAACTTGTAAAACACAAGAAAATCAAGAAGAACAAAACCAAAGTATGCATACTTCATTCCTTCTTAGAATAGAGAAAACCCATGAAAGGAGTTACAGAGACAAAGATTAGAGCTAAGACAAAAGGATGGACCATCCAGAGATTACCCCACCCGGGAATCCATCCCATAATCAGCCACCAAATGCAGATACTATTGCATATGCCAACAAGATTTTGATGAAAGGACCCTGATATAACTATCTCGAGTGAGGCTATGCCAGTGCCTGGCAAACACAGACGGGGACGCTCACATTCATCTATAGGATGAAACACAGAGCCCCCAATGGAGGAGCTAGAGAAATTACCCAGGAAGTTGAAGGGATCTACAACCCTTTAAGTGGAACAACAATATGAACTAAACAGTACCCCCAGAGCTCATGTCTCTAGATGCATATGTAGCAGAAGATGGCCTAGTCGGCCATCACTGGGAAAAGAGGCCCCTTGGTCTTACAAACTTTATATGCCCTAGTACAGGGGAATGCCAGGGCCAGGAAGTGGGAGTGGACGGGTGGGGGATTGGGGAGGGGGGAGGGTATAGGGAACTTTCGGGATAGCATTTGAAATGTAAATAAAAAAAATATCTAAAAAAAAAAAAAGAAGCAGGTATCTAGCCTGGCACACATCTGATTGGGGGTGTGGGGGGGCATTATGGCCTTTAACATAATTGGCTGGTGCTGGCAGTCAAACCCTAAACTTCACTTCTGCTTTCCTCCTGATTGGTGGTTGTTAGGAAGTGAAGTGTCAGGGGCAGGCTTATAACCTGGTACAGATTTGCTGGGGAAATAACCTGGAAACTGGTGGTAGACACAGGTTTTAGAGGGGAGTCACCTGGAAACTGGTTCTAGGTGCCAGCTTTTTAGTTAACTCAAGTTTAACCTTAGGTCAGGTTCCCTGAGATGGAGTCTGAACCCAAAATCTGGTCTCTCAGTAAGTAGACATAGAGGATAGACCTACCCAACATTATTGGAGCCCAGATGTTTCATAAAAAATTCAAGGTGCCAAACATGGAGCTGCAGGAATTAGGGTTCAACTCACTTCTTTTTACTGCGTCTGGGATTCCAGATCATTGCATGGTGCTCCTTAGTGAAATCTCTCTGGAACACTGTCACCATCCCTGCGTCCCTTGATATGCCTTCTAGGTGATTCTCAGCAGTCAAGTCTACAATGACATTAACAAGTCCACCCTTTATCAACCTGACACCCAAACATTCCATTCACTTATGTATTGTGAGACAGTGCAGGACTTTTTCTCCTGGGTTTCAGTCTTACTTGCCTCAATCACTTTTTTTTGCTGTGGTCACTGTTGTGCCTGTTTCATGAACCCCAAAAGACCACCAAGGAGCCAATCCCGATGCGGTTGCACTAACACCATCACTAATGCAGCAGGACAGGAGGGTAAAGGCCTGCCCAGTTTCAAGCAAACATTATAGAGGCAAGCAAACAAGCAAGGGGTGTCCAGCTTGGCACACATCTGACTGGGGGGCTAATGTGGAATTTGTTGCCCTTTAAAATGATTGGCTGGTGCTGGGATCCAAACCATAAACTTTCATAAGTAAATATCATTGGGTACAAGTGTAACTTCTGCTTTCTTCCTGATTGGTGGTTGTTAGGGAGTGATCCGGAGACCGGTGTTAGGTACAGGCCCAGTGCTTAACTCCAGTTCAACCTTAGGTGAGGTTCTCTAAGATGGAACCTGAACCCAAGATGGAGTTGGTCTGGTCTCTCAGTCACATTCCTCCCTTTCAGAATAAGAATATTTATGTGTCAAGATTAACTATTAAAAAAAAGCCTCACCACTAGCAGAGTGTGTGTGTGTGTGTGTGTGTGTGTGTGTGTGTGTCTGTGTGTGTGTGCCATGTGTGCTTTTGTGTGTATGTGTGTGTGCATTTGTGTGTAGTGCATATGGATAATATACATTTGTATAGTATCTACATGGCTAATATAACATGAACATTATGTATATATTAATATAAAATATACATGTATACATATAAATTGCATAAAGTTGTATATTTCTGTGCAGTATATATTTTTTATGAAGTCTGAAATTTTCCATGTGACTCAGTTCCACCCAGCTGAGGTTGTAATCAACATCTCTCCATTTGATTGAATAATAAAATGTAACATCCAGTAAATTAAAAAAAAAAAGAATATTTCTTTGTTCCATTGTATCCTGGAAGGATGCAACTGGTGTTTTGATTTTATTAACACACAGTTTGTCTTTAGTCTCAGAAAAGACTTTGGGCTTTTGAAGGGGTGCTAGGAGGGGCTGTTAGAGACTACCGGGGAACTGACTTGCTTTGGATTGTGAAATGACTGTGAGATTGGCAGTTAAAGCCAAGGATAGAAGATCATGGATTTCATGTTTGGGTAGGTTGGGTGTGGTAGTGCACACCTGTAATCTCACATTCAGGAGGCAGAGACAGGTGAATTTCTGTGAGTTCAAGGCTAGTTTGGTCCACATACCCAATTCCAGGCCATCCAGGACTGCCTAGTAAGATAATGTCTCAAATATAAATAGGTAAGGGGGCTAGAGAGATGGCTAAGCAGTTTAGAGCTCTGACTGCTCTTCTAAAGATCCTGAGTTCAATTCTCACCAACCACATGGTGGCTCACAACCATCTGTAATGGGATGCAGTGCCTTAAAATAATACAAATAAATAAATATATATATAAATTGAATGTTTGTGTGTCAGGTTAACAAGGGGTGAACTTGTGATGGTGAATTTGCATGTAGACTTGACTGCTGAGAATCACCTATAAGACATATTAAGGGGCACAGGCATGGGACAGTGTTCCAGAGAGATTTCGCTATGGATCTCCGTGTAATAGTCTGGGTCTCCAGGCTGAATAAAAAGGAGAAAGCACTGAGCACAGCTTTAGTCTCTTTCTGCTTCCTGACTGCAGACACAATGTAACCAGTCACGCTGCCCTGACTCCTGCCGCCCAGGCTGGAGCCTCTTCCATTGCCATGTGTTCCTTACCATGATAAACTATACCATCAGGCTGTGACCCAAAACAAACCTTTCTTTTATTGTTTTTTTGTTACAAAAAAAATAATAACTTTCTGTCTAAAAAGAATGCGTCATTTCTGTATTAGCAGTTGTCACCATATACTGTTGTGAGACAGCAAATGTGTGTGAGGGCAACTTGAGTTTTGTTAAGATTTTTGGGGTTTGGTTTGAGTTTTTACTTTAAATCATATCATGTGCTAGTGAGGTGGCTCAGCAAGTAAAGGTCTTTGCTGCCAAGCTAGATGACCTGAGTTTGAACCCCAGGACCCACATGGTAGAAGGAACAATACCCACTTCTACAAGTTGTCCTTTGAAAGCCATGCATGGCACATGTACACACACACACACACACACACACACACACACACACACACATGGACATAAGTAAATATATGTACATTTTAAATTTTTCAAAATCATATTCAAAGAATATTCCTCTGGGGGAAAAGGTATTCTATTGGATGCTGGCATTATGCATATTATGTTATATTTTGAGTATCAAATATAATTTATGAAATTTCAAAACAATCATAGTAACTTGGGTCCTATGATTATGTTGTTGTTCTGGGAGTTTCTGTGTTCTTTGCTAGGCTACTGAAGCACCAGCAATCTCTTACAACCTCATCTAAGGAGAGACTTAGATGATACTTCTATGTTGACTTCAGAGAATTCTGCTTTTGGCTAATGGGAGTAAACTTGTCCCAACTTAATTCTTCCTCAGAACTCACAGAACAACTGTCATACTGGTGAGCTTCCTGGGTCTGTACTTGTTCATCCATATGTCCTAACTTAGACCATAAGGCAGCCCAAATCCTGGAACTGCACATCATGAATGGACGGTAAAGCTGACCACAAACTCTCTTCTTCTGCCTTTAATTAATTCTCAACCCCTTGGCTCTGCCTTGTGCTAACTCACAGAACTGTAATAGCACTATCCAGGGACCTGCAGGCATCTAAACTCAGAGAGAAATCCTTACCAAAAGAACTAGTATGGCAAAGGCTTTGAAAACCAACCCAATCTAGATCACTGCCTATGTCTCAGACTAGCCTGTTGGTGAAGCACACCATGTGTACCAAAGTAGCACTGCTGAAATGCTACACCGAAAGGTGAGCCTGGTGGCAAAGGCCCATAATCCCAAATACCTAAAGTATAAGGGTCATAAGTTCAAGACCAACCTAAGTAATCAAGCTCTTGTTTCAATTTAAAACAGGGGAGTTTGTTTTGGTTTGGTTTTTATGGGTTTGGGGGTGTTTGTTTGTTTGTTTGTTTGTTTGTTTTTTACTGTGGCTGTAGTTCAATGGTAATGCATTTGCCTTTCATATGTTAGGCCCTGGAATCAGGTCCCAGCACCACAAAAAAGAAATTGTGAATAAAATAATAGACTGTCTGTGGCTGGAGATATGGCTCGGCTTTTAGAGCACTTGCTGCTCAATCATGAGAAGTGGAATTTGAATCCCAGCATCCATGTCAGGTGGCTCATAAATACCTGCCACTCCAGCTTCAAGATCCAAGTCTCTCTTTTGGCTTCCATGGACACTTGCACGCACACACACACACACACACACACACACACACACACTAATTAATTAATTAATTAATTAATTAATTAATATAAAATCTTTTTAAATGGGCTATCTTTGGATCTGAATAACAGATGGAAGATCAGGATTAATATCTGAGAATGTGGGCTCCTGTAATTGAGAGCCTTGTAACACCATCTTCAAAGTGTCCAGGAAATAACTAAAATTTAATTAACACATAAAGAATTGGAAAAGTTACAGCAGCTCTCAGTAGGAGTGACAGTTAGCAGTCAGCCACCCACCCAGAAGTGGCCAGATATCAACACTATTAGATGAGAACTTTAATGCAGCCCTTCTAACATGCTCCGTGAAGTGATGGGAACATTCTAAGGAGACAGATGATGTGGCTGGGGGGACAGAAAGCGAATGAGCACACTAATAAATACATTACTAATGTCAAACTTGTTCTAAGTATTTTAAAAATAATAGAAGTCATTAATTTTGTAATAGCAAAAAATATATAAACTAGAAATTAATTAAAAATATATGAGACATTTTAAATAAAACCTAAAATTTTATTGAAATGCCCCCTTTTTGAGGTTTTGGGGTTTTCTTTTTCTTAATTTTATATTCAGAGGTGTTTTGCTTGCATATATATGTGTATACCACATGCATACAGCGACCGCAGAGGCTGTTGGACACCCCTGAAACAGTTGTGAGTTGCCACGTGGGTGAGTGATTGGATTTGAACCCAGATCCTCTGGGTGAGCAGCAGGGGCTCTTAGCCACTGCACCAGCCCTGCCCAGCCTGCTGTGTTTTGAGACAAGTTCTTACCATGTAGTCCTTTCTGGCAAAGAACTCTTTATGTGAACCAGTCTGGTCTCAGACACAGAGATCTGAGAACTTCTGCCTCCCAAGTATTGAGCTTAAAGGCGTGCACCTCCATGCTTGCACCACCATGCTTGCACCACCACGCTTAGTCTGAAGAGCTTGATTTAAAAAAGAACAGATTAGAAAATCTGGAGCGGGCTGAAGAGATGGCTCAGCAGTTAAGAGCACTGACTGCTCTTCCAGAGGTCCTGAGTTCAATTCCCAGCAACCACTGTAATGGGATCTGATGTCCTCTTCTGGTGTGTCTGAAGACAGCTTCATTGTACTTATACATATAAATAAATAAATCTTTAAAAGAAAAAAAGTGGGGGTGGAGAGAAATCTGGAGAAAATACCCTGTTTTGGGTGAGGAATATCTGATGTTTTGATAATTTTAGTTCTCTTTTCTTTAAAAAAAAAAAAAAAAAAAAAAGTAAAATGTATCCAGAAGAGTGAGTGTGCTGACCCTCAGGGAGTGGTGTATTGAATGGGAGGGGCAGCTTAGACCATGAGCTTGCTAGAGCTCTGTCCCTTAGCAGCAGATCAATTTTGACTTTCTTCTAGTCAAAAGAAACAAGGTTGTGCCTATTTATATTGTTTGATAAGAATGTATCGCTATTTTTTTATTTTTAAAGTACATATTTTTTAAAATGAATAAATAAATTTTTAAAAAGTTACTAAAATGGTTGTAGTAAAAAGACAAGAACCGCCCGGTGGCAGTGGTAGATGCATGCTGTCTTAATCCCATATCTCCAGAGGCAGAGGCAGAGGCAGGCAAATATATGTGAATTAGATGCCAGCCCAGTCTACAGAGAAAGTTCCAGGATAGCCAGGGCTATCTCAAAAAAACAAAACAAAAAGACAAAAAACAAAAAGACAAAAAACAAAAAAAAATAAATAAAAAGACTAGAACACCAGTTTTTTTTCTTTTCCCATCTAGCCCAAAGCCCAACACACACACACACACACACACACACACACACACACACACACACACACCAGTGTCCACAGCTCTGGAGGCTAATAAATTCTCATAGCTTACATTATATAGAAAGTATACACTCCGTTCTAGCTGCCACACCTAAACTATGCATTATAGTTACATTTTTTTTACTCATCTAGAACCTACTGCATTGGGTTTTTCGTGCCTATCTTGTGTATCTGCTAGTTCTACTCTCAGCCTTCCTTTCTGAGGCAGGTACCACCATCTCCATCCTCAGAGGAAAGCCTGACTCAGAGGCTTTAACTTAGTTATTGGGGCCAGTCCCTGTGTGGCTAGGTCAGGATTAAAACTCAGGTTAACACTGCCAAAGCCTGTGCTTTTTCTGGTCCACCACGGCCTCTCCTCTGAGGAAGAAGCTATGGAAAGAATCCTTCTGGCTCGTCTTGGGGGAATGGGATACTGTGTCAGTAGGAGGATTTTCTAGCCAACGTCTTTGTGCCTGTGATGATTCATATTTAGATCATGTTCCTTGAGAGTAGGGGAAGATATTTGTAAGCAGCTGGTTTTAACATCTGAGAGTTGTAAGTAAGATTCTTGGGGAACCTGACAACCAGATGGTAGGAACTGGGGAGATGATGGGGACTGCCTGTTTTCCACACAGCTAAAATGTCAAGCCTTGATGAGACTTCCTTTCCACTGCCCAGCCTGGCCTGCTAGCACGTGCCTGTTATTCCTGTACTTGGAAGGCTGAGTCAGGAGTCCTGTGAGCTCAAGGCCAGCCTGGGCTGTAGGTTAAGTCCTATCTTAAAATAAATAAATAAATCCGAGAGATTTAGAATACTTTTGATTCCAGTACCAATGGTTTCCCCACTGGTCCTTTGCTCTAGTGTGTGTGTAGAAGGCGGCCTCTGTGGATGCGTGTGCGTTTGAACAGGTTCATGTCCTCACCCTGTATGCATGTGTAGGCCAGAGGTCGGTGTTGGGTGACTTCCTCATTTACTCTCCACATTATTTCTGAAGACAGGGTCTCTCTCTAAACCTGAGCTCACAATTTCAGCTAGATTGGCTGGCCAGTGAACTGTGGGGATCTTGCCTATTCTCACAACCCTACACACACACACACACACACACACACACACACACACACACACACACCTATTTCTCCAATCCCAGCCATATCTGGCTTTTACATGGTTGCTATGGGTTCGAACTCAGGCCCTCATAGTTAGAAAATCAGCACTTTACCCACCAAACCATCCCATGTTCCCACCGATATATTTTTAAAAGGCTTGGCCTATGACAGTTCTTTGTTCTATTACAATAAAAATCTTCATGAAATGGGCTTAAGACTTGAATCAGCAGTAAAGAGCACTTGTAGCTCTTGTAGAGAAACAAATCAATTCCCAACACCCATATATAGCTTACAGCTGTCTGTAACTCCATTCCCAGGACATTCAATACCCTCTTCTAGCCCCAGTGGGCACCATGTATGTAAGTGGTACACATACATATATGAAGGCAAAACACTCATACACATAAAATAATGTAAATAAATAAATACAAAAACAAAAACTTCATGAAACTGTTATTTGGGATAACCTGTATCCACGCTCCCAGTCCATTATCATTCATATTTGGCTTCAAAATAAACAACTTTACTTTATTTACCTTGAGATTAACACTATGTTCACATGTCAACATGTTCTACCACATGAAAAGAGGAAGTCATAGTCCACACTTCTCTTTTTCTCTCTATCTTTTGTCCTGAAACCCAGTCACATAGATGGATCACAGACTCCTCCATCTGAAACATTTTGTAGTTGTAGAATATTAGAACAAAAACACATCGAACATTACTAAGTTTTTGTTTATAGAAAAGCTAAGTATTGTCTTATTAAACATGGTTAGGAGTTAATTTACTTAGGAAATTGACTTAAAACTTCAGGGAAGCCAAGTTTAATAGCACATGCTTGGAATCCCAGAACCAAAAAGGCAGAAGTAGGAGGATTGCCATGAGTTCGAAGCCAGACTGGACTACATAGCAAGTTGCAGGTCAGCCAGGGAGGGCTGCTTCACAGTGAGACCTGATCTTGAAGTGAGCAAACAGCCAACTTCATGCCTGGAGCTTGGCCCAGCAGTTTAGAGCAATTATTACTCTCACAAGAGAACCTGGGTCAGTTCCCAACACACACATTAGGCAGCTCACAACCTCCTGAAATTCCAGCACCAGCATACACATACATAAATAATTAATGAAATAAAGTCTTTGTATTTTTTAAAACCAGAACATTCAAGCCATACAAAATGTCCCTGCTATTCCCCTCCCCTGTGGCCCTTCCCCTCGCCCCCCCCCAAGAAAATGATAATTAATTTGCCTTATCCCAAAACACGTAAAGATATTATGATATAATTATTTAAAATTAGAACAATATAATAACATAGAACAACTCATAATTGTTTAAGATGATTTAATTTTTAAGCCAGGCACGGAGGTGCATGCCTTTAACCCCAGCACTTGGGAGGCAGAGGCAGGCAGGCCTCTGAGTTTGAGGCCAGCCTAGTATACAGAGCCTATGTGTATGAGTGTAGTGTAGGTTTGTGTGCATGTGAGTGCAGTTCCTCCTAAGGCCAGAAGAGGGCCTCAGATCCCCTAGAGCTGGAGTTACAGGCAGTTGTGAGCATCCCAGTGTGGGTGATGGGAACCCAACTCTGGTCCTCTGCAAGGGTAGTGGGGGTTCTGAGTGGCTGAGCCATCCATTGCTCCAGACATGGGACAACTTGTATTTCAGGACCAAGGTTTGTTGTTGTTATTGTTGTTTGTTTTGTTTTGATTTGCTTTGCTTTGCTTTTTATTGACAGCCAGATGGAAAAAAGCTCTTAGCATTTTTTCAAGTCATCATAACTAGCATTCTAAAGAACATTGCTAATTTTGAATTGTAAATAAAAACAAAAAACAAAAAACCCAAGCCTATCAAAATGTTTGTCTGGCTGCCAGGTACTCACCCTTAAGAGCTAGCCCCGAGGTTTCATCCCCAGATGTGTGTGTCCATCTGGCTTGAGTAAATAGGTCTGAAGAATTAGGCTTGCTTTAGTTTTGCCATTTCACTGGAGATAAGAGGGGTATCTTTTTATTCCGAAGAAGAAATGTGCCTATTAAATACAGCCTCCTCTGAATCAATGAGACGATACTAGAATAAGCATCTCTGGGACACTAAAAATACGAGCAAAGATGAGAAAGGAAGAGGAAGGAGAGCACAGAGGTCTCGTGGGAGCAAAGTGTATGAGTTTCACTCCACACCAGGATGCGCAGTGGCTCCGAGGGTAATCGTCAATCGCATTAAATGTGAAAGATGCGATCTTTCATAAGTGACATTCGAAGTGAACTTGTCCAAAATCATCCTTAAAGTCCGCCCGCGGCACACAGCCTAATGCATAATAATATACCTAAGATTGGCAGTCTCACACTGCGTATGACTCGCTCATTCCCAGTCAAGATTTATGGGAACTACCACATGACCAAATCAATTCTCCAAGCCCAGCCTCCCACCTTTTCTGTTGATCTGTGTTCTGAATGTGGTTCCTGTCATTCAGATAGGCTGGGATAGGGCAGAAGAAATGGCTTCCAGAAAAGAAGAATCCCTCATTGTTGTCGGATTCCAACCATAGCTCTCAGCTTCCATTCACCAAAAATAGCCTTATTTCCTTTGATAGTTTTGTTGTTGTTGTTGTTGTTGTTGTTAATGTTTTTGTTATTTGCTTGCTTGCTTGCTTATTTTGTTACTGTTTTGTTTTTGTTTTTGCTTACTTATGTGGCTTGTTGATTTTTTTTTAGATTTATTTATTATTATATATAAGTATACTGTAGCTGTCTTCAGACACACTGGAAGAGGGCATCATATCTCACTTCGGATGGTTGTGAGCCACCATGTGGTTGCTGGGATTTGAACTCAGGACCTTCAGAAGAACAGTTGGTGCTCTTAACTGAGCCATGGCTGAGCCTTGTCTCCAGCCCAAATATATATATATATATATATATATATATATATATATATATATGCACTCATGTATGGAGCTGGAAATAACCTTGACCTTCTGACCCTCTTGCCTCTACTTCCTGTGTTTGGGGACTACAGGAGTGTGCAGCCACACTTAGCTTATGCTATATTGGGGATCTAACCCTGGGTTTCATGCATGGTAAGAAAGCACTCTATCAACTGAGCTACGCTCCAAACCCTCACAGAGAAATCTTAAAATGGATTGTAAGACACTAGAAGGCCAGACCATTCTGGATGGATAGATGGCTCAAAGGGAACAAAGCAAATGTGAGACCAGCTTTTACAGCGATGTTTCTAATGACTGCCCCTCAGAGAGTCTCAAAGAGTTTGACATTATGAGGACAAATTGGCCAGTGTCTGGCCAGTTATATGGTGAGAATTGCTATATATATATCATCACAGATGACCAGTGAAATAGTCTGTTTTTTTTTTCCTCCAGGACCTCTCAAGGCTATATCAGAAAAGTATAAAGTGGAGAGGAGGGTTAGGGGTTGATTGACAGCTGACAGTCAGATCTGAGTCACAGGACTGTCAGGAGCTTGTGGGCACTGCCCCAGAACACAGTCGCATGATGCAGACCCCATGTGTGCTGCTGAGGGAACCCACTTTTGTCTCACTTACACCGTGTGAAAAGAACAGAGTTCTGAATTTTAAGTCCCTGAGTAGAAGACCTTAGCAGAAATGCCCACTAGTGGGGTGATGGTACCTGAAGAGACCAACTTCAGTAGTTAGGTAGCCCCCCCCCCAGTGGAGGGATGGGGACACCAACCTATCTTCAACATTTTTTACCTAAAATTGCTCCTGTCTAAAAGAAATGCAGGGACAAAAATGGAGTAGAGATTGAAGGAATGGCCAGCCAGTGACCGGACTTGGGATCCATCTCATGGACAGGTAGCAAAACCCTGACACTATTACTGATGCTATGTTGTGCTCAGTGACAGGAGCCCAGCATGGCTGTCCTCTGAGAGGCTCTACCAGCAGCTGACTGAGACAGATGCAGATACTTACAGCCAACCATTGGACTGAGGTCTGGGATGCCTATAGAAGACTTAAGGGAAAGACTGAAGGAGCTGAAGGAGATGGCAACTCCATAGGTAGGCAGACTAACAGTGTCCACTAACCCGGACCCCTCAGAGCTCCCAGAGACTAAGCTACCAACCAAAGAGCTTGCACAGGCTGGTCTGTGGCACCCAGCACATATATAGCAAAGGACTATCTTGTCTTGCCTCAGTGGGAGAGGATGTGCCTAATCCTGTAGAGACTTTTTGCCCTAAGGAAGGGGAAGACCTGGGGGGGTGGTAAAGAGGGGGAGCACCCTCTCAGAGGTTAGGGGTTAGGGGGTGAAGAACTCTAGAAGAGAAGACTAGGAAGGGGGGAAACATTTGGGATGTAAATAAATAAAATTATTTTTTTAAAAAAACCCTAAGCTCTGAAGAGAAGGCAGTTCTGTGTTATTTCTTTCTCCTTGGGTCTAATCTAGCTGTTGGGTCAAAGATTGGGGGTCAGGCTCCTTCCGTGGCTCAAAGGCATGGTGACCAGATTTTCACACCACAGCACTCTTCCTTCCTCAAAGCTTTTAACAATGAAGTGAAGAGAGAAACAAAATGCAGAAGTGTGGGGGGGAGGGTGTGTGTGTGGGAGAGGTGTGGGGGGGAGTGTGGGAGAGGTTTGTGGGGGAGTGTGGGAGANGTGTGAGAGAGATGTGGGGGGAGTGTGAGAGAGGTGTGTCAGGGGAGGGGAGTGGGGGGGGAAGTGTGTCAGGGGAGGGGAGTGTGGGAAGAGAGGTGTGTCAGGGGAGGGGAGTGGGGGGGAGGTGTGTCAGGGGAGGGAGTGTGGGAAGAGCTGTTGACTCTTGATGCTTAGTGCTTCTAAAGCTCTTAAGATCTGAATGACAGCTCCTTCATGTTCCCTGAAAATGTGTCAGAACATGCTCTTTCCTTGCATAACCTTAGGTTAAAAAGAATTAAGTTTTGACAGGTGCTTCTCTGTTGCTGTCCTGCCCACTGCTCTCTTTGCAGTGCTTTAAATAAACCTGTTTTCTTTAAAAACAAACAAACAAACAAACAAACAAGCAAAACAAAATAAAACAAAGACCATTTTTAGTGTGCGGAGGTATGGCACAGCTGAATGGGTGCGCATCTTCGTGAGCAAGCACATGGAAGCCAGAGTTCAGTGTCACGTGTTTTCCTTGGTTTCTCGCCACCTTCTTTTTGGAAACAGAGTCAGTATGGGGTGGGTGCAGTAGTCTGCAAGCTGTCCAGACACTGCCGCTCAGAGAGCCCTTGTGTATATGAGAACTGTTAGACTCTCCAGAGCAAAGGAAAAGGCAGCTCACCGCTTTCCGATGTTTAAAAAAAAACAAAAACAAAAAAACTGTCAACTTCTGCGAAGTGTTTCATTATCTTCTTTCCTAAAACAGCACGGAAGCAGGCACAGCAGTGCCACCACCTGTTCTCTGACTTTCCCTGGGGCGATGAAATCAGTGTCTAATCAGCACAGACTAAAAAAATGACCCTTCTAAACCCAGCATGGTGGGGCAATGAGTTTGTGAGGGTGACTTCCAGGAGCCTGGATGAGTCGGAGCAGTCCTAAGGACCTGGGAGTTAAACAGACTCCCTGGTAGGCAGACGGGGGCCATGACTGTAACACAGACACTGGACTTCCAAGATGACTGCTCTCTCCTCACCCTCCTGGACCTAAGACAAAAGCCTGGCAGCTTTTTCTCCAGCCCCTAGGCCCCTGCTGATGGATTGGCTCAACTTCAAGGCCCGGTTAGGACATAGTGCACAGTAGTTGTGGACCAACCAGCTGTCCTGTGTCTCAAACTGACCCAACTAAATTAGGAGAGAAATATTGTTCAGATTTAAAGAACACCAATCCTGGAAGAGAGACTGGATTTTTGGCCCTCCACCACTAACCCCTCCCTGCTTGTAGAGGATCTTCTTTGTGTGCCTACTGTGTGTGGAGGTTCTTTTCCTTTGTGTGCCTACTATGTGTGTGTGTTTCCTAGCCTTTCTTCAAGTGCTGATTCTATCTGCTCCTGTGTGTTTGTTGTGTTCAAAGTTTCTCCCCAGCTGTCAAAAATCAAGATTTTTTTCCTGCCTTTTAATTCTTTAATTGGCAGAGAAAAATAAAGGCTATCAAGACCCCTAGATGGTTACAATTACATCACTGTCTTAGTCAGGGTTTCTATTCTTGCACAAACATCATGACCAAGAAGCAAGTTGGGTAAGAAAGGGTTTATTCAGCTTAAACTTCCACATTGCTTTTCATCACCAAAGGAAATCAGGACAGGAGCTCAAGCAGGGCAGGAAGCAGGAGCTGATGCAGAGGCCATGGAAGGGTGCTGCTTACTGGATTGCTTCCCCTGGCTTGCTCAGCTTGCTTTCTTATAGAACCCAGGATCACCAGCCCAGGGATGACACTACCCACAACGGGCTGAGCCCTACCCCCTCTCTCCCCCCAATCACTAATGGAGAAAATGCCTTACAGCTGGATCTCATGGAGGAATTTCCTCAAGGGAGGCTCCTTTCTCTGTGATAACTCCAGCTTGTGTCAAGTTGACACAGGAAAACAGCCAGTACAGTCACCAAAAAGCCATGTCACTGGACTCCTTCCCCTACCCTAGTCAACCTTCCATAGCCTATAAAATATAGCACCGCCATCACATATGTAACTGATGTGCACACAGTGGGTGGGGCTTCAGATATGGGTCTGGTGGCACCCACTCTCTTCTAGGAAAGAGTGTTACCAGCTTCCTTACTCTAAATACCACCATTATTGTCCTGTTTTGTTTCACTGTGATGACTACAGGGCTGTGATATTATCACCTGAGGCTCCGCCTCCCCAGCACTGAGATTACAAGCATACATGACCACCCTAGCTTTTTCTGTGGTTTCTGGGATTAAAGTCAGGTCTCCATGTTAGCAACACAAGCCCTTTGCCAGCTGGGCTCTCTTTCCAGCCCCCACCCCCACCCTTCTTTTTTAAAGCTAAAGGACTGAGGGCTCACAGAAGTCAGAGCTTGTCTGGGGGTTACCTGTTACTAAGCTAAATGCAGTCTGTTAATCCAGGGACATTGCTTTTTCCCAGACCATTATTTTTCATGATCTAATGAGTAGGAGATGAGAGTCACCACTTGACAAATCCCTGGAAGTGTGTATGCCCGCTAGCTGAAGATGGGGCTGTCATCTCCATGTAAGCCCCCGACTAACACTGACCCTGGAAATGATGCCGGTCAGCCACAGTCAGTCTTTCTTATCATCTCTTACCCAGTTGAAAGAAAAGATGTTTCTGGGGCCCTGCTTCTTGGGAAACAGAAAATTGCATAAGTTGCAGTACTATATGGATGAGCTGTACAACATATAAGGTGTTCACCTGGGGGCTGCACTCATGGACACCATACCTTTGGCCCTAGCAGACCACAGTAAGGAAAGCCATCTTACACTCCGAATCATTCACCTGATGATGTAAGGACAGCTGCTGGTCCTGGTGATCACAATCAAAAGGATTCACAAGGGACACGCAGGACACTACATAGAAGATAGAGTTTATTGTACAGTAATATAAAGAACTCTCAAGAATTAGAGGGAGCAGTGGCCAAAGGGACTCTTATGGAGGCGGAAACAAAACCTTATCCTGTGAGACTGGATAGTGCCCAGAGAGACCATTGTCTGAGCCCATACTTGTGGGTAGGTTTGGTTTTTTTTGTTTGTTTTGTTTTATTTTTGGTTTTTCGAGACAGGGTTTTTCTGTATACTCACTTTGTAGACCAGGCTGGCCTTGAACTCAGAAATCTGCCTGCCTCTGCCTCCCGAGTGCTGGGATTAAAGACGTGCGCCACCACCACGCCTCGCTTGTGGGTAGGTTTTATACTATTTTCCCAAACAGCTTATGGGCAGAGTAGTCTGTCCAGGTGATTGTCAGGACCATTTGGACTAAATTCTTGAGGAAAGAGCACATTAGTATGTCTTTGTTCTTTACAAAATCCTCCTGGTAGGCAGTAATCTTATGATCATTTGTGCAGTTTAGAATGTCATGTCTGCTCCCAGGACTGGAAATCAGACTCAAATCCATTCTTTTAACCAATAGGCTCCTGGTTTTACAAGCTTCTGGTTTTGAGGGAGGGGTCTATCCTCAATAACTTCTAAGCCTGTTAATTTCTCACTACCTGATATCCATGATTGGAAGGAGGTGTGGCTACCTTTCCTCAGAATTGGATAGAACTAGATTTAGTTTTGGATAGAACTAGATTTAGTTTTCTGATCAGTACATGCCATTTCTGAGCACCCGTCTTCTCGATTTTAAGATAACAACAAAGATGAATGTTTATTGATTCTGGGCACCCAGTATTGCATGCCTGTGTAATTCTGAGGTTCAAGTGAGATGATCTCTTGAGCCCAGAGACCAGCCTAGACAACATAGTGTCTCAGAAAGTACACAAATAAACATTTCTAAGTATAAAACAAGCTGAATGTGAGATGATCTCTTGAGCCCAGAGACCAGCCTAGACAACATAGTGTCTCAAAAAGTAAATAAATAAACATTTCTAAGTATAAAACAAGCTGAATGTACTAATTCTAGCATTTGGGAAGCTGAGGCAGGGGATTGTGTGTTTCAAGCAAACCTGGGCTCTATAGTGACAGTCTTTTTTTTTAATTAAGAAATAAAATTCAAATTTTAAAAAAGAACAGATATTTTACACGATAAAATAATTAAATAAAATAGAATCCATAAGAGTTCCTAACACACAGTAGGACATCCTATTAATAGATATATAAAGTTCAACCCCAATTACACACAGCCTGAATAATGAGAATTTCTCCTGTTGGTAGATGAACTTGAAAATATGCTCAACACATTGGGCTTTGATGAGTAATTCATAAACATTGTCAACTTGTTCAGGGTGATGATAGAGATAGATCAAAAGAAGCAAGCATCATGAATATTTCACGAAGGAGCTAACAGCCTTTGAAACGGCTGCTTCAACTGTATAGTTTTCTTTTTTAAGTTTACTTTGCTCATTCGTGTAGTAGAACTTTTAGAAGTAGACCAATTTTTTCTCATGCCTTTAAAAAATAAAATAGAACAAGGGATGGTGAGCACAAGTCATATATTTAGCCACAGAAATGCTATCTATCTGTTCCAAAGCCTTATTATCTGGCCGGGCAGTCATAATGTCTTCAACAAACACTTACCCAATGATGGTGATGGACCACTAGAAACTAAAATTATTCACTGAAGGGTGTCTACACTGAGAAGAAGCCCACATGGGAGAGACACAAACCAACCAACACACTGTGATAAGAGCTATGAGGCTACGGGCAGCGGCCCAGAGGGAAGGGAATTATCTGGGGACGGTTTCCAAGAGACAGCAACACTTAACGGCATTCTCTGCAAGTGAGCAGGAGTGAGCCAGGAAAAAAAGTGGGACATTCAGACAACATGAGAGCACGGCAAGGTCGTGGCAAGAGAAGACAGAGGGCATGCTTGAAACTACAAATAGCAAGAAGTGGTTACAAATGAGAGCTGAGAAGCAGATAGGGCCAGAAGATAGACTGTAGGTAGCCATAGCTTGGCTAAGAAAGGCCTTCTGTACAGAATGACAATGACGATGATGACGACATCGAAGATAATGATGATGATGACAATAGTGATAAATCAATTCTGAAACAAACAAAAATCATCAAATGCCTAGTACCGTGGTTAATATCAGAAGAAAAGAGATCAGAAGTGGCTGGGTTTTGTCACTGAGTACTTTATGGAGTGCCCTGGGCATTCAGGACAGGATTAGGGATAGACACACTTACCCTCTGAAGAAATTTGGGGGGAAAACCCTCCAACAGAGTGGGGTGCGCATTTCAGAGGTGGCCAAGATGCAAGGATGAACGAGGGAAAAGCAACGCTACGTTCACCTGCCCACTTTGCTCCTTGCCGATGCATGCATCTACTCTACTGCTGCCACTGCTGCTGTCTCCCATTGCTGAGACTGAAGCCCAGCACCAGCTCTATCAGCCTTCTAGCACAGAAGAAATATTCTTCCGGAATCCTCCAGGCCCTCAACACTTGTACAGCGTCCAGTTTGGTGAACTGAGCAGCCACTGGTTTCTCTGCCTCTCCGTGCACAGAAAGTCACTGTTGGGCAACCCAGACTGTGTTATGTAAGCCAAGCTAATGTATGCCTTTTATAATATTCATTCTGTCAGCTCTGCTTCTTTAGAGAACCTTGACCAATTTCAGTAGATAAAAATGAGATGTTTCAAAGATGCACAGTTTCGTGCAAGATTAGAAAATAACAGAAGCAAAATCTAACCAACACTACAAGCTGTCTCTGTTTTTTAAAAAAATCCAATGGTTATTTAGCACTATAGTGTGAGCAGCTAGGCTCTGAGTAATCCTGATGTCTTGACATCCCAGGACGAGGAGAACATTACACCACCCAGACCTGCTCAGTTGGAGAGACGGTGAGTGTGTGGCTGCTCTTATTAAATTGTCCAGCTATTAGATGGAACACAGGGTTCCCAAGGAAGGAGCTAGAGAAAGTATCCAAGGAGCTGAAGGGGTCTTCAACCCTATAGGTGGAAGAATAACATGAACTAACTAGTACCCCCTGAGCTCATGTCTCTAGCTGCATATATAGAAGAGGATGGCCTAGTTGACCATCATTGGGAAGAAAGGCCCCTCGGTCATGCAGACTTTATATGCCCCAGTACAGGGGAACGCCAGGGCCAAGATGTGGGAGCGGGTGGGTAGGGGAGCAGGGCCGGGAGGGGAGAGGGTATAGGGAACTTTCTGGATAACACTTGAAATGTAAATGAAGAAATTATCTAATAAAAGTTGGAAAAATAATTGTCCAGGCAGTTCAAGGCCAGAGTCTAAGCTCAGTGTAAAACAGACACGGCTCTAACAAAGATGGGTGGTAAGAGGGCCCCCCTGTTGGTGAGCGATCCCAGGGGTGGTCCAACTTGGTAGTAAAAGAGCTGTGACCAGAACCTGAGCTCTGCCTTTATATAGTGTGAGTGCTGCCAGTCGCCCTGCGTAATAAGATGGGCACTCTTCCTTTCTACTCTGCAAATTATTTCAGTTTCCAGAATCTGCCATGCTCTGTTCCTTTTGCCCAGATTATCCTTCATGCTAGTCTCCTGCCAAAAAACCTTATTAGAGCACTCGGGCTGTGCACTAAATATACCCATCTTCCTTCCTAAATCATGAGCTCCGTGAGGGTGGGATTTACTTGTTTTGCTGATGTTCTTTCCAGTGGTTGTGCACCATGTTCAACACGTAGCAATTTCAAAATGAGCATTTGAATGAGTGACTGAATCAATGAATGGATGGATGAAAATGGGCTGGGGCCTATGGGCTGAACTTTAGTCAGCAGCTAGAAACCAGCTCTCTCCATTCTACAGGAGATCAAACACCATGTTTAGGACGTCCAAGCCCATTTTGAGGGTCTGGGACCAACACTGGGGGACAGCAAAGGGTACTGTGATGACTCAGAGTGCCCAAGAAACCAAAAAAAGTCACACATAAAGAGAGTCTTTGAAGTGAAGTTGTAGTTTAACTCTGAAGACTAAGACTCCTCCGTGTGGAAAGTTCTAGATGTCACTTCTAGCTCCTCACTGAGCTCGTTAGTGGCTGTCCCTGTCCCTGGGAAGGTGATCCATGATCTATCCTGAGACACTGGTAATGTACATTTAGCAATCTTCCTATGTGCTAGCGACAGAAAGAGGGTGGGGACCAGTAAAGAAAGAGAAGTCATGTAGAGGTTTGCAACGTTACCTTTATCTAATTAAGCCAATATTTCAAGAGCATGGATCTGACCGCTGTTATTAAATATGGCCTGGCATTTCAAGGCCAGAGTCTTAGCTCAGTGTAACTTGAAACATCATCAAACGGTTTGAAGATCTACAATAAAGCCATCACCAAACAAAGATTAAGGAGATACAGTCGTCTTCATCTTGGGTCTGTAGCTAAACCACTGACCTCTTGTTAGCGAGGTCTCCAAGCTTCAGGTCCCAGGGCTGCTCATGGTGTGATTACGTGCACAGACCCTCAGACAGAGATAATGTGCAATGGACTTACCAAGTGGACTCTCATGTAAGTGTGGCACCAGGACCCAGGTTTAGGGAACACATAGAATGAGGTCCAATGTCTAAAGGGTATGTGTGTCTCTCTGTGTGCCCATTCCTCCCCAGCCCACCACGCGCAGATCTTCTCAAACATGCACAAACATCAGTAGATCCTCAGAGGTGTTCTTCAGGTAACGCACATTGTTTTAATCATCCACCAAGGGCCCTCTAGACCGCTGAGAGTGTGGACCACACAATAGATTATTAAAGACACACATCCACGCGGGTGACCTAACTCTAAGGCATCAGGGGCCATGTTTTGTCTAGAATCTCTCAAAATGCACTTTCTCAAAGTATATCAGTTCTTAGTGCCTCTGCATATTAGAATTGTCTGGAAATCTCCTTTCAAGAAACAACACCCGCATGCCAGTCCAAGCAGCAATGATTAGCTCTGAACCCTCAACCCTTGCTACATCCTAAGGCCATCTGGAGGATGCCGTGCTTTTTGTTCAGGTTGTGTCTGCTGTTTTAACTCAGGTGCTTGGGCTCCACCACTGAGATTTCCACTTAATTGGTCTGGAAATAATGCATCATCAATAGCTTGAAAAAAAGAGAAACCTTCCCCTGGTTTATTGATTTTCTCTGAATGCAGACAGGGCTGTGCTATGTACGTAGTGTTGCCGTGATAACAGATCAGATTCTTAGCAAGAAATGCCTTTGTGAAGGGCATTATGAAACAAGAGGTTTAAGATCTCCCTTTCCTGTGGTTAAAACAAAGCTGGTACAAATAACAGATGTGGCCTTCTAGCATGGGATGTACCAGCAACACGCTATGTTTGTCTTGTAAACATGTATGCAGATGTGTATTTTCCATTTTTCCCTTCTTGAAACTGTCCTTGTGTCTAGCTCTATTTGCATTAGGACAATGACTAAATTGGAATACGATATTCATAGGGGCATGATTCATGCTCCAGTTTTACTCAGAGATTAACTATTCTAAATATGTACATGCAGACAGACATGGCAATGTTGAATATAATATGTGTTTCTTGTTCTTTTTTGGTGTGTGAGTGCACGCACATCTGTGCACATACATGTGAAGGGTCAGAGAACAATGTCAAGTGTCACTCCATTGGTGCCTCCCACCTTTTATTAGAGAGGAAGTCCCTCATGGCATGGAACTTTGTCAAGTAGACTAGACTGACCAGCCAGAAAGTTTCCAGAACCTGTCTTCCCCGTTTCTGCTTCCCATCTCACCACCACTGAAGGTACAGGCTCACACCACCGTGCTGGATTTCCCCATGGGTTCTGAGGATTCAGACTCGGGTCTTCGAACTTACAAGGTAAGGGCTTTACCGACTCAATCTATTGACCTCCTGAGCCCATTTCTTGTGAAAGCTATGGATGAAGCACAAGACTTCAGAAGACTTCTGTAATTTTAGTGGGCACTCTGGGCTCTGACCCAACCCTTCTGCAGGATGGAGTTATTCTCCCTCTGGTCATAGGATTCTCGAAGGAAAGGTTTGAGAAGCAATGGAATTATCTAAGATATGACACTCTGACTTGGCTTTCTTTCAGATCCTAGCAGCTGGAGCATCTTGGCTAATCTCAAATGCTAGAAATAATGTGCTATTTGTCACTTTGGTCCCAGCCAAGGGTCACATTGAAGCTAAAATAAATTCTAAACACTGTTTTTACGAGTGGGTTAATTTTATTTGCATGGAACTCAAGGGACTGGCAGAGACTTCCTCCGACATCTCTTCCTCAGGGGTGGATTAGTTTGAAGGCAGACGGTGAGTTGGGGGAGGTATGTAGACACAGACGAGCAACTTATTGTTACTCTGTTTCATAAGAATCCAGTTTAATTTTAACCTGGTGGCTTGAATAGTACATTTGCTAGGGAACAAAGCTAAGGCTCACTGGCAGGCAAGCTTTGGGCAGCCTACAAGAACAGCATCTTTAGAAAACACACCCAGGACCTAGTGCGGCGGTGTGTCGGGCATTGTGAGTGTGGGTCAGAGATGCTGGAGGAGCCAGGAGCAGCATCCCATGTCAACAGAGCAGTGGAAGCTTAGGGCACACAGCAGTCACTGCCTGGAGTATAGCATGGCCCCTCAGTATTGGTAGGACCTCACGAGGAGCCACATAAGGAGAACGGTGATGAGGACAACCGTGAAGTTGATAAACAGCTCCTGAGTAGACCTCTCCATCTTCAGAATATCTGGGTGAGAACTCCAGAAGGACTTCTGATCACACACCAAGGACGCTGGCTTGCCTTCACCTCCTAACAGAGAGAAACAACGTGAGGTAAGTGAATGTTCCTGGAAGATTTTTGGTCTCTCTTCAAAGGAAACAGAATCATGGAAGAGAAGGTTTGTGCTGACTTCCCAACCCTTCCCCTGACACTTATAGGTGAAATCTTAATCCCCAATATCTAAGAATGTGACCAGGTTTGGAGATAGGGTCTTCCAAGAAGAAAGTAAGCTAACATGAGGTCACTGTCATGGTAGCTTCGGCATCAACTTGATATAAACCTACAGTCACCCGGGAAGAAGGACCTTGTGATGGTTTGAATAGGTATGGCCCCCATAGATTCATATGTTTGAATGCTTGGCCCATAGGGAATGACACTATTAGGAAGTATGGCCTTGTTACAAAAGGTTTGGTCTTAATAGAAAAAAATGTGTCACTATGGGGTTGGGATTTAAGGTCTCCTATGCTCAAACTATACCCAGTATGATACTGTCTCTCCTTGCTGCCTGTGGATTGAGATGTAGAATTCTCAGCTCCCTCTCCAACACCTTTCTACCTGCATGCTGCCATGTTTCCTGTCATGGTGATAGTGAGCTAAACCTCTGGGACGGTAAGCCAGCTCCTATGGAATGTTTTTTAATAAGAGAAACTAGGCTGCTTGTGTTTGTCCATACTCTTCAGAGGAAACAGCGCTCTCTTCCTGCTGTCATCCCAAGACCAATACTTTTATCCTGTATTAATTGCGTCATTTTGGGTAAGAAATAAAATGCTGCACTTTTCTCTCTTCATCTTCTGCATGTTTAAGTATACTTGTTAACTAGGCTGTTTGGAATATCTGCAATCAGGGACACCAAAACAGAAGCAAACCTTATAGCCTGGTATTGCTCTTTCTCTGGATCACGTTTAGGAGTAGGATAACATCATCTTTCAGATTTAAAGCTGCCTTGGGTCTTCATCCAACCCCGCTGAAAGCATAAAGCAGCTCCAACAGCTGCATGGCTTCATACAAAGCCTCCACTGGCACAAAGCCTGCAGAGGTCAACCAGAAGTCCCTCGCACAACAGGTACTCAGTCCAAAGAACAAGTGTTAACCTCCTGAGCATTTCTGTTTCAACAAGGGCTTGTGCCAGCTATTTTTAGTCAAGCTCAGAATGTGCCTAGATTGTAAACATTTCAGACAGCAGAGAGGGCATCTTCACTGTGCATAAAGATTGTACACACAGAAAAGTATCCTCCAAGAGGGCAGGTGATGCTGTCAATCAGGTTACTAATTTTGGTAAAGTTGATGCTTGGTTTATACAATCAAAATAAAATTTAAATCTTCTATATTTTTAAATGATTTAAGTGGATACTATTATTGTAGAACAAGATTGTGGCATGGAAGAAAATTTTGATGGAAAGAATACCGGTTTGCAAAAGGTCAAAGTTCAAAGGATCAAAACTTTGTAGCAACTTTTGGCCTGACTGAATTAACTGTACCTGTTGTATTCGTTGTGTCATCAATGGGCCAAATTATTAATTGCATAGATACTGGTGGAATAATCAGCTTTTATTATGTAATTGTTAGTATAATATACAGGTTCATATCAGATTGTGCTAATGAACACATTATAGAATCTCATTTTAAAATATGATTGAATTATGGTTTGTTCCCTTTTTATTCTTAATTTTTATTACATTTATTTATGTATGCAGCTGGTGCAGGAGACACACATGTGTCCCAGTACACATGCAGGGATCAGAGAACAAATTTTAGGAGTTCTCTCTTTCCTCCCAGGGCACCTGGAGATAGAACTCAGATTATCAAGCTTGGCAGCAAGTTCAATCTGTTGTGCAATCTTGCCAGCCCCTTCCCTTTTAATTATCTCTCTTTCAGCCCTTAGCATGATGTACATTGTCAATTACTAGTGAAAACCTTTAGAAAAAACAGCTGTCTGAAAGAGAGAATAAGCAGAAGAAAATTAGTGGGTAGCAGAAGAGAACAGAATGTTCAAGAGTGTTCAGAGAGAGGAGAAAACCCTGTTAGATGAAATGCTAACAGCAAAGGCATCCTGAATATGGACCCTCAAGACCACATATTGGAAAGCGCTGGCCACCAACAGTAGAATGGGTGCAATTGTGGCATTCACATTCATTTGAATGCAGTGGAGTAAAAAAATATATGACCTCTAGCTACAGAGCAAGATGAAAGGATCTCACACCATACCTGTGGGATGAAAGGAGGATTTACAGGAGGAGCTGAGAAGGTGACTCCATTTACACAAAGGCAAGCACCAGGAGCTTAATCCTATTGCTTAGGAACACAACTATGGGTGGTAAAAGTTCAGAACAAGGAAGGACAGTCAATCTCCACACTTGGGGGCAGAAGGCAGGAGGGAAATGATTTGGAATGGACTTCTGGGGTGCTGCCAGATCTGATCTGTTTCTTGGTAAATGATAGTTATCTGGTGTTTCTTATAATTCACATTTCAGGTGCCTGCATCTTTTGCACTCTTCCATTTTTCCAGCCTCTCTGGCTACAGGCTGAGCACCAAACTTCTCTTTCCTCTGGCTTAACCTTTGCTCTTTCTTGTACTTTGATGGAAACCTTAATTACTTGTTGTTTTGTTTTTGTTTGTTTGTTTTCAAGACAGAGTTTCTCTATATAGCCCTGGTTGTCCTGGAACTCACTTTGCAGACCAGGCTGGCCTCGAACTCAGAAATCCGCTTGCCTCTGCCTCCCAAGTGCTGGTATTAAAGGTGTATGCCACCACGCCCAGCTTTGTTTTGTATAATTTTAAATGAATAGGACTCCAATCTGGTGAATTCCCTGTGGGTGCAGTTCTATCAAGGTATATGGCAAAGCAGCCTGGAAACTTATTTTCACACCCATCCACACCCTTTGGGAAGAATGAGCAGAGTTAAGCGGATATTCAATCACCCATGTTGTATGTCTCTGCTATGAGCCCACACACAAGCTCTGGCTTTCTCTTTTGCCTTCTCTATGAGCCAAAATGGTTGTCCTGTGCATGAACCAAAGCCTTACAAACCAGAAACAAACTGTACAAGAAACTTGACATTGGTTTTCTTCTGGGATGTGGAAAAAATATATGAAACTAGAAAAATAGAATATACATATCAAAGAAAAACAGGAATCAATATTCAGTTTGCAGCTTAAGAAATGCCCTATATCGTGATTACCTGTTCCACTGAGAAATATAAGCATTAGTTAACATTTTAATTTGAAAGTTGCACACAGAGAGAGACAGAGACAGGAAGAGATTGCTAAGTACAAAGTCTTGCTGTTACCTGAAGAGGAACAGGAGCACACACTCAGGCTACCAAGGACCTCAGTCTCTCCACCTCCAGCTGTCTCCCCGGCTGTCTGAGCTCCTGGACTCTGGGCAGGGCCTAATGTAGTCTGAGGGAGGTGACAATCACTGTGATGTCACTGGTGAGACATCTCAAAGGGACAAGCTCCAAAGGTTTCCAGCCTATTTGTATTCAGGGGGACATAGAAATATGGTAGCGAGGGCTCTGTTCCTTTGGCTGCCAATTTAAATGAGCAACACGGGGATATGAAAGCTCTTGTTCCCAGCCTACCTTTGGTGCAGTGGTGTGGGATTTAAAATCCATCTTTTACCTCTTTATAAATGTCTCGATCGTATGTTCAAAACATCATAAAGCAAGAGCAATAGACCAGTTTTAACAAATAGCTGTCTTCACTACTCGACACTATGAAGCTATGAAAATGTGATTTCACGTCATCACCCCTATCACTAGCTGTTTGCAATATGGAGAATTCTCTGCCTTGTTCCCCCATTCCCACACTGAGCTCCAGAATCCCTTAAGTCTCCCTCAAAACTGACTTTTGTCCTAGCCATAGAAGTTATCCCCCTTCCCAACCCCATCACCTGCCTCACATAGCTTTCCATAGAAGCAATGCCCGGCGAGTTCACGCGTTCAGCTGATTTCTTCTGAAACAGCCGTGGGAGCCACAGCTTGTATCTGAGTCAGTTATACTAGCATAGCAGTAAAACAGACTGCAAAAACCCAGTCATTTGGCTAAATGGGGGTTAGAAGTAGACCTGGTCAAAACCAGTGGGAATGTGAGTTCTAGACTAGATAGAAATATCTAGAATATATCATTTTTATTTCCTTTGTGTTGTATTTTATGAATATGAATATTTTTTTAAGATTTATTTTATTTCTTATATGTAAGTACACTGTAGCTGTCTTCAGACACTCCAGAACAGGGCGCCAGATCTCGTTACGGATGGTTGTGAGCCACCATGTGGATGCTGGGATTTGAACTTATCACCTTCGGAAGAGCATTCGGGTGCTCTTACCGGCTGAGCCATCTCACCAGCCCCCGAATATGAATATTTTGCCTGCATGTAAGTGTATGTGTGCATCACATGTGTTTACAGAAGCCTGGGAGGTTGGAGGAGGGCATCGTCAGGTCCCAGACGATTGTAGGCCACTGTGTGGGTACTAGGATTTGAACCCTAGACCAATGATGGAACACCTAATGCTCTTAACCACTGGGCTGTCTCACCAGCCCGTAGACTTTATCTTACAGGAATGAAATGGCACCATTTTCAACAACAAACTCTAGCTCAAATCAGACAAGGATGAGTTTGTAATAAATCATATTTGAGGAAGTAAGGGAAGTCCCTAACATGTTTAAATGGTTTCGAAAGCCATCAACAAGGAATTTAAATATGACCCCAGTAACTGTACTGCTCAGTAAATCTTGTCTTTAAGAACAATAGGTTAAATCTCCCCTAACAGTCCCCGGTTAGGGTCCATAAAAATAAGTCATTCCCAGAGGCAGGGGCAAACACAACTCTCTGCTTGTACCCACGATCAAGCCTTTCTCGCCACCCCTACCGCCCCAGAGTCACCAACAAAAAGAGGATTTTCCATTCCATCTCTTCATTTCAACATGAGCCCTTCGAAGGGTGGTCTAATTACAACGTTCTGTCACCACTTGTCTTGTAAAACGATAGCTTGCTGAAGTGACAGATAGAGAATATTAATTATAGCACAATCGAACGTTGGCTGTTATCTGTTGCCATCTGGCAAACTCTGTAACCGTAGTCAGATTTCTGTCTTCTGCCTCCCTCCACGCTTTTGCCAGCTTGCTTCAAATGCCTGGGAATGTTTTCCTAGGCACCAATCCACAGCTGCCCTTTCTCTATCTGTTCAAAATTATTATTTGTCCAATTAAAAAGCAGCGCTTTCCGTGTAACATATTTAAAAACATAAATGTACAAGAAATGTTGATTTCCACTAATATGGGCATGATAGCGGGTAAAGGTACCTGCTGCCAAGTCTGACAACCCAAGTTCAATCCCAAGATCCGCATGGTAGAGGGAGAGAACCAATTCTCACATGTCCATACACATATTCACAGGTATGTTTCTAAAAAGTAAATAATAAGCCGGGCGTGGTGGCGCATGCCTTTAATCCCAGCACTCGGGAGGCAGAGGCAGGCGGATTTCTGAGTTCGAGGCCAGCCTTGTCTACAAAGTGAGTTCCAGGACAGCCAAGGCTACACAGAGAAACCTTGTCTCGAAAAACCAAAAAAATAAATAAATAAAAATAAAAATAAAATAAAAAGTAAATAAATATAAAATAATTTTTAAGAAAAAAATTAACATTAATGTCACTCTAAAAACTAGCCAAGTCCATGTGATAAGGCTTCTTTTGTGACACTGTCCCTTTCCTTTTTATGACTTAATGGCCTTCCTTACATATCAACTTCTTAGTCGAGGTGCTGTTCTGCCTGACAGTAGTAGGATGTGACTAATTATCTTTGACGTTATTTCTCTGCCTACTAATCTACAATTTTGTCTATGTCCAGAAACGTCATGAAAGAGCATTCACCAGAAGGTGGCACTGAAGCTGATGTTAGTTAGTATTTGTCTGCCTCACCATCGTCACCATGGGCATGTTCAACAATAAAATATATCCCTTAGGATTCAGCACTGAGCTATTGTGCCTGGTTAGCTGTTAAGTTAAGTGGTTTTGTTTACTTCCCACTTCTATCCAGATTTCCACAAAATGAAGAAATACACCAGCCCTGCAATGCTATGAGATCATTGATCGATGGAGAGAAGCTACGAGACCATTGGTTGATGGGGAGATGCACTGAGGTCTTGGGGAATGGCCGTGGTGAGCATCTCCAGCATGTGCCCCTCACACCATGGCCTTTTCCTCCAGCTGCCTCTGAAGCTGCTGAGGAAGAGAACAGCCATCCTATAAGACTCACTCTCTCTAAGGAATGGGGACAAGCCCAAACAGAAACCCACTCCTCAAAGCTTTCTCCAAGGCTCTGTTGCCACACTCATCTGATAAGACCTACTCTTTGGGCACAGAGAATCCCAAGGGGCATGAAGATGATTTAGTGAGTACTTCCATAGTCTTCACAGAACTGCTATTTCAAATATGCTGTCTAAGCATCCAGATGTTTAGACATCCACCATCATAAGAGATTGTGCAGTGAAGTAGAAAACATGGGGTGAGTAGAGTCACAAAAGCCTGTCTCCATATCCTGAATTTTCTGCTTACTAGGTCACATTAGTAAAATTACCCTTGGGGTCCAGAAGATGCCGGTGTATAAGGGTGCCTGCTGACAAACCCGATGACCTACTGAATCCCTGGGCCCACAGGATTGTAAAAAAAGAACCAGCTCACAAGTTGTCCTCTGACCTCCATATGCATGCCATTGTACTTGTATAAATAAATAAATAAATAAATAAATAAATAAAATTTAAAAATTGATAATTTCCTTCTAAGATGTCCATGCATCCAGAATCCACTTGAACTCTAGGAGTTCAAAGACAGCCTGGTCTACAAAAGAGTGCCAGGCCAGCCAGGATAACATAGTGTGATCCTGTCTCAAAAAAAAAAAAATCCTACCAATAGTCAGTGTGAGTGATGACTGATCGCTGAGTGCCAAATAACAACAAAAGCTGTAAAGACAACATCTTATGGGAGAAGAATGAATAACACTTGCTGCCTGTCAACTGAGTTTCCGCTTCCATGACCTCTCTCTCATCACCCACGTGCTCCTTGCTATTCCCAACAGGACTTCAGGGACCTGGACCTGAGTAGGGTACCAAGGAAATGAAGGAATGACAGATAGATGGACAGAAAGCTAGGGTAAGGTGGACTAGGTTCTCTGATGGAGAGACTGAGGCACCTGTCACACTCAGCATGCCTGTCCTATAGAGCTGAACAAAGAGGTAGGGCAACTGCAGACGGCTGAACAAGGAGGTAGGCTTGTTACATAAACAGTGAGGCAGGGTTTATGGTATACATCTGAGTCAAGGAGGCAAAGTTAGCTAACCTTTTTTTTTTTAATATGTAAGTACACTGTAGCTGTCCTCAGACACTCCAGAAGAGGGAGCCAGATCTCGTTACGGATGGTTGTGAGCCACCATGTGGTTGCTGGGATTTGAACTTATCACCTTCGGAAGAGCCATCTCACCAGCCCCAAAGTTAGCCAACCTTAAAAGGAGCTATCTCTGTGGGGGGAGTACAGGCTGTGAATCCCTAGGAGTAATAAACAAAGGTGGCATTTCCTGCATAGACTGTCAACACCCACACTTGGACCAGAAGGGAAGGCTCTGACATTTCCCTCTGGGTCCTTGGCATAGTGGTGCCCATGTCAGCAGCACACATTCACTCTGGACTTCACCCACTCAGTCTTCCTCTACTCCCTGGAGACACAGTTACTATCAGGTCCTCTCCGTGCTCTCAGCCACAACCACCACCAAGCCAACCATCACCGAGCGAAGGACAGTTGTCCCCATGAGACAAGCCGGAGCTCCCCTTCCCCCTCCCCACCCTGGGCTAGATGATGGTCCCAGCCTGTGACTCCCAGCGATGCCTGGATGTCAAAAGTTTGAGAACCCCAAAGCCCCAGCCTCGTCACAGGCCTGGGGACCCTGAACCAGCTGTCTTTCCTACACCTAAGGCTGAGCTTTCCCATCCTTGGGGCGGTGTCTCAGTGCTTCCCTACAACCTGCGGAGGCTTGAGATAAGCACAATCAAACTCCCCAAGTTCTGCCTCCCCAAGGGACTGTGCCTAGTGGGGGAGCAGATGAAGACTCAAAACCCAATAGATAGATAGATAGATAGATAGATAGATAGATAGATAGATAGATAGATAAACGGATAGGCAGACAGATAGATAGATACAAAGAGATAGGTTGGGTTATGCTGACTGACTAGAAGCTCCCCAGGGAGTCGATGATGATCAGTTCACATCAGAAGGCTGAAGAAGCTGGAGTCAGCTGACCACAGTGAGAGCACTGATGCCCACACCCATTCAGGAAGATTAGAAGCTGCTTGTGTGCACAGGCTTGCTTGTTCTCAGCATTTATTTTTCAACCAGGGTCCCAACCCACAAGTCTGTACCACTCACTTTCAGAATGGGTCTTTCCCACCCCTGTCACTATCCGTCATCAGTCCTCTTTGACATACCCTCCTCAGACACACCCATAGGTGTATTTTGATAATCCTAGACATCTCTCAATCCAGTCAAAGCAGCAACCAAGACCAACCCTCACAGAGGATAAGTTTCAATTCCTCTTACTTAAAAAAGCACTTTTTGGAGCTAGGTATAGTGAAACACAACTTTAATTACAGCCCTTGGCAGATCTCTGAGTTCAAGGCCAGCCCAGTTCCAGGACAGGTAGAGCTACACTAAGAAACTCTGTCTTAAAAAAAAAAAAGTACTTTTCAGTTAGCTTGGTATAATCATTCCCTCCTGGATCATGACATCATTTTGTACCCTATAAACACATGCAGTTATAAATTGTCAGTTTACAATAAAACTTTTAAAAATTAAAAAAGAGAAAAGTACAAAGTCAAGCTTGGAAGCATGCATCTGTAATCCCACCATTAGTGGGGTTAAGGAAGGAGGGTCTGGAGTTCGAGACTAACCTCTGCTACATGGTGATTCCTAAGGCAACCTGGAGTACATACAAAATCTGGACTACTTTCAGTGTCTTGAAAGATTATAAAAAAGGACAAAGGAATAAGAGAGGAGAGATGGGAGGAAATGAAGGAGTGGGCAGTGCTGAATGGAGAAAGAGCCCTGGGTAACAGCTCTTCAATGCCTTATCCTTCAACATCGTGTAGCATTGACTTGGAGAGACAGTCCGTGTGTGTGTGTGTGTTATCTTATGGACCTCAGTGTATTGGCACCCAGCAGAAGCACCTGAAATGTATACATATTTGAGAGCAGACAGCCTCTGAGAGATGCCAGACAAATAACAAGGCAAGAGCAAGCCACACTCAGTCCTGACCACATGTGGACTGCGCCCTGCAGGCTCCGGAACGAGGGGGAATGTTCTAGGGGATGAGGTTTTGCATAAGAGATGGGAGCGAGAACCACAAAACTATTCATGAATAGTCCTCTTCAGAATAACTTGAGTTGGTGACTTAACATCATTTGACCTAGAGCTAATTAGACTTCTTTTCTCTAGAACAAATATTTTTTGTTCTATAATAAGATTATACCAATGGCTTTCTCTTAGTACAATGAACAGCTACGTAGGGTAAAAAGCAGCCAGAATATATTTACTACTAAGCTGATACCATCTGCCCTCTAAACTCTCCAGATGAAAAGAATCCTGTCTCTTGTTTGCTTTCTCATAGCTTCCAGATTAGGCTCAAGCTCTTCCAAGACAAGATCCTATACGAGCCTGCTTCTAGCCCCACTGCCTTCCTCTCTGGTGTCATAAATTTGACCTTCCTCAGACTTCATGTTCATGTCTGCTTCTGCTCTCTTTGGTGAGAACGTCTTCCTGTTCAGTCAGCAGCTTCCATGATGTTTGATGGAAACTTGACTTCAGGTGTCACACTACTGACTACTGGGGCCAGGATGGACAGTCCTCTGTGGTCTGTGCAGCTCTGAACACCACTGAGGTAACCATCGAGTTAGCACCAATATTTCTGACCTCACCCCTTCTTATATAGGGACTGTGTCTCTCACCCCTACAGATTAGTCATGTAGTACTCAGTGTGTGCTCAGTGGCCCATAAGTTTGCTACATAAATATACATATGAAAATAATTTATTAGCAACTATTCAACCGTAGGGAGTTTGGTTCTTGTATAAAATATTAAAAGCTATATATGGCGATACATGCCTAAAATCCCAGCACTCAGATGGTGGAGGCAGAAGGATCAGATTATGAAAACCAGCCTCAGCTACAGAGTGAGTTTAAGGGCAGCTTGGAATACATGAGACCCTATTTCAACAACAACAAAAGTAAGGGGCAGGGGTTGAAATAAAAGAGAAAACGATGGTGATATGGTGATGTTTACAAGAGCTCTAGTAACTTGGATGACTCAGGACCTCTTGATCTAAAAATAGTATATTCTAGGCATCCCACCAGCTCTCACAGCTGTTTGTCAGGCTAACACATAATATTGCACGGCTTTCTCTGCTACCAAAGCTGAGCAGCAAGATGTGTACATTGTTTTTGTTTGAAAACTAACACATTATAAACTGTCTTTTTTTTTTTTTTTTTTTTTTTTGGTTTTTCGAGACAGGGTTTCTCTGTATACCCCTGGCTGTCCTGGAACTCACTTTGTAGACCAGGCTGGTCTCGAACTCAGAAATCCGCCTGCCTCTGCCTCCCGAGTGCTGGGATTAAAGGCATGCGCCACCACACCCGGCTTAAATGGTCTTTTAAAACATAATTAAAATATGCTAGCACACACAATTAGTAATGTAACATTCCATTGAATTGCTCTGTCTTTCCTCAAATAAAAGTTAAAATATTCTAAATAAAGCTGGAGTCCTACGGAACAACCATACATAGTTCCCATGCTCCTTCCTACACAATTACATATGACCTTAGCACATAATCCAAGTTCCAATAGTTAACCCTTTGACACCTGCCAGCCAGGCTAGGGCAGCCTGATAGGTAGCCTTCCTTCTTTCCTCTCTAAAAGAGTTATAAAAGAAATATTATCTGTGTTTTATGTTTTGTTTTGGGCAATTGGACCATTAAACTATAAAGGCCTTCCAGCAGTATGCCAGAAGAGTTTTTATTTTATTGTGTTATTTTATATGTATAAGTGTTTGGTCTGTGTGCATGAGTGTGCACCACATGTGTGCCTGGTACTTGTGTAGTTCAGAAGTGGGTGTTGGGTCTCCTAGAGGTGGAGCTACAGATGGTTGTGAGCTACCATGTGGGTGCCCTTAACCACTGAGCCATCACTGCAGCCCCAGAAGAATTTTGAAAGACTTACTTACTTACTTACTTACTTACTTACTTACTTACTTACTTCATGTGCATGCCCATAGGGTTTTAGTAGAGGGTGTTAGATGCCCTAGAACTGGATTTTTTCTAGTGGTTGTGAACTACCATGTGAGTGCTGGGAACAGAACCCTAGTCCTCTATAAGAATACCAACTGCTCTTAATCATTGAGCAATCTCCCTAGCCCTGCAATTCAATAGTTTTAAATAGATTTACATTGTATTATTTTTGTAGCATCTAAAGATATTTAACAAACAGTAGGAAATATAATGTGTTCCATCATTAGGCTGAGATGGACATGAATAAGAAATCACAGACCTTGGTAACAACATTTTGACATCAAGACATGAAACGTCTCCTACTAAAATTTCAGCAGCAAATGGCATCTGGAAACTATCTGAACTCCTCGAAGAACTAGGCTAGGCTTGATACAACTTGATACAACGGATAAAAATCCTACTGATTTTAAACCTGCAGGGCAGCTGATTGCTGGTTTTCTACATAATAGGGTTTCTAAGACTTATCAGAAAGTCCCAGAGGTTTTAGAAACCCTGAGCAGCCCCTGTCTTCATTTAGAATTTAGCAGGCAGCAAGCCTGTATTAGTCTAATTCTAGCTATAGATAAAAACATGTTTCATATTTCTATTCACTCAGCTTCTTTCATAAACTCCTCCTCTTCTTCGAATTCTTAAATTTTTTTGTACTAAGAAGGACTTTATTCATGGAAATGAAACTATATGAACTCAGGGTCCAGTATATTAAAGGTGGACAAGTGTGCCCACATCGAATGTGCCCACACTTGGCCACTCACTTCAAGCTTGGCAGTTTCCTTGCACGGACCTCTGAGTCTGTTGGCCCTTTGTGAATCTTGGCTCTGTATGCCTTCCTGTTGTGTATGCTCTATTCTGTATAGAAACTCTTTCCTTAATAGTATGCATCACTACATAGACTACTCACAGAATTGCACACTGGAACAGTGCTCTGTGCTGTCAATGCAAGGGACTTCAAGAGTGCTTTGTGTCTACTCTATTTTATATTTGAAATTCACCCTGACACATGGCCCCTATTACAATAAGCTGTTCTGATGAAGTTTCAGTACCTAAGCTTAGACAAATTACAGCTGTAGTAAATCCCTGCGCCTGCAGATATGTTCATTTGAAGTCTGTGGGGAGTCTTAAGGAATTACAGAACTCTGAAGAGATACCAGGATGGTGGGTGATAGGAAATTTGCCTGCAAATTTTATAACGTTATTTTTCCTAATGGCTGAGTAATAGTTCACTGTGTAAATGCACCGCATCTTCTTTATGCATTCTCCAGTTGAGCGCCATCTAGTTTGTTTCCAGTTTCTGGCTATTATGAATAAAGCCTCAATGAACTTTCCTTGTTTTAGGTTGGGGTGGAGTTTCTTGCTGTTGATGTTTTTATATGTTTGTCTTTGGTTTTTTTTTTTTTTTTTGGGGGGGGGGTATATGTCCATGAGTGGTATAGTTGGGTTTTGAGGTAGATGGATTCCCAGTTTTCTGAAGAGCTGCATATTGGTTTCCATAGTATTTTTTATGAGTTTGCATCTCCATCAGCAATGGAGGAGTGTTCCCCTTGCTCCACAACCTCACCAGCAGGAGCTGTCACTTCTGTTGCTGATCTTAGCCATTCTGACAGGTGTAAGATGGAATCTCAAATTAGTTTTGATTTGCATTTCCCTGACAGCTAAGGATGTTGGACATTTCTTTAAGTGCTTCTTAGCCATTTCAGTTTCCTCTAATGAGAATTCTCTGTGTAGGTCTAACCCCATTTTTCTAATTGGATTGTTAGCATTGTTGATATCTAGTTTCTTGAGTTTTTTTAAAAATATATTTAGGATATTAGATCACTATCAGATGTAGAGTTGGTGAAACTTTTTTCCCATTCTGTAGGCTGTCATTTTGTCCTGTTGACAGTGTCCTTTACCTTACAGATCTTTTCAGTTTCATTAGGTCCCATTTATTAATTGTAAATATTAGTGCCTATGCCACTGATGTTCTGTTTAGGAAATTGTCTCCAATGCCAATGAGTTCAATACTATTCCCAGCTTTCTCTTCTAACAGATTCAGTGTCTGGTTTTATGTTCAGATCTTTGATCCACTTGTACTTGAGTTTTGTGCAGGGTGATAAATGTGGCTCTATTTGTATTCTTCTACATACAGATATGCAGTTAAATCAGCACTATTTCTTAAAGATGCTCTCTTTTTTTCCCCCTTGTGCATTTCTGGCTTCTTTATCAAAAATCAGGTGTCCGTTAGTATGTGGATTTATTCGGGTTTGTGTCTGAGTCTTCAATTCAATTCCATTGATCAACTTGTCTATTTTTAAGCCAGTACCACGTGGTTCTTATTACTATCTCTCTGCATTATAGCATTAAATCAAGGACAGAGATACATCCAGAATTTCTTTTATTGTTCAGGATTGTTTTAGCTTTCCTGGGTTTTTTGTTTCTGTTTTTGTTTTTCCACATGAGTTGAATATTGTCCTTTCAAGATCTGTAAAGAATTTTGTTGGAATTTTTATAGGGATTGTGTTGAATCTATAGACTGCTTTTAGTAGGATGGCCATTCTTACTGTGTTAATTCTACCAATCCACAAGCATGGGAGAGCTTTGGGATTACAGGTTCTATTTCCCTATGACCTTAGTCAACTTGCTCCTTTCTCTTTAGTATTGCCCATAAAATGTCTGTTAGTGCTGCTTAGTTGTATTTTAGTGTTTCATTAGCATATATTAATCATACATATAACAGGCTTCAGTATGGCATGCAGCGTGAAGGGCAAGGGATCAGAGATGTGGCCTGTTGTCTAGCCATTTAACTTGACTTTGTTGCTTCCAATGTAAAGTGGAGGTTGGACAAGATCATCTCTAAAGTCACCTACAGAGCTGCAGATTTGTGCAAATTTAAGACAGAAGGAAATCCATAAAGTTAAAAACAAAGAGAATAGATTTATTTTCCTTTTAACCTAAATTATGTAGCTTTATTACTAAATTTATTATTTACACATACATCATTGTGAAGTGAACCATCCCCTCTCCCCGTTCAACTTGTCTACATGAACAATTCTTTTTAGTAAGGTGTGTGTATTTTTAAATTATTAATTATGTGTGTTGGTGTGTATGTACAGTTAACTAAGGCAGGGGGTACAGAAATATCTGGTCCCACTGGAGCTGGAGTTAGGAGCAATTGTGAGCCATGCCACATGAATGCTGGGAGCTCTGCTCAAGTCCTTTAGAATGCTGGGAGCTCAGCTCAGGTTCTCTGGAATGCTGGGAGCTCAGCTCCAATCCTCCAGAAGAACAGCTTGTGCTCTTAACTGCTGAGCCACCTCTCCAGATTCCTCATAGACGGTCCTTATTCACTCAGGGTATTTTTTTTTCTCTAATGGAACTTTATTTTTTCATTTTCTCTGAATACAAGGTATTATGCTATCAGGAAAAAAAAAAAGGAGTGTCAAGATGGCCCTGTAGTTGTATTGCAAACCTGAGTTCAATCTCTGAAAACCCACATGGTGGAAGGAGACAATAGACTCCAGGGAGTTGTCCTCTGACTGTCCCATGTATGCTGTGACACACCCATCCCACCACAACAGACACACAAAATAAATAAGTAAATAAAAGAACTAAGAAAGTGACTTTAAAACATAAATATATACAAATCAAGGAGACAACTAACAAAATATTAGTATGAAGTAACATTGCTACATTCTGCTTATTTTCCTTGATGACAGTCTCTCCTTTCCCATCGTTTACACATATTGCTTTCGTAACTGGGAAGTTCATGCTATGTTCAGGCCTGCATGGGTCTGCACCAGGTCCCCTGTATATATATATATATATATATATATATATATATATATATATATATATATATATATATATATATATCATGGCTTCAGTTTAGTGTTTTTATGGGTACCTCAGTGTGTGAACAAGTTGGTCTCTGATTTTTGTGTCTTCTTTTGCTCTCTTTTTCTACTTGGTGCATCTTGTCCAACTCTGAAGTGATAATTTTTGTTTTATCTTGTTATATTTTACATTGTTTTATTTTTTAAATGGATGGATGATTGGATGGATAAATGGATGGGTGGGTGAATGAATACCTAGCCAGTAGGGTAAAGGTTAACAACTGAACTGTCATTTATACCTACTGGAGAGGGAAAATCAATTTTCTCCAGTAGAGTAACGCTGGGTATATTAAACCACTCCAAGACAAGCCTCATGTTCAGGAGTAGTTGACCAACATATAACAGTGTGTGTGTGTGTGTATGTGTGTGTGTGTGTGTGTGTGTGTGTGTGTGTGTGTGTGTGTGTGTGTGATTTTATTTGGTTACAGTTTGTGGAGGGTGGGGAACAAGATTTGGATTTGTTTGTCGGTTTGGAGATTTATTGTAATTTTCCTTAGAAAAAACTTAAAGTTGCATAGGTGGGGAAAGGAGAAGCTCTGAAGGGGCTGTGGGAGAGCAAGACATCCATGTGATTTATCAAGTCTTGGTCTGTCTCAGTCTCACTCTACAAGAGACAAACCCACTCGGTTATAAAGTCTGTATGGAGATAGCTTCCACTGTAATTACAGTCTGCTGCACCCCAGTTACCTCTGGAAATTTATTCTGATAGTTAAAAAAAAATAGGTATGACAGCAAGGCCCTGGTTCTGTCCCTGAAAACCATGTTAAATATTCACGAAAGGAAGCGCTGGCTTTTGTCAGCAAGGAGCTCTTGTCTGTGATGAGTTGAAGCACAAGTGTCTTTGAAAAAAGTTTTTTCTCTAATATCTTTCAATAATTAGTAGAATTGAGATTTTTTTTCAGCCTTTGAAGAGGGGTGCTAGATCTCCACCCCTATCAGTTTTTTCATTTTGTTTTGTTTTTGTTTTTATTTTGGGGGGTTCTGATTTTTAAGGATTTATAAGATCAGCAGGATATGAATGTTTGTGAGTGTGTGTGTGTGTGTATTCCCATTGAGAGATCCATTTTGGTGAGGAAGTACAATAAATTGAGTAACACACAGTAAAGTTTTAGTAAGTTTATAAAAGAAAAGGATTGCATTGTTTATAAAAGGGGGAATTAGTTTGGATTTATCTTTTGGGAAGACATCTTTTAAGAGAAAACCCTGCACAGACCAAGTGAATCAGTAATATCTGTATGCCTCTCATCCACTCGAAAGTTGGAGGCTAGCCTTGGCTACATGAGGCTTTGGCTGGAGAAAATAAGTAAATAAAAGCAGATCATGTCACAAAAAAATTATTTAAAAAACATGAAATGGATCAGTCAAGTAAGGTAATCACTAGAGGACAAAGTGAGTGAGGGCGTGATAGTGTTGTTTATTATAAAGATATTAATGTCCCTAAAATAGTGTATCTACAATATAAAGATTAAAACCAGTTTTTTTAAGAGTCTCATGTAGCTCCACCATGTAGCCCTGTAGATACTTGAAGTCCCTTGGGGGGGAGTATGGTTCAGAGGAGAAGGTTAGGGGGTAATGGGGGAAGGGTTGTAGGAGGGAGTCACCGGAAGAGGGCCAGTGAGCCTGATGTAAAGTGAATAAGTAAAAACATTAACTTTATCCTCTCCTCTCCCCTCCTCTCCTATCCTATCCTATCCTATCCTCTCCACTCTTGCTCAGCTTATAAACCACATACCAGTCAGTCCTGTACCCAATCAGTTGTAGAAGAGGCTTAAATGCAATCAGTATCTCTGAGTTAGGAAAATAAGCAGAACCTAAGTGCACATACAGTCTGTTCTTGCCCTAAGTGCACATACACAGTCTGTTCTTTCCCCAGCCCTCCTACAAATCAGTCACAAAGTCTCCACGAGGAGAGGTTCATGTGTCACAGTCAAGTAGCCCCTTCACTAATTTATCTCCACCTTCTTGTAACCTTGTGTTTCTCTCTACTGTCTTCCCCGTAGACACGCTGAGAAATGCTGTGTGTTGCTTTACAAGGCTTCCTTTGACTTGTATTCCATTTTTATTTTCTCTTACTTTGATACTTCCCTTGACAGGTGCCAGAAATCCTCTAACCCACACAAGGCTGTTCAGCCAAAAACAGTCTTCCCTCAAACTGAGGCCTGAGACAGATGGTGAGGTCCAGCCTGCACCCTGAACCAGTGGATTACATTTCCACAGAGATTCCCCGCAACAGCTGTGTTCCTTTGACCAAAACACTGAGACACACAAGCCCTCACGTCTTCCCCAGGACAGAAAGAGCCAGGACCCTGGATCAAGTGCAGGCATGTCAGCTACTCCACGGGGCTTCTTCCTCTGCAGCAAATGTATGTGCTCTCAGAATAGCTGCTGAGGAATAGCCCATAGGGTAGCAGAGGTCAGTGTGGGAGAAGGGATCATCTCCAGGAGGAGAGTACACAGAGTATACGCAGTGCCTGCAGCCACACAGGTGCATAGTAGGACCCAATAGATACATATTGAGGCAATGGCTGAACAAATATGCACCTTCTCTGGTGTGTTCTTGTCCTTCAATATTCTCTCTTCTCTCTTCTCTCTCTCTCCTCTCTCTCTCTCTCTCTCTCTCTCTCTCTCTCTCACACACACACACACACACACACACACAGAAAAATAAATCTTTAATAGAGAAAGAAAGAAGGAAGGGAGGGAAGATGAGAGAGAGAGAGGTCCTCCCTTCCTCCTTTCTTTCTCTATTAAAGATTTATTTTATTTTCATTTGTGTGTGAGAGAGAGATACAGAGACAGAGACAGAAATTCTGGTCCTCTTATCCTATATCTATGAGCACCAAACCACCAAGTTAGGAACCCCTGCTTTTCTTTGATCTGTCACCTTGCAAAACACTCTCACCTCTGTCCAATTGGAGTTCGGCAGCCCTGTGTGAGCAATCTCATTTTATTTTAACAGATCCTGACACTGAGGTTCTGATGAAATTAGCAGCTGACAGAGCAGGAGCCAGGCCCTCTGGTGACTCCCAGTGCCCAACCTGTCACACCCTAGCTACCAGAAGTCACACCAACAGGAGAAGAGCCAGCAGGAGATGACTCCTCTTCCAAGACTCTTTCCAGAAAGTGAGAGCACTCTGACACCTGATGGGGCTGACCACTGCTCTCTCCTCAAAGCCCAATTACAAGAACATTTGTGCCCAGTGACTCATTTGCCAGTATCCCAGGGGATGCTGGAATCATGATAGTTTGCTTAGCCTTCATTTGATACTAGGTTATAGGTCAGCCTTGTAACAAATGTTTAGAAAGAAATGTTTTAACTGTATAAAAGTGTGAACTGTTTATAGATCTCTGGTGTAAAAATAGAAATCTATAAACAGAGCTAAAAGACAAACTGTAAGCTGGGCTTAATGACATAGCCTTGTAATTCCAGAACCTTACATGGTGTGAGACAGGAGGATTCCAAATTGAAGAACATGTTTCAGCTTTGACTGAAATCAAGGCAAACACAGGTCATTTAGCAAGACCTTGTCATGAAATAAAACAGTTTAAAAATGGATGGAGGGGTAGCTCATTGGTAGAGCTTCCCAGGATGCATAAGGCCCATAAATTCAAACACTATTAAACAAAAAATATAGATATATAAACCACAGACTGGGAAAAATATTAATGTGATATGTAAGATAGATAGATAGATAGATAGATAGATAGATAGATAGATAGATATATGTAGATGTGTGTGTGTGTATCTCCAGTATTCAAGGAAGAGAAAATCAACAAGAAGATTAAAAACCCAATCCAAAAACAAAACAAAACAAAAATCAGACAATAGATATAAGCAGACAACTCACAAAACAATAAACTATAATGGTCAAAAACACATGAAAATGATCATTGTTAATTGATATTCATAATAAAACGATGAGACAACCTTTTACCTTATCAGATTTATAGGCATTTACAAGTCTAACAGTTGAAGTATTGATGGGTCAACCGAGACCTTCACTTGGGAGGGAATCAATCAGACAGCATCTAGCAAAGCTAAAGATGCTCTATGTTCTGGTAAGGATTTCACACCCTCAAAAACAAATGTACATAAAGGAACTTACATATACATAAGCAGAGTATACCAGGAGAGTCACTAAAGTATTATTTGCCATCAAAACAAAAAACACAAGAGCTGTAATACAATTTCTATAAGTTAAAAAAATAATTATATCCTAGTATGGCAGCACATATCTGTAATCCTAACAATCAAAAGGAAAATACAAGAGGATTACTATGAGTTAATAGCCAGCCAGAGCCACATAGCAAGACTCTATTTTTTAAAATTACATGATGTTAATACCTGTTTGAAGTAAACATGAAAAGCATGGTCTAAATGCAAAACAAATTCATGATAATGTGTATTGTGAGGAAAGAAATAGAAACATAAGGACTTCATATTTGTAAGGCTCTTTTTCCTTAACCCACACTCTGCCCCCCCCAAAAAAATATATATATGGACTTTTTTGCTTTTAAAACAAAATCCCAATCTTCTGATTTTACCAAATGAAGACTTGGAAGATAGATACTATAGTGAAACCCTGCTAGCTCAGAGAGGCAGAGAAAACACCCAGCTGACCTTCCACCTCAATGGATGTCCCAGAAGGAAAAAGTTACTTCTCCTTCTCCACACTGTCTTTAAAACCCTTTCAAGCTGAATGCCCCTCCTTTCTACTTCCTGTGCATCTCTCTATCCAGCCTGCTGACTTCCTTCTAACCCTAGCCCTAACCCTAACCCTAACCCTAACCCTAACCCAACATGGATAAAATACTCTAAAATATTTCACTTTTTGTTTATAAGGTAAATAATAATACATAAATAAATAAATAAATAAATAAACAGATAGATAGATAAATGGATAAATAAATAAATGTTATAATGGCGAACGTGTTAATGAAGGAAAACGATTGCCCCTCATGCTGGAATAATAGGGTGTTCAGAAAAAGGTTATCCAATCATATTCAGATGATTAATAGAATCTTGCTAAGTGCCAAATAGAGGGCTGGACAGGATGACTGCTTAACATACTCCCTCTATAAATAACATTTGATGAGTCAAAGGAACACTGTTCCCCTGGACACCTTTGTTTTGACCACAGTGTCAGAGCTTAGTATTTGAGAGAAATGGAGTGAGCTCATTGAAACACAGCCCTCTTTGGAAGCATGCACAGTGTAAACACTGCCATTCCACCACGAGGAGGGAGGGTTAGAATATTGTAGCAGGCAGAAGTATTCTCTGAACCTTTGTGGCTTAAGGTCACCCCCAGTGGCTTCCCACTCCAAATCTTGTGAGGGTCGGACATTCACCACCTGATAATGAAAATCTCTTCTTTTGCTGACCTCCTCCCGTGTGAGCAGACCGTGAGTTTCCTAGGATCAGGTCTCAGAAGGAGGCAAGATGTCCTGGGCACCACGTTTCAGCTAAAGCCTGGAGGCCTGGCTTTTACAAATTGTTGAATTCATTTCAACAAAGTGCTTACAAGCCTGGGAAAGCTGTCCAAGGTCTTCTCAGCATGCCATGCGACTTTTAATGATCCATTTATATAACCTCTGCCTGCCGGGTGTAAAACAAGCCTGGGCCCTGTGGATTTGCAGAGATGTGTGAATGAGCCTTTGTTTTGCTTTGTTCTAATTTAGTTGAGGAGTTATGTCAGGCATCATCTTAATTCTTAGCACATTACCGTGATCAGTCCACACACACACATCTCCCTCATTAGGATCTCCTCATTTCCCCCTTCTCCCCCAAAGTCACCATATATAACATGTTTCCTAACATTACATATATTTTTGGAAATTCATGGTGTTGTGTTTACACCTTTGGTATAATGCTGATCTATTCCTTATCTATCATGTCAACACCGATTGTAAAGTATCCATCCTGCATGAAGTGTCCAGCGCATTCTTCATCTACCGTGCATTAACTACCAACCCTTTCATGTAATTGTTATTGCTGTTGTTGATGGAAAATTATTTTCTGTAATATTTTTAAGTTTGCTCTTACTGGCTCAGGGAAGAGTGGTGTATGTTCTTGGAAGCTGACCCTGAGTCCAGACATCTTGCCAAATATTTTAACTTAGCTGGGCGTGGTGGCGCACGCCTTTAATCCCAGCACTCCGGAGGCAGAGGCAGGTGGATTTCTGAGTTTGAGGCCAGCCTGGTCTGCAAAGTGAGTTCCAGGACAGCTAGGGATACACAGAGAAACCCTGTCTCGAAAAACAAACAAAAAACAAAAAAAGAAAAAAAGTTTTAATGTGTCCTAATTGGTAAAGAAGATGAAAAGACCGAGCATGGTGTCTTTATATCTACTTTTATGCCATTTATTGTCTTTTTATTCTAGTACTAGGCAAGACCTACATGATGCTGGATTCAGTCCTCATCAGAGGTATTTACTGCCCTGAAATACTGTTAGAAATCCAAACATCCATCTTTGAGGGACCATTTGTTACATTTTGAAAAATGTATGGGCACAGGGTTGTATGCTGCATAGGGCTTGTGTGGTAGTCAGGGGACAGCTGGCAGAAATCAGTTTCTCCTACTACGTGAGTCCTTGGTATCAAACTCAAGTTGTTAGTCTAGGCAGCGAGTGGTTTTACCCACCAAACCATCTCATAAGCCCCATGAGGAGGCATTTGAATAGACCATGATGGAGCCACACAGTGGGATGATACACCACTATAAAACAAAGTCATAAAGACGTCCATTTTATTTTGCTGTGAAATACTCCTGGGGCATAGTGTTGAGTTTAAAAAAAAATACAAGTTACATCATAAAATTTTTTTTCTGCTTGTTTTGTGAGACAGAGTCCCACCCTGTAGCCCCGGCTGGCCTGGAATTCACTCTGTAGGCCATTCTGGCTTCAAACTCATAGAGATCTACCTGCTTCTGCCTTCTAAGTGCTGAGACTAAAGGCCTGCACCACCAAGCCCAGCAAATACATATTTCTTAATAGCTCATGAGGTCCCACCCTCCATAGTTGTGTTCTGAAGTATAAACTTCTAAATTTCTTTTTGTGTCTAATGTAGTAAATTGTGCTGGGAGGATTCCAGCCCTTGTGTGTTAAGTTTAGGGTGGGAGCAGGCACTGTAGTTTCTTACAATTAACTGTTAAACCTGAGAATCACAAGGAGAAAAGACCAAATCCATGATTGTCCAATTAAAGCAAGCTGTGTGGACCAGCCAGCCAGCTGTCTCACCAAGTCAGGATTTGAGAGAACAGCCCCTGCTGGCCTCTTGGAGTCCCTTTTATAGGAGAGATAAGATGTTCATAGGGGGTGAGAGCTCTGTTATACATTGTTAGAAAGATACAATGAAAGAGAAGGATCATGGGTAAGGATATACATCGTGTGAATGGGGTTATAAGTTTAGTATAGGTTAAAAGAAAAACTTATTTTGCTGAGGAGGAGTGGATCTGGGGGTGGAGACTGGGAAGAGAGGAGAGAGTGAAAGTCCTGTCAGGATGTGATATGATAATTAATTAATTAATTAACAACAGGTTTTGTTACAAGATATTTTATTACCGTACATAGAAATCTAATTGTTAGCGAAATATAAAGGCTTAAACAGATGCTGCATTTGTCAGATGCAGCTAGGTGTGTCATGTAGAGGTGAAGTTTGGCATGCCTCTAAAAGTATCCATAGATAAGAATGCTAAAGAAGGCTAAAGAAATTCCTGCCTATTTAAGGCAAGATGCTTGGGTGAGGTCTTGTGGCCTTTGCTCTCTGACCGGAGGCATAGTCAGCTGGGTGGCCTCAAACTGCCCCCACTGTAAAGGTGAAATAGTTTAGCTCCTACAGACTTGGCTTGGAGACACACACACACACACACACACACACACACACACACACCATGATGGTGATATGGTTCAGCCTGTCAAGGGTGTAGGGGAGGAGATAAAGATTTCTTTAATAAGTCATTGGAGCCAATGACTGAACAAATACGTGAATGTGCTCTTGTCCATTTAATGTTCTCTTCTTCTTCTTTTTCTTCTTCTTCTTCTTCTTCTTCTCTTCCTCCAACTACTCCTCCTCCTCCCTCTCCCTCTCCCTCTTTTTCTCCTTCCCTCCCTCTCCCTCTCTCTTTTTCTCCTTCCCTCCCTCTTTCTCTCCCTCTTTTTCTCCTTCCCTCCCTCTTTCTCTCCCTCTTTTTCTCCTTCCCTCCCTTTCTCTCCCTCTTTTTCTCCTTCCCTCCCTCTTTCTCTCTCTTTTTCTCCTTCCCTCCCTCTTTCTCTCCCTCTTTTTCTCCTTCCCTCCCTCTTTCTCTCTCTCTTTTTCTCCTTCCCTGCCTCTTTCTCTCCCTCTTTTTCTCCTTCCCTCCCTCTTTCTCTCCCTCTTTTTCTCCTTCCCTCCCTCTTTCTCTCTCTCTTTTTCTCCTTCCCTCCCTCTCCCTCTCCCTCTTTTTCTCCTTCCCTCCCTCTCCCTCTCTCTCTTTTTCTCCTTCCCTCCCTCTTCCTCTCCCTCTTTTTCTCCTTCCCTCCCTCTTTCTCTCTCTGGTGTAGTCGGGTGGTTCTGATGCCTTGATTGGGAACCTGTTTGCTGACACTGAAGGTCCTCACCCCTAGATGGTTTTTGATCTATCACTAAAGATGCCAGTAGCCAATAACTGGGATGAAAGAAAGAGGCAGGACTTCCAGGCTCCTGCAGGCTAAGAGAGAGGAAGAGAATCAAGATCCCTGTGAGAGAAAGATGGAACACAGACTCAGAGCTACACGGGAGGAGATCTCCCAAAATGTAGGCAGAAAGGGAAAGCAGCCAGAAAGCATCTTGGGCAGCAAGACCGATGGACTTTACAGAAGGTAACTGAACCACTACGCTGAGGGAAGTCTTAGAGGTGTTGGGCTGGGAGTGAAGATAAGGGCATGTTAGCCGAGGGAGGCCTAGAAGATCCTAGCCATTGAGCTAGAAAACATATTAGAAATAAGCTAATGTGTGTGTGTGTGTGTGTGTGTGTTTCATCTGCTGATCTGGGATTGCTCCTGGGTGGATAAACACGTGTGCCCAACCTGGAACACAAAGCAATGTAGACAAGAACTACACACAACATATTTGACCTGGAAGAGCCTTTATGAAATGAGCTTCAGGTAAGAGATAGGGTGTTTCTATCTATTGGGGCTTGCAGGAACCACAGAGAAGCAGCTGACGGGACACAGGAAAAACGGTACTCTAGGAAGGAGGGCTAAAGAGCCCTCAGGTTTGGAAGAGCTCAAGAGAAACGTAGGCTTGTTCGGTGAAATGACACAGAGAGTTCTAAAGAGCTAGCAGTTAGTTGTAGTATCGGGCTTGTAAAAAAATATTTTAGATATAGTTAAAAAATAATCTCTGTGAGCTATCAGGGTTCTACCTCAGTTTATGCCCTCTGTATCTTTACTGCAGGAAGAGTCAGTTGGTGCAGTGAGTGCAGCGCAGTGGAGTTGATTCCTTTGTGAGTTCATGCAGTTGAGCATGCACAGGCAGTTGGAGCCAGAGAATAAGACTAAGCCAGAAGATCAGAACATATTGCCAGAGTTAGTGTGAGACCAAGCAGAACAATTCAGTGAGGAACCAAAGGAAACCAGACTGAATCAGTCAACTTGGAGATGAATTTTGAGCCAGAACAGCTGAGCTGTACCAGCCAACTAGAGTTCAGAACCAGAAAGGGTGTGCTTATTCAACAGTAAGCCTCGGAGAGGACAATTACGTCAGGTGAATAAAATAAATACTTCTAGGCCAAGGCTGTGGGGTTTGACCAAGATGCAAGGCCAGTTAGCAGCCGAAATGAAGGGCCAGATTTATCTCTTGCTTTCTCCCTTGTATATTGCACTACACAAACACGAGCTTTGCACAGAGGGTGTGAGGGGCTTGCAGCCTAGTCTGAGAGAATATAGCACCTCTAGGAGAAAATACAAATTTATTTTTTAAAAAAATGTTCTTCCAGGCTGGAGAGATGGCTCAGCGGTTAATAGCACTGACTGCTCTTCCAGAGGTCCTGAGTTCAATTCCCAGCAACCACATGACGGCTCACAACCATCTGGTATAGAATCCGATGCACTCTTCTAGTGTGTGTCTGAAGACAGCTCTAGTATACTCATATAAATAAAAATAAATAAATAAATCTTTTTAAAAAATTTTCTTCCTGCAGTTACTAAAATTGCAGGGCCTTCGTTATCCTGTGTGGTAATGCAGGTTGGGGTGATATGCCTTCAATAAAAATGAGTGATTTAATTTAACCTGAGGAAGGATGGGCTTTACCCAGCTGCCTCTCAGAACCCAGTGTTGCTGTGTAGAGGATACCCTACCAGGAGGCTTTCCAGAGGACTCTGGGATTCCAGATCTTACTGGAAGCGCCACCCACAGAGTGCCTCAGCCAAAGGGAGCCAAGTCTTCCAGACCTTCTGCTAGCAAGATGCAGGAACCAGCAACGGGCAAGATTCAGACCCAATTGTCTGAGTGGACAGGCTTCAAAACTGTCAGCCCAGCAGCTCCTCTGTGTCTGATGTGATATCTATCAGGGGAAGAGGGCGAAGGAGATGACAAACAGCTTCCTCCTCCCTAAGAGCATAAAAATCAGTCTCACAACCGGAAATGGAAGCAAACGTGAATCTAATCTTAACTAATCTTTCCGTCTTGGGAGGGAACGGTACAGCCCGATTTGGGGAAACCGGGAGCCGCTTGAGAAATACAGCCCTAATAATACACATGTTCTTTCTCCAGTTATTAAATATCAGCAAGGTAATGACACGATTCCGCTGAACAAAGTCCCCGGAGGCTTTCGGTTATTTTCCAAAATTTTTGTCTCAATACTGCCACCAAGTGTTCAGTGCCTTCACTTCTAAAACCTCAGCTTAACTGTTAAAGGGAAAGCTGTTTAACCCTAGAAAGACCAAACTTCTTTGCCTGGGGCGGGGGGGGGGGTCTATGATGTATTTTTTAGTGGGGGAAGTAAAAAGGATAAGTTTCAAAGTAGTATGTACTTTCGAATCCATACACATGGGTTGAGTGTGTGTATATGTGCAAACTTTTTCATAGGTGTGCATGCATAAAACAAAAGCAAAGCAAGCAAAATGCCTGGCACAGAGCTGAGAATCAGGAGTAGAGCACTCGACAAATATGTCATGAACCTCCAAGGCCTCATACCAAAAATAGACTGATGGATGGATAGATAGATAGATAGATAGACAGACAGATGGACAGATATCAGGAAACAGTTGCCAAGTAATCACTGATCAATACCTCTGGTTGTGGGATTTAGGGATATTTTATTATTTCCTTGCTATCTCCCAAGAGTGTATTGGCCACAGATAGTGTTCTCATTTTCTAATGGAAAACACTACCTTAACCCTGGTGGCTTAAAACAGCCAAACCTCATTTTCCCACAGTTTGGGCAATTGTAAGTTGGAAATTGTTCTCACTGGACTTCCATGGCCTCTCCCTGTTCAAAGCCAGCCAAAGCCAGCAAAGCCCTTTTCCACTGGAGTTTTACCTATTCAAAATGATTATTTGAATGATAACCTGGCGTCAGGTTGTTTCCAGAAGTCAACGAGAAGTGTTTAGAAGGGAGGGTGCTGTTCCGAGCACCAGGTTCTCCTCCCGCAAGGGAAGATTCACATTTCCTCCTTTGTTTTGCTGTGGACTCTCAGTCCTCTGAGGGGAAGATCAAATCCCATACAGCACAAACTGTATGCTGTGCACCCTCAGACCAGGTAAGAGCCCATTTGGTGCAGCTTCTCCTCCAGTTTACAACTGGAGAAAGCCTCAGAGGAAGTCATGCTGGGCAGAAGCTGAAAGGGACAGGAGATATGAAGAGAATGCAGGTTCAGACAGAAGGAGTCTATAGCGTTAGGGAAAACCCCCAACGCCTGGGATACAGCCAAGTGGAATAACATTGACCCAGTATGTGTGTCTCCCTCAGAGGGAAAAGCCACTGGGCAACTATGTAACCAATACCTTGGGAAAGACACAATCTGCTACCTCGTCCAGGAAAAATTCCCCTATTCCTTCCCAAGAACTATTTCAACCCTGATTCTGATTTCTATTCCCATAGAGCTGTGTGTAAATGAACTAAGGTTTCTTTCATGCAGGAGACTTTTGAGATTTATTTATAATCTATATGAATCAGTAATGCATTCCATTTTATTACTGGATGACATTCCATTTATAAAATCGTCTTATTTGTCTATTTTCATGTTGGTGGATGCTTGAGTTGCTTCTAGCTTGGTACTGTTGTGGTTAAGCATTTCTGGTTAATCAAAGGCCAATGTACCGGCAACCACCATCGTCTGCAGGGGCCCAAGGAAATTGTGTCCCACCTTTAGCCCAGCATTAGGTAATGGCTATCGGCAGTCTGATGCTTATGAGAAAATCTTGGTTTGGTTTAGCTTTACAGTGGTAGAAACAAGGAACCTTGTGCACGCTAAGCAAGTGTTCAGCCACTGACTACATCCTCAGCTCCACGAACAGCATTCCTGAAGCACAGTCTGACCTATCAGAATGGGAGGGAGTGGGAGAGTGCAAGGTGGGTGGAGGGGAGTAGCCGTGTGCTGTGTCATTATGCCTTCCGTAAACGTTATGCGCTTATAATATGCATATTAATGTGTGTACGTAATATGCATATTAATGTGATAGAGGGTTCACTTCCCTGTCCAGGGAAACATTCCGTGACATAGGAAGGGAAGGGAGAGTCCAGGTGCCTGTTTTTAGGATGGTGCTTGTAATCAAAACAGAGATAAGAAGTAAGCTACTTCTGAGGCAACAAAGTGTGGGAGCATGAATAAGCCACTGAAGAGGAGTCTTTGACACTAAGAAAATAAATATAAAGGTCTGTGCATGGGTGTGTGTGTGTGTGTGTGTGTGTGTGTGTGTGTGTGTGTGTTGTTTTGGGAACCAATCCCAAGGTTTTGTGTATGCTAGGTGAGTGTTCTACCCCTGGGCTTCATCCCCAGCCAATTCCTCAAGCAATGGAAAGATTTGGCTAGAAAAACCTTTCCATCAATTACAAAGCCCTTACTACAATCTGGACAATGGCTCAGAGGCAGAAATTGGTCGTGCTGAAAGACAGAATGCATAAAAGTAACACGAAACCGGAAGACAATACAATAGAATGTCTCTCATGTCGGAAAGATAGATTATAGATTATAGATAGATAGATAGATAGATAGATAGATAGATAGATAGAGATAGATGCAAAAAAACCTAATATTTCCATTGATCCAAAAATTGAGATTAAACTCTTAGCAGCAAATGTTATTTCTATGGCAATAATTATTCATTTTTTACCAGAGGAGAGCTTCCTGGCATCATGCTTTTAAAGAGAAACTACTATATTTTTCAAATTTGATAATTTGTTCTTAAGTGTAAGTTAGTCTGATAATGTGGTAAAATGACCTTAATATCTAAGAAATTTGCAGAATTTTCTTTTTCTTTTTCAGTAAGGAAGGAACCAGACAGCAGCCCTAAATAAACTGAAAATGTATCCCCTTTGGGATAAGTTAGCTTAAAGTCATCAAAAATGATCTCCACACCAGATCTTGATGTGGATATGGACAGACTTGCACCCCTTGGAAAGATCTCTTCTGAAAATGTGTGTTGTCTTTATAACAATCAGTAAAGGTTGCATTCCTGGGGCAGACTGGCGAGCTTGGCACGGAGGGGAGTGAGGACTGTTCTCTCTTTGAGAACTGAGTATTTTATAATTGACTGCACTCCTAAAAGCAGAATCCCTGGACAGCAAATTACATTAGTAATTCTGGGCAGTGGACCCTCAAATAAATCATCCTTTGCTGTCAGAGTCTAGCTGACACCTTTTTTTTTTAAGGTCTAAATTATGCATAAAATAAAAGGTTAAGCTGCACGATTTTAAAGGTGGTGTACAACTATAATTCCAGAATTCCAGAGGATGAAGTAGGAAGACCACAAGATCAGGGCCAGCCTGGGCTACATAATAAGACCCGGAGGCTTAGGCAGCAGTTCACTAAATATTAGGGTCTACAAAATGCCCCGGCAAACTTCAGTGGGATTAGATCGTTCATTCTTAAAAAAAAAAAAAAAAAAAAGAACTGGAGGAAACCTAAGCAGATCTATAGCTGCACAGTCTCAGCCCAGAAAGTAATGGCGTCATCTTCTGAGGAAGGCTTTTCCATGGTGATATGGCATCCTGGGGAGAGACTTGCCAAGCCGGAGATGCAGAGATATGGCAAAAAGCCCTCTGGAGTTTGCAAAGGTTCAGGGGAAGATGGGTGCCCCTATGGAGAACTCTTTACTCATGAAGACCACGAGTCCTGGACTAATTCGTTAGTAGAGTAAATGCGATAGAAACATGCCCCTGTTTTTAGGAGTGGTTTATATTTAATACTCTGGGCTTCCTTTATTTTTGGATCTTCTCTGCTGTTGACACCAAAACAACTGGTTATCTCAAGATAACAAGGGAGGTGACAAGACTGTGAGACTTGAAATAACCGAGGTGTGTGGAAGGGATGTGATGCCAAAACAGGAGGCCAAGCTGCCGCACACAGGGTGCAGTAGCTCCAAATATTCCCAAAGGAGCAGCGCCTTGCAGTGCTCTGTTCTTCCTGGATATTTACTTATTCCTCCCTTGCCACGGAATTGACTGGGACAAGTTGTCTTACCCCAGATTCACCAGCAGGGGACAGAGTCAGGATTGCGCAGTCTTTTTTCTTCTTCTTCTTCTTCTTCTTTATTTATTATTAGAGAATTTCTTCATTTACATTTCAAGTGTTATTCCATAAGTCCCCTATACCTTCCCCCCCCCCGCCCTGCTCCCTTACCCACCCACTCCCACTACTTGGCCCTGGCATTCCTCTGTACTGGGGCATATAAACATTGCTAGACCAAGGGCCTTTCTTCCCCAGTAATGGCCAACTAGGCCATCTTCTAATACATATGCAGCTAGAGAAATGAGCTCTGGGGGTTCTGATTAGTTCATATTGTTGTTCCATCTATAGGGTTGCAGACCCCTACAGCTCTTGGGTACTCTCTCTAGCTCCTACATTGGGGACCCTGTGTTCTGACCTATAGATGATTGTGAGCATCCACTTCTGTATTTGTCAGACACTGTCAAAGCCTCACAGGAGACAACTATATCAGGGACCTTTCAGCAATATCCTGCTGGCATATGCAGTAGTGTCTGCATTTGGTGGCTGATTATGTGATGGACCACCCGGGTGGGACACTCTCTGGATGATCCATCCTTTCATTTTAGCTCCAAACTTTGTCTCTGCACCTCCTTCCATGTATATTTTAATCCCTATTATAGGAAGGAATGAAGTATCAACGCGTTGGTCTTTCTTGACTTTCTTGTGTTTTGGAAATTGTATCTTCGGTATTCTAGGTTTCTGGGCTAATATCCGCTTATCAGTGAGTGCATATTAAGTGACTTCTTTTGTGATTGGGTTACCTCACTCAGGATGATATCCTCCAGATACATCCATTTGCTCAAGAATTTCACAAATTCATTGTTTTTAATAGCTGAGTAGTACTCCATTGTGTAAATGTACCACATTTTCTGTATCCATTCCTCTGTTGAGGGACATCTGGGTTCTTTCCAGCTTCTGGCTATTATAAATAAGGCTGCTATGAACATAGTGGAGCATGTGTCCTTGTTACCAGTTGGAATATCTTCTGGGTATATGCCCAGTAGAGGTAT
>LR749538.1:1172413-1202958 GCA_902729485.2 Mus minutoides
ACTGTCTGAGAAACTGTCAGACTGATTTCCAGAGTGGTTGTACCAGCTTGCAATCCCACCAGCAATGAAGGAGTGTTCCTCTTTCTCCACATCCTCGCCAGCATCTGCTGTCACCTGAATTTTTGATCGTGGCCATTCTGACTGGTGTGAGGTGGAATCTCAGGGTTGTTTTGATTTGCATTTCTCTGATGATTAAGGATTTTGAACATTTTTTAAGGTGCTTCTCAGCCCTTTGGCATTCTTCAGTTGAGAATTCTTTGTTTAGCTCTGTACCCCATTTTTTAATGGGGTTATTTGAATTTCTGGTGTTCAGCTTCTTGAGCTCTTTGCAAATATTGGATATTAGCCTCGTATCAGATTTAGGATTGGTAAAAATTCTTTCCCAATTTAGAAATGGGGGGCATGCTTGTGACCTGGATCTTGAGGCTGGAAGACACAGCTTTTGATTCTGATCTTGAGGGGGGATGACTCACACTTTTGATCCAGACCGACACTCACCCTTAATCCAGACCTCGAGGCTCACCTTTAATCTGAGCCACACCTTCTTCTAGAGGCCCACATAAGGACAATGGAAGATGGACTTGGTTTGTTCTCCTTTGACTGCTTGCACTCACTTTGTCAGTACATCTGTTGGAGCCTACTTCTTCAGGATTCCAAATTACACAGAAGACCAGCTGAGCAACCCAGCACCTAGACTCATTCCAATGAATTCCCTTTATGTATATTCATTCCATAAGTTCTGTGACTGTGGAGAACCCTGTCTAATTAGATGAGAGAGACAGAGAGAGAGAAAGAGAGAGAGAGAGAAAGAGAGAGAGAGATCCAAAAATATATGAAGTAGCCATGGAAAAGTGCAGTCTCCTAGCAAGCAAAATTAATACTCAAAGGTCAGAGACAGTGGAACTTCACAAGGAAACCAAGCACACCAGCTCTATACTTCTGTAAGTCTTATCTTGTATGAGCTCTGGCCTCTTCACTAGGCAAATGGTGAGCTGTGACGGTGACTACATGAAGAGCATTTGAAAACATCCAGATGTGTGTCAGTGGCCAGTTAGATCCAGGTGCATGTGGATGGCCAGTTAGAACCAGATGTGTGCTGGTGGCCAGTTAGAGACAATCAGTGTTCAAATAGCCTTTTATTTTATCTCCATTCCTATCAATATTTCCATCTCCATAATTATCTGTGCTTTGAATTAAGATTGTTAGAAGACAGCATTGTTTAAATCAAGGAATAAATTACATGGTGAAGACCTTCACACTGGGGGACAAAGTCTTGTAGTATTAAACCATACAGGTCAGGACAGTGAAGGGTGGGCGGTATTTTATTGTTCTGATGTCTCATCCTCGGATGTACCGTTTATATACATTGTCAGACTTCTGAAAACACTTTCTACGTGACTTCTGGAGAGCTGTGTGCTCGGCATTACCTAATATCCTCATAAACCTCTTGTTTTTTAATCAGCTAAGTGCCTCTCTGCTGAATTCCTCCCTGTCATTGATATATTGTGAGGGTTGAGACTATGCCCAGAAACTAAGTAATTCGGCGTGGATGAAATGGCATATCTCCATAATTATGATAGAAGACAGAAGCGTGCCTGGGCATACAGAAGATCCTGAGGAGACAAATGTTTATATTAAAGCTTCCTTAAATGGCAGGCTCCGCTGCTGCAGAGAAAGTGACATTCCTATGCCAGGCTTTTCTACAGAAATCTCCCTCAGCAGCTCTCAACATGGTGGCTGGCTCAGCATCTCCTCAGAATAAGACCTTCTCCCTTGTTGCTTACTGACTCGGGCCTTGATGCTGGCTACAGGTTAAAAAACTTGATTCCATTTGTACCTTAGCCATCAGTCTCCACATGAGTGAAATGTGTGTCAACTTTTCCAAGACCCCACTCCACAACTGTTAACTGGGGACAATCCTTTCTGAGTGAAGTTCTGATAATCTGCCCTTTAAAACAAACACCAGCGGGTTAAGGTAGTGTATACCCTGAATCCCAGCACATGGGATGCAGAAGCTAGTGGATCTCTGTGAGCTAATGGCCTGCCATGACTACACAGTGTGACCCTGTCTAAAACAAAACCAAAAGCCATCAGGCTAGTGAATCAGCTCAGTGGGTAAAGTGTAAGTTTAGAACCCAGGTTTGAATTTGAAACTCCCACATAAAAGTTGGTCACAGTCATCTGTAACCTCAGGTCTGGGAGGCAGACACAGGCACGTCAATCCTGGGGCTCACTGGCCAGCAAATCTAACTGAAACAGGGGGTAGGAAGAGAGAGAGACAGAGAGAGACAGAGAGACAGAGAGATACAAAGAGAGAGAGAGACAGACAGACACAGAGACTTTCAAAAAATAAGGTAGAGAGCAATACAACCTGATATCGACCTTTGACCTCTACTCACAAGGAGGCAAACAGATCTGCAAACAAATACATACTCAACTTTACACGTCCCTCAGTTTCTGTTTCTCTTCTCTCTCCTACCTGCCCCCTCCTACACACAAACAATTTTTTAAAATCCCTTAACAGCTGGGCGTGGTGGCACACGCCTTTAATCCCAGCACTCGGGAGGTAGAGGCAGGCGAATTTCTGAGTTCGAGGCCAGCCTGGTCTACAAAGTGAGTTCCAGGACAGCCAGGGCTATATAGAGAAACCCTGCCTCGAAAACAAACAAACAAACAAACAAATCCCTTAACAAACAATATGGAAGCAATAAAAAATGAGATTGCTTGCTATCTCAAGTAGTCCTTGGGTCACTACAATTGTTTAAGTGCCACCTTCTGGAATCCCCACTGATTGATTATATATATATATATATATATATATATATATATATATATATATATATATATATATATATATATATATATATATATATATATATATATATATATATATATATATATATATATATATATATTTGGATATCAGATATCTTGGTATCAGGGGAGAAATGTTACCCACCCATCCACATACAGTAGTTGCAATAGCAAAGTACCCTTCTCTAAATTGTTGCAATTCAGTTGCATAGTGTATCCACATGGGGGAGCCAACGAGCAACTCCTTCCTATTATTCACTAGATGTTGGTGTTTGAACGGGTCTACAGCTGGTGGTAGTGTTTTGAGAGGTTCTAGAACCTTTGGAATTGTGGCCTACCTAGCACTGATAAGAGGTAGGGAGCAAAAACCCATTGAAAAGGTCGTTTAAATAGCTTGTGGAGAATGAGAGGCTATTTCATTCAGAGACATTTTACACTCAGTGTGGTCATTCTAAAGTATAAACTGTTGATTGCTACAAAGGACTCATGTGCCCACTTGGACCCAGTGCAGGCCCCAAGCAGGTATGTCATCCGCCTTGCCTCATAGGACATCTGGTTCTGAAAAGCTGCCTAGGAAGGAAATTGTGAATGTAGCAAGCTGTTTAATATCTACAGGGAAAGACAGCATGAGGCTGCACAGCTAGCTGGATTCCCAGCTCTCAGGAGGCTGAGGCCAGAGGATCAGAAGGTCAAAACCAGCCTGGGCCATGTAGTAAGACAGTCTCAAAAACAGGAGTCAAGAAGACGGCTCAGTGGATAAGGCGCTTACCACACAAGAGTGAGGAGCTGAGTTCAAATCCCCAGAATCTATGTAAAGCTAGGCAATGAATGCAAGGAGATTACGTAATCCCAGTGTTAACTGAGAGGAGACTGGGGATGTTACAAAAGCTTGTGGTCAGCTAGCCTGGTGTATGCTTCAAGGGACAGCAAAGAGACTCTGCCTCAAACAAGGGAGAAGGTAAGGACTAATATCCACAGCTGTCCTCAGGCCTCCATTTGAGAGCTATAACACATGCATGCTCACACCCACACGTATGTGAATACATACATACATACATCATATACACACACATGCAAACACACACACAAAGATAAAAAGAATCAAACAGATAGAACTCCACAAGGGGAACAGGTTAATCTCAAACAAACAAACATATTGTGATTCTACTTCCGTGAGTTTAAAGTCTTTTAATAATATGAACACTTACCCCAAATTTCTTTATTACAAAAACAATTTACATAGAGTTTTCTAAAGGCGGCACTCTGGTGGCTGACGTTATGCTAAGGTTACACGTTGACACCGTGCTGAGGAATTGTCACAAACCTGCAAGCATTGTAAACCTGTGGGAAGAAGGAAGACACTCTCCTCTTACAGTCAGGACTCCAGAAACCCAGCACCAACCTACTGAAGGATTTCTAGCGTGGAACCACTGGTCAGTGTTCCTTGCTTCAATGGGGAATGATTAGCACTGCGTTTTCCTTTTAACGATAATGCATTTTTCCAACCAGAGACAGCAACCAAGTTCTCAAGTTCTTGCCTTGCTATGAGAAGTTGCAGCAGGTTAATTTTCTAAACTGTGGCTTGGTGACATGAGTCCAATTGGGATGACTCTTCCCAGGCACTGGGACATTTTTAAAAGAGTAACGTGAGCATATTTGCTCTCAGCGTATAGTGTGGGGCTGAATGGGAGGGATGCCCAATATAACAGGCTTTGAGAGCGGTTTGCTCCAGAACTCAGAACGCAGGAGCAAACGTGGCTAGGGACGAGCAAGAGGGACAAAGGGGAGAGACGGGTTATAAAACATCAAGGGACACAACTGGGAGAGGGTTCCTGGATTCCTGTACTCATTAGCTGCTTTTGAAGTCGTCACAGTTTATCTTGGGAGTTCTCTGAGTGCTGCCCCGCCCATTTTTCCCACCACCTGCCACCAGGGACCAGCTGTCATGGGTGTCTATATTCCACAAGGTCCATGGACAGTGACTGCCTCAGCAGAATGAAAACGTGAAGCTTCCAACAGAGGAATCTTATTGCACAACATCTCAGACTGTCCCAACTCCTAGCTACCTAAACAGCCCTGAAGCAGGTCCCCTTCTCTTCTTACACGTGTCTCTGAAACCTGACGCTGACAGGTACCGGTACTCAGCACATAGAAACACTCACTACCCTTGGGCTCTCTGCTCTATTTTAGTATTTCTAGTTTGGAACCACTGGTCAGTGCTCCTTTCTACAATCTAACCACGGATGTAATCCAATGCAGTGGGTTTCGCCTCTGAGGCTGGTGTCGCCTCAAATGCGCCCTTGGCAGTGGCAGGCTCTGCTCTCTCCTGGTGACACGCCAGAGTCTGTGGCTTGTCCAGCTACAGGACTGCAGAGTGGGTGTCCGGGAGACCGCTCTCCTCAAGCTTCAGTCCCAGATTGTCGATCCCGATGCTGGTGACAGGGGGCACGCTGCTTTCTGGGGGCTCTACCGTGCGTGTTGGGGTGGAACAGTACAAGATGAAGCCGACCATGATGACTGTGAACGACAGGATGTAGAGTCCTGAGAACTATGGAGAGAAAACAGGCAGTTAGTTACTCTCCCTCACACAAGCAAGGTGCTGAGGCCTGTTGACGGCTGTTCTTTGACATCTACCTTCACAGTCTCTTTCTGGAAGTCATCATAGGAGATGACAATACCCCAGCCCTCCCCTATACACAGGTAAATACCGGGCTCAGACTATAGAACCTGGCTTGACAGCTAAGTGGATCCTTGGCTTTTGTTTGTTTGTGACAGGGTGGCATGTAGCCCAGGCAGATCTCAGACTCACTGGGTAGTCAAGACTGACCTTGGATGTCTGATCCTCCTATTTCTACTTCCCAGGTGCTAGGATTACAATTGTGGGCCACTGGTTCATACAGTGTAGGATATAAAGCTTCATACATGCTAAGCCAATAGACTACCAAATGAGCTGCATCCCTTAGGCCTTTGGGAAGAATCTCTTTGCCTTTCTCTATAGTGAGCTACACACTGGATTCCATCAGAAAAGCTGTCTCACAAAATGGAATAACTAGCTGGCAACTATGCACATCATGAGAGAGACCCAAGCTTGTGGATCTATTATCCAACACAGGACCATCTACTTGGGATCTTCTTGGCCTACACTATTCCAGTGAATTTGATCTTAACAAAACTGTCCTATCTCTGTAGTTATGTCTTGCATTAAAATAATAATAATAAGCAAATCAGGAGAGCTAAGGAGAGTCAGGACAAGGACAGTTGGGGGAACAGTTCCCACAGGAGGCATCTGCTTTCCTTCTTCAGAAGGACCAAGATGGAGGGAGCCCATGCTGACAGAGTTACCACAGGATGGATGGAGTTTCTAGTCCCTCATCTGCTCGCTTTCTTTTTCTTCATTTTTATTTTAGGAGTATGTGTGTTTTGCCTGCATGTGTGTCTGTATACATGGAGGTACAGCCAGTTCTGAGCCACCATTGAGTACTGGGAATTCAGTCTAGAGCCTTTGGAAGAGCAGCCAGTACTCAACCTCAGAGTAGTCACTCCTACTCCTTTAACCTATGCAAGAGACCAATGGGAAAACTAATGGTTTGTTCAAAATAGGTCCTGTTTGCTTGTGTGACTTTCCAGTGTGCCAAGAACATAGCTTTTAACTCTTGCATTACTCGGTAGAGACTGTGTGAAGGAGGCCAGCCTCCCAAACCGGGTCTTAGCCTTTTCCACTTTTAACTCTATCCTTTGTGTCTGGGAAGTCTCTATAGACTACTTTATTCAACAGTATTCATTCACTCAGGATCAATATTAGACATGTTGAGTACTTAAGAGCTGAAACAGGGAAGTTTTAAAAGGAGAATTTAAGCCCCTTTCTCAAATGCTAGTCGGGAAAAAATTCTGAGCCAAAGTTTTAGGGAATACAATTTTTTAAACTGGTAGCTTATAAGAGTCTGCCTTCAGAAACTACACCTAGGAAACTGGGGGGATGGATTGAAAGGTAAGAAGGTAGGCTGTGCAAACACTGGGGCTTCCGTTCAGATACTGAGCACACACATAAAAAGCTGTGTGACCAATAAGTCTGTAATCGCAGCACTGTGTGGACAGTGAAGATCCCAGGGGGCCCTATTCTGAGAGAGACCCTTTCTCAAGGAAATAAGGCTCATAGCATATGTCCTCTCTGGCACACACACACACACACACACACACACACACACACACACACATGCACCTGCACCAAGTATATCTAAAACTCTAGGAATCATGGTAGAACTGCCCTTTGCTCTCTCAGTCTGCAAATGGCCTTTGACCAAAAACAATAAAATGTGATATCAAAGCAAGCTACTGGACATGCAGGTACAGAGGACCATAAACAAAAGAACCCAAAGGGTGGTCATGCAATGCCGAGCTCCCATTCCAAGAAATGCTGTGTGAGGTCATATGCCCAACAATAGGACACAGACAACCACATTTTCATGTTAATGTCAGAAGCAGTGATGAGAAAGTATTTAAGATCCTAGGCTGAAAGATTTGGGGTTTACGAAATAAAGTATCTGGGAGTAAAATTGCACAATAAATGTCGTTATCTGAAAAAAAAAGAAATAAAAGTATCTGTTATGGTTTAAAATACAGTAAGTAGCGGCAAGTGTACCTTGAACTGGAATGCTTCATTCCTTTACCTTTATCTCCTCTTGGACATTATTTTACTTAGGATAGAAAATAAAAAGCTAAACTACTAAGGAATGGTTGGTTCAAATATGATAATATGGTTGGTTAAAAAAAATAGAAAAGTGGGGCCAGAGAGAAGGCTCAGCAGGTAAAGGAACTACAACATCGATCCTCACAACCTGAGTCAGTTCTCAAGACCCACATGATGGACAGAGTTGATCCCCAGACGTTTCTCAGGTCTTCAGATACGACATGTCACAAATATGCGCTCACACACACACACACACACACACACACACACACACACACAAATAAATAAACGAAATGTAATAATGGTTTTTAAACATAGAGGAAAAATTAAACAGGTAAGGAAGGTCACAGATAGCCACTCTTCTCAGTTGGAATCCCAGTAAAGAAATTCAGGACATTAAATAGGTTAAAGGAGTTGGAGCAACTACTCTGAGGTTAAGAGTACTGGCTGCTCTTCCAAAGGCTCCAGACTGAATATCCCAGTACTCAATGGTAGATCTGAACTGGCTGTACCTCCATGTACAGACACACATGCAGGTAAAACACACATACTTCTAAAATAAAAATGAAGAAAAAGAAAGCGAGCAGATGAGGGACTAGAAACTCCCTCCATCCTGTGGTACCTCTGTCAGCATGGGCTCCCCCCATCTTGGTCCCTCTGGAGAAGGAAAGCAGATGCCTCCTGCGGGAACTGTTCCCCCAACTGTCCTTGCTCTGGTCACCCCAGTGGACTTCAGCCTCTCCTACAGAATAATGTCCTGACTCTCTTTCTGACCCTTACCTCCTAGAAGAGGGCCATGTGCAGCCTCAGCACCAGAGGGCAATTCTCTCCCTTTGGAGAAATGTGGCTACCCTTGACAATTCTCAAAGGAATGTGCATATATGCATATAATAACAGTAGTGAAAGAAGAGGCTATAGATTTGAAGGAGAGAGGGAAGAGGTCTCTGCAAGGGTCGAAAGGGAGGAAAGAGAAAAGTGAAACGTGATTATATTATGATCTCAAAAGGTTAAAAAAAACCCTAGGCCTATCATAAAAACTATTCCTCTTGTTTACTTTAATATTTTTATGCGACACTATCAATAACCAGTAAATATTTTACCAGTGTTAACTGAGAAATTCCTTAATCAGCAAGTATTCAAAGACATCATCTAGTTCCTGCCCCACATCACCTTGGGTGGTAAAAAGGCTTACACTTGGTTCACAAACATTTCTGAGAACCCAGTGAGCTTTGTATATCAGTAATTCAGATAAGTCTTGTGAGTTCATGACTGCTGGTTCCTAGGAAGAGAATAAATCAGCCCCAAGGATTCCTGTTTGAGTATCCAGAAGGTAGCCAGGTGTGGCAGCACATGTATGTCATACTACCATACAGAAAGAGAAGGCAAGAGGATCCTGAGTTCAAGGTCACCCTCTTCCACATCCTGAGCTTGAGGCTAGCCTAGGCAAGAAAAAAGAAATTACCTCTAAAGATGGAACTATTCTAATCACACATGCATGGTAACAGGCCCAACTCTCCTGCCCTTCCACCTCAGACCTTTTGTGTACAGAAAGAGTGAACAGAGACAGATCACCCAGCCCGAGCCAGACTATTTTTCAAGGTCAAGAGCAGCCCCTGGACCATGCTTGAGCATGTCTTATAGCTGGTGTCCTCAACTATACGAAGATGAAACCCATTGTGTTTTATCACCTTGGAAAGCTTTAGAAGGACAATTCTTCTTCAGACCAATTTCTAAGATATAAACAGTAACAAAATGGGTGAAGCTTGTCCAGTGAGATTATTGCTAAAAGGACAAGAAAGAGGGGGTTTGTTTGTTTGTTTGTTTGGCTTGGTTTGGTTTGGTTTTGAGATCTAGAGTCTTATAGAAACTTGTTGTAGCCAAGCATGGTGGTACATACACACCTTTAATCCTAGCACCCAGGAGGCAGAGACAGGGGGATCTCTGTGAGTTCAAGGCCAGCCTGGTCTACAGAGCTAGAGCTACCAGGATAGCAAGAGCTACACAGAGAACCACTGCCTTGAAAAATTGGGGGGGGGGTGGATAGAAAGAGAGAGACACTTTAGAGCTGGGGTGTATCTCAGCTGGGAGAATACTTGCCCATGGGTCCCATCTTCAGCATAAACCAACCATGACAGAACAGAAGTTGCAGATCATTGTCAGTTACACAGTGACTCTCAGGCTAGCCTAGGATACCGAGACTATCTCAAATAAATAGGTAAACTCATTTTAAGTTTCCTTATGTTTTCTTATTCTAACACAATCTATTTTCTTACCTTATACTCGAATAAAAAAAGCCCAAAGAAAAGGCTGTAGAGGTCAGCTGTCAGGATGCCCAGGTTGACTGAAGTGGCACTAGTGACTTTAATCACCAATGGCATGAAGCTGTACAGGCAAAACATACAGAGGGCAAATGCCACAAATAACAGGGCTGCGAAGAGATGGAAGAACTGAAGTCAGGAAGAGAAATCAGAAAACAAGGTGCTCAGAGTGTGAATGCAGAAAACTCCTCAATTCTTCGACCCACTCCCTGCAAAGCTTCTCTCTAACAGTCAGCCTTCTAAAAAGACTACAAAGCTTTCTGGAAAACAGTAATCATAAAATAACATGTTGTGAAAATCTAACAGGGAGTTAGATGGTCAACAGGGGTGTGACTGGGCCAACAGCCTTCATCTTGCGTTGTCCACCAAGACAAAAGGCTGGCTCTGATATAAAAGTCCAACCAAAGCCAGGTCCGATATCGCATGTCAAAACACAGAATTCCTCACTGGCCTTGTGCACTTTCATCAGATTGGTTGGTTGATGTGGTTCGTATGACTAGATTCACAATAAAGTATTTGTAGGACATCAAAGATAGACATTAGATCCACTATATTTTCTTCGGCCCACTGAATTACATGTTCCAAGATAGAACAAGATTATTCTCTAGGATAGTGCTGACCATGCAGATGTTTACAGCAGTAGCAATGTCTACTTTGTAAGCACTTTTTAAAACCCCATCCTATGCTCAACACCTGCACACACAAAGGAGGGGGGCATGCACTTTTGGGATATCTAGGATATTTAAATTTCCCTGCATTATTTAATCATAGCATACAATCTTCAGCAACACTTACATACTATTTAACTACTTCCTATCCATCATTAAGGCTCAAATGTTTCTTAACTGTCCTAACACTTTCTGCTTTATTCTCACAAATGTCCAAGGCTTTGGAGCAACAGTGGACAGAGAGTGATTATACAACCATCGCTTAACATTAACGTGTCACAATGTGAAGCCCATGGTAAATTCTAAAAGGTCAAGGACCTAAGATGTAGATTCATTTCCTTGATAGCTAGTGTGACAAAGATCAGCCTTGGTTTTGTTCAGAATTCCTAGGAAAGAAAAGCTATTGCTTCAGACGAAGATTAAGAATTAATCCTGATAGAGGTTAGCCCACCAGTTCTCAGAGCAGGCCATCACCACTGGTATGGATTCCCAAAAGTATGAAAACATGATTGAATTGGTGCGCATTTTTGTCAGTTAAAGGACAGAATACTGACTTAAAAGGTTATCCTTTAGATACATACCAATTTTCCAGTCCCACTGAATCCGGGCAATGTCTTTATACTCCACAATCAATCTAAGATCAAAACAAGAAGCTGTGTAAGGATCCACATGTTAATTCTTCTGATTTTATAGAGAGTTTAGAAGCTGTAATTTGGCCAAGGTAAAGAGTTATGTTGAGCTTTAATTTTTTTTCTTAGAATATAAAAATATTGACCAGGTAGTGGTGCTACACACCTTTGATAACAGTATTTGGAAGGCAGAGGCAGGTGGATCTCCATGAGTTTGAGATCAATCTGCTCTACAGATTGAATTCCAGCACAGTCAAGGCTACACAGAGAAACATGTCTCCAAAAACAAACAAACAAAGAAACAAACAAAATATCTGGTCAGGCATGTGGCTTATACTGGTAATCCCAGAACTCAGAAGGCTAAAGCAGAAGGATTGCCATGAACCCGGGCAACACAGTGATTAGCCTAAGCTACAGTGTAAAGCTTTATCTCAAAACCCAAACAAATTTAAAAAAAAAAAAGATCCTCTATACGATTTCATCAAGTTATAGATTTCAAATGTGATTTGGGGTTAAACAACAGTAGCTGGAGCAAGTAATCATCTACCAAATATTTTCTCATTAATTATTTTAGACTCATCTATTTTTACTTTATGTGTATGAGTGTTCAACCTGAATATACATCTATGTGCTATGTAAGTGCTGGTGCCCTTAGAGGGCAGAAGAGAGAGTTTCCTCCCTTGGAAACAGAGTTACAATGGTTATAAGCTATCAAGCGGGTGCTGAGACCCAACTCTCCAAGGTTCTCTGGCAAAGTAAAAAGAGATCTCAACTGCTGAGGTATTTTTCAAGCCCCTACTTACTAATTAAAAAAAAAAAAAGAAAGAAACAGCAGTGGTGGGACATGCCTTTAATCCCAGCACTTTGGAGGCAGAGGCAGGCGGATTTCTGAGTTGGAGGCCAGCCTGGTTCTACAGAGTGAGTTCCAGGACAGCCAGGGCTACACAGAGAAACCCTGTCTGGGAAAAAAAAAAATTGAGTTTGAATGTTAAGTAATTCCCTGTACTGGCTAGGTTTGTGTCAACTTGACACAGCTGGAGTTATCACAGAGAAAGGAGCTTCAGTTGAGGAAATGCCTCCATGAGATTTAGCTGTGAGGCATTTTCTCAATTAGTGATCAAGGGCTCCTTGTGGGTGGGACCATCTCTGGGCTGGCAGTCTTGGGTTCTATAAGAGAGCAGGCTGAGCAAGCCAGTAAAGAACATCCCTCCATGGCTTCTGTATCAGCTCCTGCTTGAGTTCCAGTCCTGACTTCCTTTGATGAACAGCAGTATGGAAATGTAAGCCGAATAAACCCTTTCCTCCCCAATTTGCTTCTTGGTCATGATGTTTGTGCAGGAATAGAAACCCTGACTAAGACATTCCCCTTCTCTCATAGTTGTTCATTTCTTTGTTATGAAAAGTTTTAGATTCTTACAGCTGGATACCACTGATGATTGTTCCAAATAGTCCCACCATTCCTAAAAATTCCTGTCTGCTCAGCTTCTTCACGATGTACTCTTCACACACGTTAGACACAGCATACAGGGAAGCCCCAAGCAGGACTAAGATGTCACCAATAAGAACATCACTCCCTACAGGGCAGCAAGGCACAAAAAGAAATGTGTTGTCAATGGGTGAGCCAGGAGTTAGCAAACACTGCTCATTTGAGTAAAACTTTATTGAATCCTAGCTTCTGTAAGTCTAAAGGCTCTCACCCTCACTGTCTGGCACAACACTGCCATCATTTTCACATTTTTACTCCCTGGGAGACGAACAGAGTGGAAGATGGTACTGTATAGCATCCTGAAAGAAAGCCATTTAAAGACAGGACGAGTTCACAGGCTGTATTGCAGGGAATTTTTTAGAACTGCGGGAAAGGGTGCTAGGTAAAATAAGTGGTTTTATTTTGATCCAAGGAGATACTAAAGTTATCTTGGAGATCTGGTAAATTCAGATCTGGTTTAGCATCTATATTGTCAAAGGCAATATTACAGCCAGGCAGTGGTGGCATCCACCTTTAACCCAAGACAGCCAGAGATACACAGAAAAAAAAAAAAAAATCATGTCTCAAAAAAAAGAAAAGAAAAAGAAAAAAGAAGAGAGAGACAGAGAGAGGGAGAGGGAGGAAAGAAAGAAAGAAAGAAAGAAAGAAAGAAAGAAAGAAAGAAAGAAAGAAAGAAAGAAAGAGAAGAAAAGAGAGAGAGATAAATATACTAAAACTCTCAGATCAAAACAAAACAACCAGGTCTCTTTTTGCTGGATAAGAACTCCTGCCTTCTGAAAGTAGTGGTGAGTGGGATGTCCTCCCACAGCTGTGGAGATGGGAGTGGGGTGGGAGCTGAGGAAGGAGGGTTTTGAGTTTTTGACTTCAAGAAAAGGAAGGAGAGAAGAAGGTAGGGAGAGGAAAAGATGGAAAGGAAGGAAGGAAGAGGGAAGGGAAGGAAAGAGATAGAGAAAGAGAAAAGAAACAAAGAAAATGGGAGGGAGAAAAAGAAACAAACAAAAAATGCCATAAAGGGGAGAGAAGAGAGCTAGGTCAACAACAGAGGGTTTAGGAAAAACACATCCAAAGTGATTTAAGAGAAAGATGATTTCTACAAATATATCCCAAACAAAATTTTAAACACGTTTAAATGGGAAAAGGCAGTTAAACAAGAAAATCACCGCCAACTCGGACTGGTTCGCACCATGGACTCCTGCTGAGAACTCCCCACACACCACCCCCACACCCCCAGCAGAGTTCCTCTATCACCCAGTTCTGTCAGCATAACTCTGCCAGACTAACAGGTGACAGTGACACAGTCTCACCTGAATTATCTTCTCTCCCGGCTAGTATGTCTGCACCAACCATGGTCCCTACACCCAGCAGACAGACAAACACAGCGATGAAGTGGATCACTTTGTATCTTGCCCGGAGAATAAACCAGGAGAGAGCCATCAGCACGGGAATCCCAAAGCAATCCAAGAGCTGCAGGGGAAAGAAAAGCGAGCAGCCTCAACAACCCCAGCAGGATAATTAATAAGAGAAAGCACTTCGGGGACATTTGTTATTGCTGGCCCTGAACGCAAGCACTTACCTGACGCAAGCACTTACCTGAGCTGCAGTCCCTCTGGGAGGTTTGGGACTTCCAACCTGTTTTAGATGTGCACACAAAACCCCAAAGGCTAAAGAAAGATTAGTTGCCCCAAATCATATGGTTCAAAGTCAGGCTGGGGGTCGGGGGGCATGGAGGCTGGAGAAAAAATGGTTAAGAGCACTGACTGCTCTTCCAGAGGTCCTGAGTTCAACTTCCAGCAACCACATGGTGGCTCACAACCATCTGTAATGGGATTTGATGCCCTCTTCTGATGTGTCTGAAGACAGCAACAGTGTACTCATATACATAAAATAAAAATAAATAAATAAATACATACATACATACATACATACATACATACATACATACTATGTGTGTGGGTTTTCAGTCCGACCCCTACGTTGAGTTAATTATCTCACAAACGGATCACCCGTGTTCCGGGACCCAAACTAGAGATCATGGTATATTTTGTCATGAAATCTCCGTCTTCCTGATCCTCAAGTTCCAGTAGAAGCCGGTGTATCGTTTAAGATCTGGTCGGACTTTATGTAGTCTGAAAGGAACTTTGAGAAACACCCAAAGGCTGAATCTGTTTGTCCTACCCAGGAACCTCTGCTTTCCCCTCTGTTTATCTTTAAATTGGGAAGGCAGAGCAGAAGCCTCCCAGTACATCTAGTTACACCGCCAATAGATATTTATTAAGCATGACCAGTGTCCAGGACTCTGTAAGAGGATTTGGGTGTTCAGCTCAGGTACTAAAGCACTTGTCTGGCAAGCACAGGGCCATGTGGGTTGGGGGACATCATAAGAGGAACTGGGAACCCTGGATGGGGCATGACCTTGAGAGAGTTGCTTATGTCATGGGAAGAACCACAGAAGCTTCATCCCAACTCTACCACTGAGTAATCTCCAGCCAGCCAGTCTCTGAGCCAAAGAGCACAAAGCTGGGACCAGATCTAATGACCTCAGGCCACGCCCACTCCGAAATGCCACCACTTCTTAGCTGACAGCTGTCACCTTGGGCGGTGTAGCTACAGGAACTTCCTTTCTGAATGTCTTCTTGAATGTGGAGGTATGTGTTTGTTTGTTTTTGATACTTTCAGTCCCAAAAGTCTCATTTAATATAAGTTTTTTAAATTATCATATTGTCACAGTGAACAGAGGACTCGTATATGAGGGACATGGATATAAAATGTATTGATAGTTTCTGGAATTTGAAGATCTAAGATAGTGAGAAAAATTGAAACCTCAATAAGTTATAGGAAAAAGCTAGAGAGCTCAGTGGTTAAGAGTACTGGATGGTCTTCAAGAGGACCAGGGTTCAATTCCCAGCATTCATGTGGCTCACAAAACCAGTAACCGCAATTACAAGGGATGCGGAACCTTTTTTTGACCACCAGACACACACATGCACTATAGAAATACACACACACACACACACACACACACACACACAGGCAAAATAGTCATACACAGGGCAAGAGAGATTGCTTCAAAGTTAAAAGTAGTTGTTGTTCTTGCAGAGGGCCCAGGTTTGGGTCCCTAAATCCACATTAAGGCTCACAACTGTCTGTAGCTCTAGTTCCAGGGAGTTTGACACCCTCTTCTGAGATCATTAAGCAATCTACATGGTACATACCCAAATATGCAGTCAAAAGATTCAGTATCACACACACATACACACACACACACACACACACACACACACACACACACTAAAAACACCAAAATACATAAAATAAAATTTAACTTTAAAAATATTGGAAGAGGAGGGTCAGGGCGAGTACAGCTCAGTGAGCAGGGTGTTTGCCCAGCAAGCATAAAGCCTAGAGTTCAATCCCTAACTAGTGTTGCACAAAACGAATGTGGCAGTGTATACCTGCAGTCACAGCACTTGGGAGGTCGAGGCAGGAAGACCAAAGTTCAGGGTCACTCTCAGTTACAATGGAGACCAACCTGGAATACACAAGACCCTGTCTCAAAAAAAATTTTTAAAGCTATAGAAACTAGGCATAGTGGCTCCTACCTGTAATCTTAGCCTTTGGGATATTTTTTTTTTTTTTTGAGGAGGGGAAGGGCTAGGTAGCTGAAGTAGTAAGATTGCGAGTTCAGTACATAGTGAGTGCCAGGCTATCCAGGGATACACAGCAAGACCTTTTATTAAGAGACAAAAGAGTTATAGAATTATTAAACCCTGAAGTCTCATCTGACTCACCTTGGTCTCCATTTACAGAACATTTTGTTGTTATGTTGTTAATTAACATGTTAACATGTTGTTAAGCAGGACCGTGGCATGTCTCATCATTTACTAACACTAAGACTCAAGACAGAAAGACTTTCTCTACAATACAAAGTGGAGACGTGGGGCTGGAGAGATGGTTCAGCAGTTAAGAGCACAGACTGCTCTTCCAGAGGTCCTGAGTTCAAATCCCAGCAACCACATGGTGGCTCACAACCATGAGATCTGACACCCTCTTCTGGTGCGTCTGAAGACAGCTACACTGTACTTATATATGATAAATAAATAAATCTTTAAAAGAAAAAAAGTGGAGACATAATGCTATGAAGGAATATTTTCCTTTCAACTCAGCAAGAATAAAGCCAATAATGAGCTGGTAAGACGGCTCAGTGGGTGAAGGCGCTTGCTGGGGAAGCTTGTGTAAAGGTGGAAGGAAAGAACTGATTCCATACAGATGTCCTCTGACCGCCACACAGGAGCCGTGACACACTCATACACACAGTAATAATGGTAATAATTTCTAAAGTAAACCCATGAAGAAATAGGGACTAGCGTTTCACCGTTGTCAACACCTCTCCCTGGTGTGTCCAGCAGGCTCCGTCAGTGGGTTTCTAAGTCCTGCTTGGCTTGCAAACCTCCACCTTTGCAGTACAAAGCCCCACTTATTTCGGTGTTGAAAGTCAAATGCACATCAGAACTCCTGATAACATCACGACAGCAAGTATAAGCTAAATACTCACACTTATTTGGCTCAGCACTGATCACATCTGCTATAGTATAAGAAACCGAGAAAGTGATTAACGTGTATACGTTGTCAGTGATTTCAGAAGACGTGAGTCTGCAGAGCCCATGCTGTACTGGGCAGCACCTAGCATCCACCCGTGTTCGGGGCTTCTTCAAATGCACAGCTTTCCGATAAAATTAGATGAACTTATACAAATGCATGTTCTCCTTCCTCTAGGAAGCATAAAATCCAAAATGTCCAAACCCTCTCTTACCTGGACACTGGTCAGAGTTGTGTACTGGTATGCTCTGACAATCAGATAATTGGCTTCCACATCGGCAAGCCCCAAGAGAGTATACTTCCACCATTTTCTTCTCAAAATCTCCAGAAGGTTATCACTGCCTGCTTGAAAGAAATCTGGGTGAGTGGAAGTGGACCACGACATGACACACAACAACCTGTAGACCAGAAAGTCAAAACAAGGGGCTGCTGTATATTTTAAATGTGGCCCGTCCTAACTTCAGCTACCCAGAGGCCAGGCATCTGTGCCACCCAGAGGCCAGGCATCTGTGCCATCAGCACGAGGTTTGCCTAGTGGGAAGCTGAAGACTAGGAGCTCTGCAAGGAGAACACCAGGGAGAGACCAGGAGAAAAACAGGGGAACCAAGTAGAATAGTCAGGATGGGGACAGGGCTCAGTTGGTAGGGTGATTGCCTAGCGTGCCGTACCGTCGTAGGTCCCATCCCCAGCACCACATAGACCCAGAACAGTGATACATGCACAGCTGTAATCAGGAGTAGAGATGGTAGGACCAGCAGTTCAAGGTCATCCATAGCTATATAGGGAATTAAAGGCCAGTCTGAGACATAAGACCCTGTCTCAAACAATAATAAAAAATAATATATCCATCTATGGGCATGACTAAAGCCATTCCTGGTGAGTCACAGACTATTCTGGAAAAGAAGATGTCTTGACAGATCAATTGGTTATCAAACCCCCTAGAGTGAGTTTCTTTGAAGAAAACACAGCAAGGTGATTCTTTAGAAGACAAGATTTCAAGTGAAACCAGCCAGCGACAAGCTTGGGAAAAGCCTTAGTGGCACCACACACACACAATTCTCTTGCTTTAAATTAAATAGGATTTACTCATCTCCAGATTCACAGGAGATCAAGAGCTGGCACATGTGTTGCAGAGGCTTCTCAGTAAAATAATCTGTAAAGAAAGGGTGGGGCACAGTGGGCCAAGCCTTAATTTCAGCACTCAGTAAGTAGAGGAGGGTGGATCTCTATGAGTTCCAAGTCAGTTTGCTCAACAAAAAGGAGCTCCAAACCAATCAGGGCAGTATGGTTGAGAATAGGAAGGAAGGAAGGAAGGAAGGAAGGAAGGAAGGAAGGGAGGGAGGGAGGGAGGGAGGGAGGGAGGAAGGAAGGAAGGAAGGAAGGAAAGGAGGAAAGAGGAGAAGAAGGGAGGGAGGGAAGGAGGGAGGGAACTGAAAGGCAAAATAAACCTTTGCTTTCTTAACTTGCCTTTATCAGATATTTTATCTCAGAAATGTAATTCATATCGTAACCAAATGGCTATCACTTCTTGGCATTTTAGCTAAGATCAAGAACATTAACCAAATAACCAAAGTAGAATAAAATAAGGTAGAAAAGACTTTACTTGCTACCTGGTACAGAATGTTCCAGAGAGTGCCGGGCAGTGGTGGCGCATGCCTGTAATCCCAGCACTTGGGAGGCAGGCGGATTTCTGAGTTCGAGGCCAGCCTGTTCTACAGAGTGAGCTCCAGGACAGCCAGGACTGCACAGAGAAACCCTGTCTCAAAAAAAAAAAAAAAAATGTTCCGGAGAAATGGCTGAAACAATGGGTTGCTGACCTTAACAACCCACTGACTGCCTGGTAGGCTTGTGTAAAATCATGCTTACTTGCCAGCTCCACCTTGTGGTTTTAGATCATAAAATAAGAAGACCAACTGGACCCAGCACTGAAGCCTTTCAGAAGCTGTCCTGGCTTCGGTCCACAGGTAATGTCTCATCTCTTCCACTCTCACTGGTGTCAGAATGTTTATTCCAGAAAGATTCCTGCATCATAAAATTCCAGCTACCAAGAACATCCTGAAAGCCCAGAGCAGGTCCTCAACACATGGCAGAAACGCATATGACAACCATGGCTTCAGGGGACCACACTAATGTATTTGTGACTCACACTGTCTTCCTGAATTCGGGCGGGTGCCTCCAAAGGAACGCAGAGTGCAGAGCTATCACTAGTAAAGCTACTTCTGCTCAACCCCAAGATTCTGCCCTAGAGATCTTGCCAACTAAGGTACCTTAATGTGTTTCTCCATTCTCACAACTGGCTTTGATTTCCTACAGTAGTGATAACAATTAATAGTAATAATGTTAATACCCAGGTCTGGTGGATATATTCCCAACTACTGAGGAGGCTGAGGCAGGAAGGTTAAAAGTTCAACAACAACTTGGTAACTTGTTTACAACAACTGTTTAAAAAGTTGCAAAGGGCTAGAGAGATGGCTCAGCGCTTCACAATCCTGAGGTGCAGAGTTCAGATAACAGAACCCAGGGAAGAAGCAGCATCCTGCATACAAGCCTGTGACCCCAACTCCAAGGTAGGTGGAATCGGGAGGATCTCTGGGGCTTGAAAACGCAGATCTAAGTTCAGAGAGGGACCCTGCCTCAAAACCAGGAGAGTATTACAAAAGAACAGCCAATGCTTTCTTCTAGCCTCTATGCATGCCCCAACACACATGCATGCTGAGACTCAGGTGGACACACAGGACATGTAATAAAAGATCTTAAAAGATGTAAAGAGAGAGCCGGGAGGGGTGGTGCATGCCTTTAATTCCAGCACTCGGGAGGCAGAGGCAGGTGGATTTCTGAGTTCATGGGCAGCCTGAGTTCCAGGACAGCTAGGGCTATACAGATGTAAAGAGAGGATTCGGAACAACCTTGTAAATTCAATTCCCCAGTACTCTGGAAGGAAGGGAAGGAGGGAGGGAGAAAGTTATTCTGGCCTCATAGGAGCAACACTGACTCCCCTAGGAAATAAAAAACATACTAGTGGTTTTAAATGATGGAAATGGAACTATTGTAGCCTCCTAGTTGATTTAGGTTGCACACACATACACACACATTCAAACATACACACATATGTATACACACATACATAACACACATGTGTACACATACACACCCCACATACACAAGCAAAAAAGATTAAAAAAGAAAGAAAAATACAACATTTATGGAGCGATGATTCCCACGTGTGACATACCAGACTGAAACGCCAGCATCACCGTGTAAACCAGGAACAGCAAGCAATAGTTGATGAAACTCTGCAGCATGGGCGTGTTCACTCTGTACTTTTCTGCCAAATACTGGCTGGTGATGGCTGTGCCACAAATACACAAGGACAGCATCTGGCCCAGAGCTATGGTCTTCAAAATATCCCTAGGAAAGAAGAAGAAACTCGGATTGACTTGGAAGAACCTGCAATTCACACACACACACACACACACACACACACACACACACACACACACTTAAATGCATATGAATGACTGTGGAAATATGAATTATTTTGTTTTATTCTAATAATTATCCTAAATAATTATCCTTTATTCCCTCATGCATATGTGTATGTTTGTGTAATGTGTCTGTAGGTATATGTGTGTTTGTACATTCATGTGTTTTCACTTTGTGAACAGGCTTGTTTTGTTCACCGACATGCGCTTCAGCAGCCTATGAGCTTCAGAGATTCTCCCGTCTCCACCTTCCAACTCCCGCCGAACCACAGGGACTGCGGATGTCCACTACCAGCTCTCATGGGTCCGGACGTCTGAAACCGTCATGTCTTCACACTTGCAGAGCAAACACTTTACCCACTGAGCCACTGATTTAGACATTTAATTGGGAGGCAGTCATGTGACCCAGGCTGGCCTTGTACTTGCCACGCAGTGGATAATGACTTTGAACTTGTGATCTTCCTGCCTCCACCTTCCTAGGGTTACTTACGGTAACCCCACACCCAGTTTATGACATGCAAGTAACAGAACCCAGAGTTGCATCTATGCTAGGCAAACATTCTACCAGCTCAAACACATCCCAAGCTTCTTGATTTCAGCATATTGCTTACCTCATGGGCACACAAGTTGAGTTAATATAGTTTGAAAGATTTTATTTGTATTCTCTTTTATTTTTCTCTTAACCGCCCCTCCCCCATTTCCAAGAAGACTTAGTCTTCCATTCATCAGCTATCCATTAAAAGATCATTTTGTTTACTGAGCTCGCCATGTACTACTGGGGTGGGGTAGGGGTGTATCATGCATGCATGCCTATACCCACCCACACACAAATAAAAAGAGAGAGAAACTACATAAATGTAATTTTTTTTTAAGGAAAAAGAAAATGCCAGCAAAACAGCCCACCATGTAAAGGTGCTTGCTACTAAGCCTGATGACTTGAGTTCAATCCCCAGGCCCCATGTGGGAGGAGAGAACAGATCCCCGAGAGTTGTCCTCTGATCTCAACACACACACTGTGGCCATCATCCCCCCTACACGCTCACAATAAAGAAACACATATTTTTAAATAGGAGACTGAGGAAGGAGGAAGACTTCCAAGTTTTCAAGGACAGTTTAAGCGACAAAGTAAGTTCAAGGTCAGCCTGTGCTACGTAGTGAAACTCTAAGTAAGAAAAGGGGGAGGGAACAGGGGTGGGGAAAATGTTTGGGAAGCAGGCATCAAGGGAGAGCAGGATTTGTAATTTATAAAGACAGGTAGAAGAGAGCAAGAATAAAACTAAAAATTGACAAGAAGACATTTAAGAAGCATAGAAGCTAGCTCTCAGAGGGTCTGGATATGGAGCCAGACTCGACCACACTGCAGTGTTTATTTGAAACAACCTAAATATCAAAATATTTCTCCAGGGGCCGGGAAAGCAGGATTTGAGACAGGGTCTCACTGTGCAGCTCTAGCCATCCTGGAACTCTGTAGACCATGCTGGCCTGGATCTCAGACCTCCATCTGCCTCTGCCTTCCGGATGCTGGGATCAAGACATGCACCACCACACCTAACTTTAAAGCAATACTTTTTAAACTTAAAAGAAATCATTGACATCAAATTTGAATTCTTTATTAAATGAACCTTCCAACCAACCTAACTTGTCAGTCCGCACTATAAGATTAACAGGAGAGCCGTTGCAAGAAGCAAATCCTGAAGAAAAAAAAAAAAAAAAAGAAGAAGCAAATCCTGGATGTAACCCTCAGTACCTCAAAAATAAACAACCAAACATCACACCAATATCAAAGGCTTAAACGTTAAAAAAAAAAAAAATGAAGCATGGCGCGGTGTTGCATACCTGTAGACCTAGCTACTCGGTAGGCTGAGACAGGAGGATCGGTGTTGCATACCTGTAGACCTAGCTACTCGGTAGGCTGAGACAGGAGGATCGCTTGAGTCCAGGAGTTCTGGGCTGTAGTGCGCTATACCGATCGGGTGTCCGAACTAAGTTCAGCATCAATATGTGACCTCCCGGGAGCAGGGGACCACCAGGTTGCCTAAGGAGAGGTGAGCCAGCCCAGGTCGGAAACGGAGCAGGTCAAAACTCCCGTGCTGGTCAATAGTGGGATCGCGCCTGTGAATAGCCACTGCACTCCAGCCTGGACAACATAGCGAGACCTCGTCTCTTAAAAAAAAAAAAATGTAGCAGGGTGTGGTGGCGCACGCTTTTAATCCCAGCACTCGGGAGGCAGAGGCAGGCGGATTTCTGAGTTCGAGGCCAGCCTGGTCTACAAAGTGAGTTCCAGGACAGCCAGAGCTACACAGAGAAACCCTGTCTCGAAAAACAAAACAAAACAAAACAAAATGCAGCCACAGACATACTGTAAAAACATGAAGAATTTTAAAATACTTTATTGCATTTATTTACTGTGTGCATGCATGCTCACTCAAACATCTGTGGAGGCCAGCGAGTAATTTGCGGGAATCTTTTCACTCTGACCACGTGGGTCTGGAGACTGAATTCAAGTCACTCAGTTTAGCAGCAAGCACCAAGGAGCCCTCTCACTGCTGGGTTCTGTGGGTGTGGCCTGATCCTTGTGCAGCATCCTGGCAAAGGGCTCTGTGGTTTGGGAGGCAGCAACCCTTTCCTTACTGATCTCCTGAGACACCTTCTCTCTCCCCAAACCCTGCCTCCGCACTAAAACAGTCCCTTTCTAAATTCTGATCTAATGGGATCACTCTCTGTCTAAGGCCTTAAGTGGGTCCCCTCTGCCCTCACACGAGAGCCCAACTTCTCCAAAGCCCCACCCAAGTCTGGCCTCTCCCCTCCCATCACGCCCCTCCCTTGAGCAAACCTGGCAAGTTGGGCAGTCACAGGAGAAAACACAGAAAATCCAATCAAGCCCCGAGAAGTTAATCAAACCCAGACGGTGGTCCACATCCCATAATGAACTCGACAGCAATGATAACATGTGAAAGAAGTGAGAGTAAGAAAAGGTGACACCGAGCCTGTTCACACACTGCAGAACTCCAGCCCGCTCATTTCTGCAGTCTACGACAGCACAATTAAGCGAGCCATCCTCCAATAGTGAAGTATGGGAGGGAGGGAGGGAGGGAGGGAAGGAGGGAGAAAGGGAGAAAGAGAGAAGAGAGAAGAGAGAGAGAGAGAGAGAGAGAGAGAGAGAGAGAGAGAGAGATCCAAATTGAATGTGGAGACTTAGAGCAATGCACTTCTCCTGGCTCCAAATCCTAATGACCTCATTTATAATGGACGATGGGGGGAAGGGGGTGGAGGGAGCTGGCGGTTTAAGAAGGAAGGTTAATCACGGAAGGGCCTCAAAACCATCTCAGGCTCCACAGGCATGCCTGCATCTTACCAAAGGGGCCTAGTCAGACTCCACACCATACAAAACACTCCCCAGCTAAAGGAAGTTTCTGGAAACAACACGCATCCCGCTGTGGACAATATCCTGTCGGTCTTTTCAAACAGAACCTCCACTGAAGTGAACTTCAAAGAGCCGGATGTCCACAGCCTACAGGATGGACTCCCAGTTTCTGCCTGCTCACTATAGGAGCAGGGCCTCCAAGAGCCCATGGTTGTGGGCAGGAGTGGAAAAGAGAAAATGGGCTGAGTATCTTATTCTCTGCCTCGTTACTGTTTGCATATTTCTGTGAATTTGAGAACTAAACAATGAAAAAAAAGGCACTTTATTCTCCTCTCTTCTTTCTCCCAGAAAACGCTAAAGTACATAGCTTAGTATTTCTTCCACTCCAAAAACAGCAAAACACAGCTAGTCATTGCTTTCAAATAAAATTATATTTTCTTTTATTCACTCAGTAAACTCTTCTAAAGTTTTTTATTACCATATATTAATCATACATAACCCCCTTAATACCTTTCTCCTAATTTGTCACCTTCCTTCACACTCGTGTGTGTGTGTGTGTGTGTGTGTGTGTGTGTGTGTGTGAAATAACTTAATTAGGGTTAATTACAGGAGTATGGGCAACTTGCCATCGGCTGTACCACCAATAAAAATATTCCTCCCTTTCCCTAGCAACCATTAACTGTCTTCAGCTCCCCAAGGAAGGGTAAGGTAGTCTCTTCCCACTTCCATAATGTGTTAATAGGGCCCAATCACGTTCAGATCTTGTGAATTCATAACTCAGGTTAATCATGGCTGCTATGAGTGTAAGAGCCGTGTTATGCCTGGAAGACAGCATTCCACAATACTTTGCCTCTTCTCCCAGCTTTTATCATTCTTTCTGCCTCATTCGGTAAATTTCTCAGTCAACTGTACCATGCCTGGGGCATCTAGAATTTGTTTTCAACATAAATATTTCCCAGACCAGGCTCTTCGATGAGCCCCTCATCTATCGTACCCCAGCCTCTATATGGCTCACACTCCAAACCTCAAGCCCCAAGAGCAGGACACTATAGCCTTTGTGATCAGTGCAATGTCTGTGACACAGAAGGTGCCTAATGGACGTTTGACATTGTTGAATGTCCCCAAGTTTGTGTTTCTGTGAGGATCTAGACCAACCACCAAGGACAAGGACCAGGGACTTCCTGGAGAAAGTTCCCACAAGAAGAGAGGAGAGGCTACTTCCTGATAAACTTCAAGGGAGATTCAAAAAAGGCCACCATTTGGTATTGTGCCCAATTCAAACACAAATTTTGTACAATATCCATAAGAGATGGCACAATGATTATTATTCCAGTCTCCAACGTTTCGCATAATCGCCATCGTGCCCATTCTTGGCATGTGCTCGAGATGACTACCACCCTGGGAACTAGCTGCTCTTTTAGAATAGCTTTCAAGTTGGGCCAGATGTCCTTTACTTACATGTATATTTCAGAACCACCAGAGGCTAAAAAATAAGAGTATAGCCCAAAACTCTGCTTAGTCACATTCTAAGGGGGCAGACTCAGTGGGTTTTACGGAAGCACCTCCTAGAGAAGAATAAGGTGCAATGAGAAAGGCAACTGCTCAATTATTCTCTCCTTCCCATTTGGTTTTTTAAAAGAGGTCCCAACAACCAACAAAGCACATCACTTGACTATGCTCCTCTGCTCCCCTCCACATCTCAATAAATCTGTGGCACCAAGTCAAATCTTGTCAGCTGAAGACAAATTACTTTAGGATTAAAAGCTGAAAGAAATCTATGGAGTGGGGTTTCTTTGGGGAGATTCAAAAACCTAGTTTGCCTACTACCTGCTTGAGTTCCAGTCCTGACTTCCTTAAGTGATGAACAGCAACGTGGAAGTGTAAGCCGAATAAACCCTTTCCTCCCCAAGTTGCTTCTTGGTCATGATGCTTGTGCAGGAATAGAAACCCTGACTAAGACAGTGCCATCCCATAGACTGAATAAAGGGGAGAAAGTGAGCATGAAGCCAGTGTGCACGGCTCTGCTTCTTAACTCTAGGTGCCATGTGACCAGCAGCCTCCTGCTCCTGCCAGCATGCCTTTCCTGCCATGGTACCCTCAAACTGTGAGCCAAATGAACCTCCTTCCGGTGCTTCTTGCCAGGCCTTGTGTCACAGCAACCAGAGAAGTAACCCACACACACAATGAACGGCAACTTAGGTGGCTGTTTTGCTTCGTTGAGAGCTCAGCTATGGTGTTGACTAGCAGGGCTCTAGCCCAGCACCTTTAGATTTTTAATGGAATATAAAACCACCTAACATTTTGCCAGAGCTCTGAGATTCTCTATTTCAATGGAGCTAAATGCTCAGGTACAAGAATGTTGAGAAGATGGCTGATTTCAGAGCTGGGGTGGGAAGTAAAGTGAGGGCCATCTTATCGCAGCAAAACACAAGAGGACTGAGATGCAGCTGACAGAACAAAAACATTCTAGTTACAGTAAGGGTGCCTCAATGGGCCAAAACACATATAGGTACAGCAAAGATGTTTCAGTGAGCCGAGACACATACATGTCTGAATCTGGGGCTTAACAGCAAGCAACAACTTTTAAAGGGGCACTTCTTGACCCTGGAAAGACTCATTATTTAAAAACTAGCAAATAAGAGGAAGCAAGAAAATATTATCCTGCCTTTTCTTCCCAAGTGATGATGAACCATGAAGTGATCAAAGAGCTGATGAAGGAGAGTTTGTAGAAACTTCGGAAAATTAGCAAAGATGAAATACAGAGACGTGATCACTTCACTGGTGCCCCCTTGAGAAGCCCCTCATGCATCTCTCTGGTATGTCTTACTTTCTTCCCAAGTACCTGTCTTTCTCTTAAAGCTTTTACTTGAAACATGCCATTTCATGAACTCAACTCTGCTTCTCATTCACTCATCCTAAAATTCTTTTCTGCCACAAAGTCAAGAGTCAAAATCCTTAAAAGATTAAAAAAAAAAAAAAACACTTCAGCTGAGCAGTATTTCTACCCACAGCCTCTGACTGCAAGAGCAGAAGGAAGGTTCAGGAAGTAGAGCTCTACCACTCACGACGATTTGCCAAGCAGTCTCTGATCTTCTCTCTCTCTTACTGTGGTTTTACAAGCTAGCTGCCATGCCCAGCCAGCACACACAGGTCTTCTAGGAATCTGAACTCTGGTCTTTCTTCCTGCTTGCACAGCAATGGTTTAACTGCTGAGCCACCTCCTTTGCCCCATAGTGACTTGTGCTACACTCTTTAATGGTGCCAGAGAGCAACAGTTTTAGGACCCAGAGGGATCCTAACAATATGTCACTATAAAACAAAGACAAATGGAGATAGAGCCCCTAATCTCATGGATTCACAACACAGCAGTGAGGAACAGAAAAGAAACTACAGAGAGAGTGTGGTGGACGTACTCAAAAAGATGGACAGCTAGAGCGAGAAAGATTTCATAGACTCAAAGAATAAAAGTTACTCAAGTCAAGAAAGGGCTGTCAGGGATGAGGAGGTGGGTCAGAGCATGAGCAGCTGAGCCCAACCCCCAGGAGACATGTAAAAAGTTAGGCATGGTGACACATATTTGTAACCCCAGCACAAGGAAGGCAAAGGCAAGCAGATCCCCCAGGCTGGCCTAGCTGAATCAATTAGCCCCAGGTCAAAGTGAGAGATAATCTTTCAAAAAAGGTGGTCAGAGGCCAGAGATGGCTTGCTGCTTAAGAGTACTTGCTGTGCTGGGCGATGGTGGCACAAACCCTTAATCTCAGCACTCAGGAAACAGAGGCAGGGGAATCTCTGTGAGTTTGAGGCAAGCCTGGTCCACAGACTGAGTTGCAGGAAAGCCAGGGCTACACAAAGAAACCCTGTCTCAAAAACCTAGTGGATGGATGGATGAATGGATGGATGGTTGGATGGATGGATGGATGGATGGATGGATGGATGGATGGATAGATGGACAGAGAGACAAAAAGCACCTGTTGTTCTTACAGGGAACATGGGTTTGACTCCCAGCACCCACACTATGGCTCACCAGCAAGATAAGCTTCCTGAGGAACAACACTCATACTTGTTCTTTGGTCTCCACACCACGCATGCGTATGTATTTGCACCAGCACACATACATGAACAAATACAAATACGCATGCATGCAAAGGATGGAGAGAAACCATGGGAACCATTATCCCTTTAGAAGGGAGAGCATTCTCCAGTGCAAGTGTGGAGGAGTAACTCACCCATGGGAGTCAACACCCACAACCTCTCTCAAAACTGTGGTAAAACTAGAAAGCAGTCAGTCAGCGGCACTTCTTGACTGGTGACTTCAAAGAATGAGTATGTGTGGAGAGCTAAGTAAGTGAAAAGGACTGAGGGAGACAGCCCTGATGTAAATTATTGCTACATTTTTACCAGATCCAGACTGCACAAGCTCTCCTACAACTCACTAGTAACCCTGGGTGACCTTACAGACCCGATCCTGTTTCAGCAGTCCAAATGTTGGGATTGTTGGTCTGTACACCTACCCTTAAAACTACTTGTCTTATCATAACCTTCTTGGTCCTATGACTAAATTAGGAGAGAAATAAAAATTCCACAAATACCCACATTCTTTCCTCAAATATGTAAACAGGACACAGGTTAAAAACTTTGAACTAAACCAGGCAGTGGTGACACATGCCTTTATTCCCAGCACTCAGGAAGCAGGGGAAGGCAGATCTCTATGAGTTTGCACCAGCCTAGTTTACAGAGTGAGTTCCAAGACAGCCAAGGCTATGCAGAGTCCCTGTCTCAAAAACAAACAAAAAACCAAAACAAACAAACAAACAAACAAACAAAAAGAACCTTGAGCTAGGGACATTGTCATGGATTATTACCCAAGAAGGCCCAATGTGGAAGAGCCTTTCTCAGCTGTAGTGAGAAGGACCAGGGGCTCTGGCTTTGAACATGAGAAGGGGCCAGAGGCAAGAAGTGCAGGTGGCTTCTAGAAGCTGGCAACAAAGCACTTGCTTCCCAACTAGAGCTTCTGTGAAAGAGCACAGCTCTACCAATACTAATTTTGGCCCAGTGAGGCTTCTGTTGGTTGGCCTTCTGAGCCACAGAACTAAAAGATTAATAAAGTAATGTCAATTTGGCTAATAATCTTCATGAAGATGAGGTAACAGAGACATAATCGTTTTATAAACCATGATCATGAAACATGGCTATAGGCTTGGCACGGTGGCACAAGCCTTCAATGCCAGCACGTGAGAGACAAGGCAAGTCATTTGTCAGGACAGGAACAGGTTAACTAACAGACAGAACTAGCTTTGTGTGAGCTAATTTAAAACAGTGCAAGTCAGACGGCTAGAACTACTTACATCGCTCTTAGTAATTTGCTTAGGAGAAAGATAATCACATCAAATAAAGAGTCTATGAAATAGCTGCAGGCAAAGTCAATCAAGAGCCACTTTGGATTAAAACACTTAGCACTTGTCAGGGGGAAATAAAAACCAGGCCTTCAAGCTAGAAATGGAGAAAACAGTTTTATATAAACAAAATTAAACTTGTAAATCTGGTGATTTCTTCCTTCACAATAAGTTCTGTGTGAGCCTCAGATGGTCAAAAATATAGAGGGCATATTAGTATTTTCTCTGCCCCTGTACAGTAAAAGAAACTTGGGGGAAGTACCAGCCATTATGCTCAGCTCCCACATTTATTGGTTTGCTGGATCACCACACAACAGTGAGAGTAGACTTTATCTTTGCAAAGCTTACATCATCTAATGTTGTCTAAACAAGTTCATAATGTCAAAAATCAAAATAGGAACACTAGACAAGTCCAGAGATGATATTGGAGTCTCTGTCTTTGTTTTTTCCATTCTGCTCCACTCAGAAGATTAAATTATGGAGAATAGAGGTAAGGAAAGAGATGAGGCTGCAAAGATGGCTGTGAGTAAAGGCACTTGCTCCAAGCCCTGAGATCCACCCTGGGATCTGCATGGTAGGAGAAAACTGACAACCTTGGCTTGATCCCTGGCTTTCACACTCACACACACACACACACACACACACACACACACACACACACACACACACACACACACACACAGAGAGAGAGAGAGAGAGAGAGAAAAGGCCCAGAACCAGAATGTCAACCTATAGATTCCTACTTCCTTTTGGTTACAATCCTTGCAATCCCGTTTTCTACATTGTAACATTGTAAGCCTTGCTTCTGTTTCACTGAGTCTACACATTGCAGACATTGCCTTGGGTAATCCTGACTGTTTCCCCCATACTAAACATCAAGCAATGACAGCAAAGATAAGCATTAAGACTGCTCCGGCCGGGCGGTGGTGGCACACGCCTTTAATCCCAGCTCTTGGGAGGCAGAGGCAGGCAGATTTCTGAGTTCGAGGACAGCCTGTTCTACAGAGTGAGTTCCAGGATATCCAGGGCTACACAAGAGAAACTCTGTCTTGAGAAAAAGAAAGAAAGAAAGAAAGAAAGAAAGAAAGAAAGAAAGAAAGAAAGAAAG
>LR749538.1:1215076-1248488 GCA_902729485.2 Mus minutoides
GCCATCCTGAAATAACTGAGGCCCAATCCAAATAAAAGAAAGGGTGAACACGGTAGAGCATGCCTTTAATCCAAACACTCAGGAGGCAAAGGCAGGCAGGTCTCTATGAATTAAATGCTAGACAGGTTTACATAGTGAGCTATAGGCCAGCCAAGTTTACATAGCAAAACTCCTTTCACAGATAGAGATTGGGGGGGGGGGGGTGGAGGGAAGAGAAAGTCATACAGATATAAAACTATTTAAAACACAGACACACATACATCATATATATGATATATCATATACACATACATATATAATATACACACATATAATATTATATATGGAATCAAAAAAGTGGCAAAAGGAAGACCTAGCTGGTGACCACCTGTAGTTATCTGTAGTCAAACAGATAAACAGATGAAGGGTAATGATTTCTAGGTGTACATAGATTCTAGTTTGGAGTTAGTAGTGGATTCAGGGGGAATGTATTACATTAAAAAATTAATAAGGCTGGGCAGTGGTGGCACACGCCTTTAATCCCAACATTTGGGAGGCAGAGGCAAAGGCAGAGGCAGAGGCAGAGGCAGGAGGATTTCTGAGTTCAAGGCCAGCCTAGTCTATAGAGTGAGTTCCAAGACAGCCAGGGCTATATCAGCTACCACACAGGCCTAAATCCAGGGATTTGAGTTAGCCTACCTCAACATCTATCCTATTTGTGAACCGCTGGAGTGTATGAAGGGGCTGGTCCTGCAGATCCAAAGCTGCCGATCTCCATGACACAGGCAACAACATGATATCCAAAAGAGTCCTGGTGAGGATCCAGTATTGATAGTGTAGCAGAAGCCACAGGCCTTGAGACAGACAGACCAATGGCACAGCAGTGAAATGAACATTTGCAGGTAAAGAAGTGTGGAAAAAAGGGTGTACTGGGGCTGGAGAGATGGCTCAGAGGTTAAGAGCACTGACTGCTCTTCCAGAGGTTCTGAGTTCAATTCCCAGCAACCACATGGTGGCTCACAACCATCTATAATGAGATCCAGTGCCTTCTTCTGGCCTGCAGGCATAAAGGCTATATACATAATAATTTTTTTTAAGGATATACTGTAGGACACATAGTGACACGCTACAGCTTCCACAAAAAGATTTTTTTTCTTTTGGTGGGGGAGGTTGCAAGGGTGGAGGCGGGTATGAAGGAATGGGGAGATGAATGAGATTGGGGTACGTGATGTGACATTCACAAAAAATCAATAAAAAGTTAAATTAAAAAAGATTAAACTCGAGCCGGGGCGTGGTGGCGCATGACTTTAATCCCAGCACTCAGGAGGCAGAGGCAGGCGGATTTCTGAGTTCAAGGCCAGCCTGGTCTACAGAGTGAGTTCCAGGACAGCCAGGACTACACAGAGAAACCCTGTCTCAAAAAACAAAAAAAAAAAAAAAAAAAAAGATTAAACTGCCTTTAGCAATTGGAGTTTAAAATAAAGTTAAACTACGTTTCGAGGGGGAAGAAGATACTTATCTTGAGATTGATGTGCTATCAGGCATGCCTGGAGGTACAAATGCCTCACTGGGAGAGTGCCAGAGGCATTTGTCTGTTTGGGGTGGGTAGATTGCTTGCTTGCTTGCTTTTACTAAGAATCTCACAAGAAAGCATAAGAGGCTAGCAGCACAGAAGGTCGGGTCAAATTGCCTGAATGGGGAAAGCATGGTTAGTTCCAGGTTTCAGTGTAACTATTCCTATTAGACAGAACTACTCATGTCCCCTTTGCCTCAGTTTCCCCATGCCCAAATGGGGAAAGTTAACGCAGCAATTTAGCAGAAGCAGAATACAGATCAGGGATAGACTGCTTGCCTAGTATGCAAGAGTCCCTACCATTTAATCTCCAGGACATGGAGGTGGAAACAGGAGGGTGAGGGGTTAAAACGGGTACAAGAGACCCTGCCTCTAAAAACTAAAACCAAAGCAAACACGGGAATTCTTTAAGGATTCAGGAAGTTAAGTACAACAAGCGGTTCAATATGAGTCCAGGCCATCCCACGTCACAGGGGGGGAGAAAGTTAGCAGAAGGATTGTGTGGAACTGAAGCCCTGGGATACTGTGGTCACTCTCGAGCACACAGCTATGCTCAACAGAGCTTGGCTCTGCTTGCTTTTATCTGTTACTTGCTAGCCTACATGAAAACCAGGAGCTGCAGGGCACAATGTCACACACCCTTAACCCCACGAATGAACCCAACCTGAAGTTCTCAAGAAGGATCCGGACTAATGAAACTGAGTCAAATTCTCCCTGAAACATTCTAGCTTTAAAGAAATAACTGAAAATGAGCTTTAGACCCCACTGTAGTCTCTCAAGGAAGCTGGTTCACATCAGCAATATAACATCAACTTTGTCCAACTGTTCAATAGCCATAGACTCCTATAACCATTCAAAATAAACATCAAGAGCATTATAAACAAGGAGCAGTGGTGTTTGCCTGCAATCCCAGCACTCTGAGGCAAGCAGATCAGAAGTTCAAGGTCAGCCAGGACTACAACAGATAATCTGTTATAATAAAAATCAAAACCAGTAGGGCGGTGGTGGCGCACACCTTTAATCCCAGCATTGGGGAGGCAGAGGCAGGTGGATTTCTGTGAGTTCAAGGCCAGCCTGGTCTACAGAGCAAATTTCAATACAGCCAAGGCTGCACAGAGAAACTTTGTATCACAAAACAAACAAAAATCAAAACTATTGAAATATTCATGTATGGCCTATTTCTAGTAGTTCTAAGGTACAAAGCTGTTCAGTTCCTGGAAGGTTTAATAGTTTAAAAACTATAATTTTAAAAGAACACAAGTTTCCAGAGATATGCTTGATAAGGCAGAAAGTCACATGTGACAACGTGGGCGTGAGAGTTAGAAGAAATAAGACCAATAATTCACTTAGATGCCTCAGAGCGCATTCTTGTAACGCTGTAGAGTAGTAAAACCGCAGGGACCGAGGCGGCACCACACTGAGTGCACTCTGTGTGTGGAAAGGAGCCTGTTCTTGGGTCTTAAATGTGTAGTGAAGAATTCAACTATCTCTTGGGGCTAGAAGCATGGCTCTGTGGTTAAGAGAATTTGCTGCACAACTGTCTGGACCAGAGTTTAGATCCTAGAACCCATGGAACAAGCTGGGGTTCCTGAAACCCCAGCTCCAAAGGGCATGGAGGCAGGGATTATCAGCGCTTGCTGGGTGCCCTGGGCCCAGGGGGAGATTCTGCCTCAAAGGACTGGGTAGAGTGTGGTAGAGTGTGACACCCAAGCCTCTCTTCTGACTTCTTTGGGTATAAAGGCACATACATCAGAACACACATATGCATGCATATATATATATATATATATATATATATATATATATATATATATATATATAAAACAGTAAACAAGTGAGTAAACTTTTTTGAAAGAAGATTTTGATTTATTTTTTTGTGTGTTGTTTTGTATGAAACGGGATCTTACTGTGTATCCCCAGCTGTCCTGAAACACACTATGTAGCCCAAGTTGGCCTTGAACTCACAGCAATCCTCCTGCCTCAGTCTCTCTGTGGTGAAAATACAAAAGTGTACCATGATGGCCAGCTAAGAATTTTAAATAAAATTTTGTTTGGGTTTTTGTTGTTTTGGTTTTTTTTTTTTGGTCTTTTCTTTTACCAAAATCTCTAAAATTAACAGCAAATGGTCCTGCTAAGTAATTACATGGATTGGTTTACCATGGCAAGTTGTCCAGTACCAGGCAATTCAATATTGAAAAATAGATGCCAGTTAATATGCATAGAAAATTAACAAAAGTGAGAGACACAAGAAGTGCCATTCAATTAGACTTTTTTGTTGTTTTTTGTTTTGGTTTGGTTTTTTGGTTTTTTTGTTTTGGTTTTGGTTTTTGTTTTTGGTTTTTCGAGACAGGGTTTCTCTGTATAGCCCTGGCTGTCCTGGAACTCACTTTGTCGACCAGGCTGGCCCCGAACTCAGAAATTCACCTGCCTCTGCCTCCCAAGTGCTGGGATTAAAGGGATGCGCCACCATCGCCCGGCTTCAATTAGACTTTTTAAGTAAAGTTAGTGTTTAGAAGAACAAGCTTGAAGCTTTCTGGAAAATCCACTTGCTTGAGATAAGTTCTCTAATGATCTCAGTAAGTAACAGAAGGAAAATTTTCTAGCTTTTGTCATGAGAGGTGGGGATAAAGAATGGTGTTTGTGAGCCGGGCATGGTGGCACACACCTTTAATCCCAGCACTCAGGAGGCAGAGGCAGGTGGATTTCTGAGTTCGAGGTCAGCCTGGCCTACAAAGTGAGTTCCAGGACAGCCAGGGCTATACAGAGAAACCTTGTCTTGGAAAAAAGAAAAAAAAGGTGTTTGTTTGTTTGTTTGTTTGTTTGTTTGTTTGTTGAAAAGATCTGTTCAGTTGTGGCTGTTTTGAGACATGGTTTCATGAAGCCCTGGTGGGCCAGGAGCTGGCAGAGACTGGAATGACCTTGAACTCCTGATCCTGCTCTTTCCATGAAAAAGCTGCGTGCTACCATCCTAGTTTAGAACGTGCTGGAGAATTGGACCCAGGTCCTTTGGTGTGCTAGGCTAGTGAGCATGGCCCTAGTGTCTAACTTTTTAATGAGTTTATCAGAGCATGTATCAAAACAGTTTCCAGGGATGGCAGCTCCTATCCTCTGCCCATGTGGCCTCCTTCCAAACATTCTGAGTGCTGCCCTTCAGAAAGAGCCTGCCTTTATTTCAGTCCCAGATCTCACATCTTACCACATCAGATAAAAGCAGGAGAACCACACATGGGTAGGCAAAGATTCCCCCAGAAGACGGGCTACCAAATGAAAATCTCAGTACCATGTATGGGATACCTTCCTATGTGTTACTAGTCAGGAAACCCCACAGCCCCTTAAACAACACTTGCACCGCCATTGACCTTGGTTACCCAGCAGAACTAGATGATGGTAAGACCCTATTGCGGAAAATACAACTCACTTTGGTTACAGGGCAGAGAGATCAAGCTGGAACTGACCCTAAAACTTTCTCTGATGACTACTTTTCATTGTGCCAGGTGGTGGGTGCTATGCCATCTATGATGGGGAGGGAGAAGAGACACCAGTAGTACCCATTCAGTCAACCCTCCACACCACAATACCAACCTACAAGGCAAGATGTGTGCAGTGATGGAACACTGGCATGAAAAGTATGGGGGAAGGCAACTCCTTTTAGATTGAATTTGAGGCCAGCTCCACAGGAAGGAATTTGTGTCTGGTACTATAAGCCTAGACAAGAGTCTATGGCTAGGGAGGTCACAGGCCCCAAGAGGAACCTACTCCTGTCATTTTACTAAACAACACAATTGTCAAACTGCCTTCTAAATAATTATTCTTATACTGATTGATATGTGTGTGCTACCCTCAACCTTGGTAAAGAAGCTTCTCTCTGGAGTGGTCAGCAGTTAATTCAAAGACTCATAACTAGTCAAAGATCTGGGAACAAGGGCTCATTGATTACTCAGCCCTAATAGGGACAACCATATCAGCCCCTTCCTTCGGGCTTAGGGAGAATCTTAGAAAAGGGATGGAAAGATGCAAGAAGAACTGGAGGGTGGGTACAGTGTGTGAAATGCTGCCTTCGGAACATGATATGGCTGCTGCACCCACAAACTCAACACATCTGTGGTTACCTGCATGAGATCAAGTCAACGCGGTCAGTCAGCATTCCAACAGGTAGCACTACCTGGACCCAGAAGGTTATTAATAACAAAAACAAACAGGACATGAAGGAAGAAGGGAGGAGCAGGGAGAGTCAAAGGGGGAGCAGAGTTGGTGGTGCATATAATCAAGATGCATTATTCACACATATGAAACTGCCAAAGACAACAGGTAAAGATATTCTACTTTTAAAAATGGGTTTTTACTGTCCCCATAAGGGGAAGAACTGCTACCATTTTGGATTTGTGCCAAGGGCAAAGTACTACAGGGGCTTCCAAGATGAACTATGGCCTCTGCCCTGAAGTGCTCTCCTGGACTAGTGGTAACTATCCTCAAGCTTTCAACCATAAGCTCAGTGAGGGTGGGACATTTTCTCAATTAATGATTGATATAAGAAAGCCAAACCACTACCCTTGGTACCAACCCTGGGCAGGTGGTCCTGGGTTTTATAAGAATGTGGGCTGAATGAGCCACAGGGAGCAAGCCAGTAAGCAGTGTTCCTCTGTGGCCTCTGCTTCAGTTCCTACCTTGGGGTCATGCCCTGGCTTCCTTCTCTAATGGATTGTGACTTATAAAATAAAACGATCCTTTTCCTCCCCAAGTTGCTTTTCATCATGGTGTTTATCACAATAGGTAAGATAAGTAAGACAGAGGACTTATGACTTTATGACTGGGACTGATGCACAAAAGAGAGGCCCCAGGGTGTTCTCTCACCCCTTCTGACGTGTAAAAGCTTCATGAGAAGATGGCCATCCGTGAGTCAGTAAATATGCCTACACCACACACCAAATCTGCAAGAGCCTCAGTCTCAGACATCCCACTTTTCAGAGCTGTAAGAAATGAACTCCTGAAGCTGGGCGTGGTGGCGCACGCCTTTAATCCCAGCACTCAGGAGGCAGAGGCAGGCGGATTTCTGAGTTCGAGGCCAGCCTGGTCTACAAAGTGAGTTCCAGGACAGCCAGGGCTACACAGAGAAACCCTGTCTCGAAAAACCAAAAAAAGAAAAAAGAAATGAACTCCTGGCTGGTGAGATGGTTCAGTGGTTAAGAGCACTGGCTGCTCCTCCAGAGGTCCTGAGTTCAATTCCCAGCACCCATATGGTGGCTCACAACCATCTATAAAAGGATCTGATGCCTTCTTTTAGCTTGTAGACGTGCCTTCATAAATAAATATTTTTTTTTAGGAAGGAAGGAAGGAAGGAAGGAAGGGAGAGAGGAAGGAAGGAAAGAAGGAAGGAAGGGAGGGAGGGAGGGAGGGAGGGAGGAAGGAAGGNGAGGGAGGGAGGGAGGGAGGGAGGGAAAGGAATTCCTGCTCTTTCCAAACCACCCAGCCTAGAGTTAATAAGTCAGACATCTTGCATAAAATCCCAACTATATAAATGGCAGTAGTGATGAATCTGCAGATGCCAGAGACCAGTTAAGAAACTTACCAGATCCCATTCTTCACTTGCATCCTAGGGTAACATCTGAGCAATCTCTAGGGACTCCCAGGATATCTCTTAGTTTGTACATCATGGGTACAGGTGAAGGGCGGTATCCTAAAGCCTTGCCTTCAAGTTTTACATGGTGAGGCTTCAGAACTAGTAAAGCAGGTTTCCGTTTAGAATCAACTGTAACTACTTCTCCCTGCCACTGGCCAGCTATGTGATCTAAGCAAGTTACTCATCTGTTCCATGAAATGAGAAACCAAGCTGTGCAGGCGTGTCTCAGAGCTGATGAAATGTAAACAGGGAATTCTCGTTGCACGATGGCTATTGCTACCCTTGCCATCTCTCTGATTCCTGTGTAGTGAGGTGACAGGCGGAGAGGGTAAATGAGACCATGGATGGAAGCTACAAGAGTCTGGATGAGAGATGACAAAGGCATCAATTAAAGTAGTGGCTGTAAGGGCTGAAGGGAAGATGACCTGAAGGAATATTCTAGAAGGCTTGTCAAGATGAGGAATAAGTTCTGACAGCCATCTTCTCTGCTTTCAAGTTAGCCTGTGGTGGGGGAGGGGGTGAGCAAAGAGAAGCAGGATGAGCCTAGAGGTTGTCTAGAACTATTCTGGGAAGAGATTCTGGGTAGGTGGCCCAGAGGATCATGGAGAGCCTGTTGGAAGAGAGCTATTAAAGTCTACTCTCTCCTCTCCCCAGTACCACACAGAGAGTCACTGCCTATCCTTTGAAAAATCCCTGCAGTGCTGAGAAAGTGACAAATCAGGTCACGTAGGAGCAACACCCATCAAAGCACTCAACTGTGGCTACCGCCCAGGGTTCTAGGCTTCCTTGCACCCTCTGTCTAATGTCACCTGGCCATCGGTTCTTCTTCGGTACTCAAGAAGACAACAAGACAACACTCAGCACAGAGCTGTGCTCTGCGGGTGACAACGGGAAGTCAAGTATTGGAGGCAGTTAAAAGCAAACACCTGACAGTGTCTGGAGATATTTTTGACTATCATATTGGGTGTATGTTGATGGGTAAGGGACTTGTGTTGGCAGAATCCAGGATGCCCAGCTGCCCCCATGAGAAATTATTCAATTCAAAATGTGCTACAATAAAGTATATGAGTGGACTTGATATTACTCCTGACTCCTAAGTCATCATCTTCGTCTATCATTAATTAACGTGTCATCTTTACCTCGACCTTCTTAAATGTCTCTGTCCATCCTATTTCCTAATGGTTCCGGGTGTGTCGTGTTCCGTATATTTACAGAATAAAGGATATTAAGGGTATTTATTACGGTATATTGTTGTGGTAAACAGTCCGATCGCTCTACCTAGTCGTTAATTTTCGTGACGCTGCTCTTCCATTAGACACAGCTTCAGTCCTTGGCACCCACGTGGTAACTCACAGCTGAATGTAATCCAGTCCATGGGAATCGAATGCCCTCATCTGACCTCCTCAGGCACCAAGAATGCATGTGCCACATAGGCATACATCTAGACAAAACATCCACCAGTCTGTAGGAACATTAGTTCGTTCCTATAGACTGATGAGTGGTGACAAGGAGTGCTCCCATAGACTGATGGATAGTGGCAAGAAGTGCTCCTGCACACTAACAATAACAAGGAGTGCTCCTGTAGAATGACAGTGACAAGGAGTTCTCCCATAGACTGATGGACAGTGACAAGGAGTGCTCCCATAGACTGATGGACAGTGACAAGGAGTGCTCCCAGAGACTGATGGACAGTGACAAGGAGTGCTCCCAGAGACCGATGGACAGTGACAAGGAGTGCTCCCATAAACTGATGGACAGTGACAAGGAGTGCTCCCATAGACTGATGGACAGTGACAAGGAGTGCTCCCATAGACTGATGGACAGTGACAAAAAGTGCTCCCATAGACTGATGGACAGTGACAAAGAGTGCTCCCATAGACTGATGGACAGTGACAAGGAGTCCTCCCACAGACTGATGGACAGTGACAAGAAGTGCTCCCGTAGACCGATGGACAGTGACAAGGAGTGCTCCTGTACACTGATGGGCTACTTACTACTGCTCACCCCTCCTCCAGCCCAACTTAGCCCTCTTCAAGCTAAGTTCCTTGCCTCCCTTTAAGTAAAACACTCACTAGCCCTTCCAAGCCTGGCTTTTTCACACCTGTAGGAACAAAACTTCAAGTTTCTCAGCTGTCCCCCACACTAGCAGGCCTGACCTCTGCCCTCCTTTATACCAACAGTGAACTTTGGAAGGCAGCCCTGTTCACTACTGTAGCCCAACACCATTGCAGAACTTTGTACTTATCACGAGTGGTACTTATCATGATTTCTTACCATATTTTAATTATGAGCCCCCTTGAAAACAGAAATTGAATCATACCTACCTCCCCACTCAGAAAGATCAGTTTAGACCCACTACAAATATTTAAGGTGTGTTGAGTGGAAAAAACAAAACAAAACAAAACAACCTGACCAGCACTGTGTTACAAAAATACAATGAAAAGCTACTCCCTCAATAGCTTACCATCTATTTTTTTTTAAGGGAAAAGATAAGCTCACGAAATAGTAAAGTTTTCTTCTAGAGATAGAAAGTTGACCATCTTAAGGAATATGCACTTTGAAACATGAATAAATTAAGGCTTCTGTTCCAAAATGTAAACTATCTGATAGTATACAAATAGTAAGTGTGTATCCTCAGACACTGCAGACACTGAAGCCAGGAAATCCCTGGCTTTAGTTACAATATATCACTTGACTTGAGAGAAACACACAACAAAAGTCCAGCTCAAGAGCAGAGTCTATTTGGGGACATTTGAGGCCTATCACCCTGAGTGCTTCAGACAGTAAGTGCCCACTGAACTTGTGGATTGAGTAATTAAGCAATCTGATACTTCTCCTCTTCCTCCTCTTCCTCCTCCTCTTCTCTTTCATTCGATAGCCTGGGTGTTTATTAGAAGTGTTAAGCTCATCCAAAATGTACAGACATGAAATGCTTATAAGTCATAGTGCTGAAGCACCGTTAACACCTTCCGTCTCCAAGAGAGAAGAAAAACCATACCTTGGTCCATTAACTCAAGACCAAAATATAAAACAATGTTTATATCCTCTTCTGCTTTTGAGACAAGGTATCACTACAGCTGGCCTTGAGCCCCCAGAATGCCTCTGAGCTTTCTGCCCCACCTTCTGAGTGCTGAGATTACAGGCATGCAACAGTCTAGTAATCTGGTATTCACATTTCAAAATATGTTTGTACCCTAAGGGAGGCAGGTATGTCAGGAGTTGCAGCAATCTAGAATAGACACTTCACATAAAGGAAATGAGCTGCTCTAGGCCCCTAACTTTTCCCTGTGTTTAGAACCCACTTGTCAAACAAGGCATTCTTGTTTCTTTTAGTGAAAGCAGCAAAAAAAAAGGGGGGGTAGGGTCTCTATGAAGCTACAAACTATTTCTCTGTATCCTATCTTCTCTCCGTTCCCCATGGTTCCCTGACCAGGAAGGTTAAGAGTTCGAGGTCAGGCCGGGCGTGGTGGCGCACACCTTTAATCCCAGCACTATGGAGGCAGAGGCAGGTGGATTTCTGAGTTCGAGGCCAGCCTGGTCTACAAAGTGAGTTCCAGGACAGCCAGGGCTATACAGAGAAACCTTGTCTTGAAAAACCAAAAAAAAAAGAGAGAGTTCAAGGTCAGCTTCAGATAACATAGCAACTTAAAAGTCTGCATGGTCTACTTAAGACGCTGAAAAGCAATAACAAGAAAGAAAGTTGCAGATCTGTGGCCCTCGGAATAAAGACCAACACAGGGAAGAAATCAGAGTGTGGCAAAATAAAAAGAACCTCTCATGAACTTTGTCTCAGGATACAGACACACACACACACACACACACACACACACAGGCAGTTCCAAGTACTCTGGAAGCTAAGGCAAGAGGGTGGTTTTAACACAAGAGTTTGTAACCAGCTTGAGGACAACAGAGAGATACTGTATGAAGAAAGGGGCATGGGAAAACTAAAGACCCGATAAGAGCAAATACTGTTTATGGGCTCTAGAGTCCAGAAATATTGTTGAGCTTAATTTACTTCCCTGGCATGCAATTTTGGATCAGGAAAATAAATGGTTTATGAGCAAAGAAAAGTATTACAAAAAGAATGTATCATCTCTCAAATACTCGTTCATGTATCCATTCCCCCCCTCCCCATGCCAAGGGTTGTGCAGAATGCACAAGTGATGTTAAGTGAAGCTAAGCAGGACCATCCGGGGGTATGGAAGATACCCACAAACCACCATCATACAAAGAAGTAAAAGTCCCCCAGGGAGGGGGCTGGCAGGATGGCTCAGTGGGTAAGAACACTGACTGCTCTTCCGAAGGTCCTGAGTTCAAATCCCAGCAACCACATGGTGGCTCACAACCATCTGTAATGAGATCTGATGCCCTCTTCTGGTGTGTTAGAAGTCAGCTACAGTGTACTTATTTATAATAATAAATAAATCTTTTTAAAAAAAAATCCCCCAGGGAGGTGCAAAATAAACCTCACTAGAGGAAGAAGAAAGCTGAAATGTGTTATAAAACACATTATCTGAGAACAGTATGCTTTGAAGAGAAAATCATCTTTGCTAGTTCTCGGTACGTCTTGCTGAGCTATCTCCTGGAGTATCTACCCCAGCCTGGGGTCACTGGCATCTCCACAGTTACCACATGTTCCCATTACCAGGGAATGGAGAGAGCTGATGGTGGTAACTAATCTGTGCAGAACTCTGAAGTGGGCCAGGCTGTCCAGTCAACCAATGAATCTTCTCAAAGCCCTACAGGGTAAGCAGGTTGGGTGGAAGGGTGGTATAGAAAATTTTTGATTTTTTTTGCACTTATTTATTTATTTTGTGTGTCCATGTATGTGTATGTATACTGTCAGGCATGCCACAGCCCACAAGTGTAGATCAGAGGACAACTTGGGAAGTTGGTTCTCAAAACTTCTATCATGCCAGGCGGTGGTAGCACACGCCTTTAATCCCAGCACTTGGGAGGCAGAGGCAGGCAGATTTCTGAGTTCGAGGCCAGCCTGGTCTACAGAGTGAGTTCCAGGACAGCCAGGGCTACACAGAGAAACCCTGTCTCGAAAAAGAAAGAAAGAAAGAAAGAAAGAAAGAAAGAAAGAAAGAGAGAGAGAGAGAGAGAGAGAGAGAGAGAGAAAGAAAGAAAGAAAGAAAGAAAGAAAGAAAGAAAGAGAGAGAAAGAAAAAAGAAAGAAAGAAAAAAGAAAGAAAGAAAGAAAGAATCACAAGTTCTGGGTATTGAACTCAGGTAATCAGGCTTGGTAGCAGGGGCCTTTGACCACTGAGCCATCTTGCTTTCTCACTCATGTGGTGTGTGTGTGTGTGTGTGTGTGTGTGTGTGTGTGTGTGTTGGCTATTGTTGAAAACTAAACCTATAGGTCTGACCCACATAGAGCACGAACTCACTCGTGCTGTGGTACTGCAACAATCCTCATGGTACAAATAGTGAACACAGAGTTTTGTGAATTGTGCAAACCAGCTCACTATGATTTGAATTTAAAGTCTTCGTCCTTGGTTATGCCACTGAAACATCTCCCTGCTAATCAATTACTGCCGACTTATAATGACATTACACAGCTGTCAGACAATGAGCAATTTGAGGCCATTTACCCCTTTGAACCAGAGCATCTATTTAAAACTATGCTTATTTACGACAAAAAAAAAATGCATGTATACACATTTATTGATCAGATCTGAAGGTGAGATGCCTTTTCAAGGACATAGCTTTCAAAATCTTTCTATTGAAATTCGTTGCCCAGGGTGGGTAGTGGCACATACCCGTCATCCTGGCATTCTTGTTATCTCCAAGTGAACTGCTTCCTTATGTCTCCTCACCTGGAGAGTGTGTCTAACAATAGCGCCATATCCTAAAGCAAAGGAGATGCGGTGCTATTGTCTACATAAATGGCTAAGCGCAGTGCCTGGCACGGAGTAAATGTTCAGTAAATGGATTTCATTATTTGGATGTTAGCCTCTAGTGTCTTCAGAACGCAAGCCGTCCAGTGACCACAGAAAGCTTTCCCCAGAGTCGCTGCCAACTCTTTAAGAACATCTCTACCCGAAGACTCAACAGAGCACAGTGACATCAGCCACCTGCTTCCCTGGACCTCAGCTCCAGAGGTGGCCATGTCGCCTCGCTCAGACCCCAAAACAGGAAAGACGCTGTCTCCGGTTCGCAACAGCACAAAACTTAACTCAGCTTTCTCACTTGAGTGAACTCCAGTTGGAGGTGATTGCCAGGCTAGGTGGGCACGGATCCCGATCTGAAGGAATGCGGGCACCGAGCCAGGAAGGGCAACACTTCCACCTGCCAAGCGCCAGGTTGGGTAGCGCTCCTCCACTGCATCTACGGTGGCTCCCACCCTGTCACAGGGAAATGGGGGAACCTATCTCAAAATGCCAATCGGATGAATTCCCCGCGAATCTTCCGAAAAGCCAGCGTCGCCACGGTTTTGAAGGGGCGTGGGGGAGCACCCAGATGAGACGCAACCTCCTGGGTGGTTTGGGAGTGCAAGGAACCGAAATCGAGGCGCCGCCACCTCCGTTCCCGGCTCCACAGACACGTGCGCGCGGGTCGCCAGCCGGTCCTGCCTGGGTCCCTGCCACCCAGGCCCGCCCAGCGCGCTGCACTCACCAGGTGAAGAGTTTGCGTCGGATCCTGCTCAGTTGGCTGCCAATAATGCCCACCGTACCCAGCGCCCGGGGCTCGCTGGCCCCCGCGTTCGCCGGCGACTCAGCCTCCATGGGGTCCCTACGAACCTCGCGTGCCCGGAACCCCGAGAAGTGCTCGGGCCCGGAAGACAGGAGGCGGTGCCTGGGAGGATGGCGCGGACTCGGCTCGCGCCCTGCCTTGCTCTCCTGCTGCGCTCGCTAGTACGCTCGCCCGCGTCCCGGCACTCCTCCGCCCCGCTCGTGTGACAAATCATTAACTGTCAGGCCCTGAGGGCCAGACAATGCTTTTGCAGATCGCCACCTGGCACCTTTGGGAAGCTGGAGGAGAAAGGGCGGTTTGTTTTCTAGTGTCAGAGCTGAGTAGGACATAATGTAAATTTAAGATGAGAGGGTTGGGCTTCTTCCTCCCCCCCCCCCACCTCCATGTGGGTGGAGTTGATTTGGTTAGTCTTTTTGACCTAATGTCTCACTCTGTAGCCCGGACTATCCTCACGATGTAGCCTAAGCTAACCTCGAACTCTCAGCAGTCCTCCTGCCTCAGCTTCCAGAGACCTGGGATTTACAGGTCGACGCTACCACGCCCTGGTGCATTTCAGGATTCCATGGTTCCTTGTTTGAAATCAGCAAACTATAGGTAAACCGATACGAGGTGATCTTGGCTGGTTCCCAGGATGCCTGTACAGGCAGTGAGCTGGTGCCCCCCTGAACTTTGNCGAACTCTCAGCAGTCCTCCTGCCTCAGCTTCCAGAGACCTGGGATTTACAGGTCGACGCTACCACGCCCTGGTGCATTTCAGGATTCCATGGTTCCTTGTTTGAAATCAGCAAACTATAGGTAAACCGATACGAGGTGATCTTGGCTGGTTCCCAGGATGCCTGTACAGGCAGTGAGCTGGTGCCCCCCTGAACTTTGCTAACTGGAAGAACCCACTGACCCCGCCTCTGTGTCCAGGTCTCCCTCCTTTTCCCTAAAAGCACTGAAGACAAGCTGTGGTTTCTTTTCCTTGCAAAAGGAAGATCAGGGTGGTGTGTCTTTGTGGCACGGGCTAGGCAAATCTTGCCCTGCAGACCTGTTGGGTTGCCTTGTCACCCTCGGCGCTATCCTGACCTTGACCCGGGCCACGCCTTCTGAGGCTTGGATGGACTTAGAAGGAACAAGAGGGAATAAAAAGTGGGATGGGAAAGTTCCTGGTTCTTGCTGACAGAAGCAAGTCTGTAGTGCTGATTAAGCTTTTTTTTTTTTTACTGAAGGAGACCAGGCAGACAAAAGAACTGCTCCCCACCTCTTCATCCCGACCCCCAATCTCCTCCTTTAGTGGATAAAGGGACACTGTAAACGGTACATTCTAGAAGACTGTGTGTGGATGCAGAAGAGCAGGTGGTTTTGTAGAAGACACTAAGAAAAACCAGGTTTTTAACTAGCTGGTAGCTCACGCCTTTCACCACAGCTCCTAGGAGGCTGAAGCACTATTGCCTGAAGCTCGAGGCTAGCCTAGAATAGTGTGAGTTCTAGGTTAGCCTGAGCTAAAATGAGATCCTGCTTCAAAAACACGAGGTGGGGTAGGAGGGTATGGCTCAGCTCATAAAGGTACCCCATGCCAGGGTTCAGTTCCTGGAACCCACGTGGTGGAGGCCGAGAAACAGATCCCTACCAAGCTAAACTCCACATTTAGGCAATGGCACACACAAACACACAATCAATCAAATCAATATTTAAAAATGTTTATAAAAAGGGGAATAGGTTTTGGAAAAAGTAGCTAAGTGAGCCTTAAGTTTGCCAACTACAAGTGCTGTAAAGTTTAAGTACAATTATTTTCTGTTTATTTTTGTCTTTTTGAGACAAAACCTCACTCCATAGACAAAGCTGACTGAAACTCAACTATGTGTAACCCAATCTGGCCTTCAATTTAGGGCAGTCTTTATGCCTCAGCCTCCCAAGGGTTGGAGCATGCACAATCATGCCTAGTTGAAATGATTGTTGGGATTTTGTTTTGTTTTGTTTTGTTTGAGACAGGGTTTCTCTGTGTAGCCCTTGCTGTCCTGGGACTGAGGGTATAGGTCAATAGTAAAGTGTCCACTCAGCATGCTTAAGACCCTCGGTTCATCTCCAGACACACAAAGATATAATTACATAGATAGATTTACTTAGATGGACAGATGTGCCCCTATAGATAAGTAGTCCAAGATAGAGAGTGAAACCCAAAACTACATAACCAAAGAAGACTGTCTGAATATTACAGAACAACTGGACAAAGCCTTCTGAGAGCATCAGAAACACACGTAGAGGCTTGGGATGGAGCTCAGTTGGGAGAGTGCATCCCTGGCATGTTTGAGGATCTGGGTTCAATCACCAGGACTGGAGATAATCAAGTCACACATGCCGGTAAGCCCAGCACTTGAGGAGGCAAAAGAAGTTCAAAGTCATCCTCAGCTACGTGGAGGATTTAGACTCAGTCTGAGATACACAAGTGCCTGTCTCAGGAGGGTCAGGAGACCTCATGAACAACACCCATTAAACTCCACAGATTGACAATGTGGGATTTTAGACACTGCAGCCTAGGCCTTTAATCTCAGTACTCAGACGGCATAGGCAGTTAGATCTCTAAGAGTTGATGCCAGACTGGTCTACATAGTGAGTTCTAAGATAACCAGAGAACAACATGGAGAAACCTTCTCTTAAAAAAAGGGGGGCTGGTGAGATGGCTCAGCAGGTAAGAGCACCCGACTGCTCTTCCAAAGGTGATAAGTTCAAATCCCAGCATCCACATGGTGGCTCACAACCATCCGTAAAGAGATCTGGCGCCCTCTTCTGGAGTGTCTGAAGACAGCTACAGTGTATTTACATATAATAAATAAAATAAATCTTAAAAAAAATATTTTAAAAAGGGGGGGGAAGGAAAAGGACAAAGTGGTATTTTTCACCTGAACCCTGTTTTCATCTATGTTCTTGACATAGCACAAACACCTTCTCATGTGATTACATAAGACCCACAAACGACCTCTTGGGTCCCCATTCTTTGTTTCGTTCCCACTGACTAATTAGAACAAAATACATATTAGCCAAGTTTTAATTAATTGATGGGGTTGTTGCTGATGATAGTGGTGGTGGTGGTTGGTTGGTTGGTTGGTTGGTTGGGTTGGTTTTTTGAGACAGGGTTTCTCTGTACTGTAGTCATGGCTGTCCAGGAACTCTGTAGACCAGGCTGGCCTCGAACTCAGAGATCTGACTGCCTCTGCCTCCTGAGTCACCGGTGGGATTAAAGGCTTGCACCACCATCACCCAGCTGTAGTTGTTTTTTAATCTATTTAAAAATAGAGTATGTTACCCAGGCTGGCCTAGGAATCATGATCCTCCTGCCTCATCCACCCAAGTGCTGTACTTATGCAATTATCAGCACACCTAGCTTTAATCAAGTTGAATTTTGCCTTCTACCCCCAGGCCTCTGAACTTTCACATCCATGAGTCAGCATTCCAGAAGAGCCTCTCCTAAAAACAGGCCACTTTCAGCTAAAACCTTCTCTTCCTGTCAATCAAGCCAACTCCCTGAAGTCTTGGGATTGCCCCGCCCCCAGCTTCCTGCTGAAGTAACTCTTGTAATGATTCCCCCACAAAGCCTCTGTCTTAGGGTTTGTATTCCTGCACAAAACATCATGACCAAGATGCAAGTTGGGGAGGAAAAAGTTTATTCAGCTTATACTTCCACATTGCTGTTCATCACCAAAGGAAATCAGAACAGGAACTCACACAGAGCAAGAACCTGGAGCTAGGAGCTGATGCAGAAGCCGTGGAGGAGTGCTGATTACTGGATTGCTTCCCTTGGCTTGCTCAAATTGCTTTCTTATAAAACCCAGAACTACCAGCCCAGGGATGGCACCACTCATAATAGGCCCCTCAATGACCTGGGCCCTTCCCCACCCCACCCCACCCTGTCCCCTTGATCACAATTGAGCAAATGCCTTACAGCTGGATCTCATGGAGGCATTTTCTCAAGGAAGGTTCCTTTCTCTGTGGTAACTCCAGCTTGTGTCAAGTTGACACACAAAACCAGGCAGTACAGCCTCTCTTGTTTTATGTGTGATTACAGAGAAAGGTATGGGCTATAGCAATGCACATAACCTTAAACTAAGGCCAGAGGGGTGTCTAGTGGTTAGGAAATCAGACACTTAGAATGAACTAAGTGTGTCTGGGATTTCTAGGTTCAATCTACCCCAGCAAGACCTGCCCTCACCTCCCAAAAATGGTGACGGGATGGTTAGCAAAGGAAAAATCTTCAACAATGTAAAGAAAAAAATTACCAAAAAAAAAAAAACAATGAGAGAGAGAGGGCGAGAGAGAGAGAGAGAGAGAGAGGTGAGAGAGAGAGATCAGTAAAACTAGACATGGAAGTTTATGCTGGTAATCCCAGAGCTTGGGTAATGGGCACAGAGCAGCAAAAGTTCAGGGCCATCCTCGCTCCATAGGAAGTTTGAAGACAGCTTGAACTATGGAAATCTGTTCCAAACAAACAAAAAATAAGATGGGATTGGTGCAGCACACCTATAATCCCAGGGTTTAAGAGACCAAGGGAGAAAGATTGCCTGAAATTCGAGATCATTCTGTTACATTTTGAGTTCCAAGCCACTCTAGCCTACAGAATGAGAGTCTCTGTCCTTCAACTATGAAATAAGCAACAGCAAGCATGTATCATATAGTCCTTTAGTGTGTGTGTCTTAGTTAGGGTTTTACTACTGTGAAGAGATACCATGACCAAGGCAAGTCTTACAACGACAACATTTAATTAGGCTGGCTATGTTCAGAGGTTCAGCCCATTGTCATCAAGGCAGGAACATGGTAGCATCCAAGCAGGCATGATACAGGAGGAGCTGAGAGTTCTACATCTTCATCTGAAGGCTGCTAGCAGAAGACTGGCTTCCAGGCAGCTAGGATGAGGGTCTTAAAGCCCACACCCACAATAACCCACCTACTCCAACAAGGTCACACCTATTCCAACAGGCCCACACCTTCTAAAAGTACCACTCCCTGGTCCGAGCACATACAAACCATCACAGTGCGCTAAGACTGAAAGTTCAGATGCAGCTGGTCATGGTGGTGTAAGCCTTTTATCCCAGCACTCAGGAGGCAGAGGTTGGCAGATTTTGTAAGTTGTAGTCCATCCTACAAGAAACTCAAATATGGTGAGTTCCAGGACAGCCAGAGCTGCATACTGAGACCCTGCCTCAAAACAAACAAAAGAAAAACCAAGAGATATGGTGCTAGAGATATGGCTCAATGGTTTAGAGTACCAGCTGCTCCTCCAGAGGACCTAAGTTCAGTTTCCAGAACTCACAAGTCAGTTCACAACTATCTGCTATAACTGCAGTCCCAAGCTATCTGAGGGTACCAGTCACTCACATAGTACACAGACACACGTGCAGACAAAATACTACACATGTAAAATCTTAAAATAAAATAGATCTTATAAGAAAAGAGTTCAGGAGCTGGAGAGATGGCTCAGTGGTTAAGAGAAGTGACTGCTCTTCCAGAGGTCCTGAGTTCAATTCCCAGCAACCACATGGTGGCTCACAACCATCTGTAGGGATCCAATGCCCTCTTCTGGTGTGTCTGAAGACAGCTACAGTGTACTCGTCATATATATATATTAAAATCTTTTAAAAAAAAGAGTTCAGATGTGACAGGCTGGATTATGTCTCCAAACCCTAATTACAGGCTGAATCTGAACCACAACAGGTGGTTGTCTTACATAGCATCAGGGACTTTGTAGGTCTAATGAAGGGCTGCATCCTGACTTGGGAAAGTGATCCTGGATTATCCAGTGAGCCATAAAGAAAATGTCCTCACAGAGGGAAGAAGGGAAGAATTCCCACCAGAAGAAATTACATAACGGGACCAAGGGGTGACACACTTTTAAGACAGAGGAAAGTATGTCTGCGAGCCACACAGCTAGCTGCTCCAAGTTCCAAGCCTCCAGAAGAAACAGCCTTGATAACTTTAGGATTCATTGTAATAAAGTAAAACTGAGCTCGAACCTCTGGCCTCCAGAACACTGAAGGAATAAATAAATTTGCCCTACTTTAAGCTATAAATCGATGACAACTTATGACAGGGAAACATAGGCTCCTTTGTAAAGATTGTGACCTGCTGTCAAGCGAAACAAGCAGGCTTCAGAGAACCAGTATAACACTATTCTATTAACAAAAGCCACCAACAAAACTACTGTCCTTTTATCTAAATATGTATGATTCACATATATTTACACTTGCTTCTGTTTACATGAACCTGAAGACTAAGGCAGCTGGTGGTGGATCCTTACCATTTCAGCACCTGGAAGGCTGGGGCAGGCAGTTGTCTCATACCCAGGAGTCTGGGCCCAGCCTGTGCATCATACTGAGCCTCCAGCTCAAAGGGAAAACAAAAACAAAACAATAATAATAATAAAAACAAAAACAAAAAACTGAAACCACCCAAGGTAGAGCAAGCCTGTAATCCCTGTGCTTGTATGACCTGGCCTACACGTGAATTCCAGATCAGCTAGCTACAAGTGCCAGGCCCTGTCTTAAAGAAGAAAGGAGAGGGAGGGCTAAAGTGTGGAAGAGCACACACCAGGCAACTGAAAAACCATTAAATCATGGCACAATCAGGAATGGGGCTAGGGGAGTAAGTGAGGAGAGATTGCCTGTATCTATCTTCATTTCCTGGGCATATTACTAATTTTGAAACGTGAAGACATTCTATTAAAGTATTTTTCGATTGGCCATATGTTAGGTTCAACATTATATACGCCAAAGGGAAAATGAGGTCAGAAAGTACAGCCAACCAGTGCATGACTGTAAAGTTATACGGCATGTGTTCTCTACACACAGGGTCCTCCCCAGAAAGTAGGACTTCCTAGCTTTGCTCCACAATGAGCTCATCCCTCACTGAAGAGTATTGATCGGCCTGCATTATTTTGGTATCAGGACTAAAATATATTGAGTTGATTTGTGGGCACAAATCCACATGATTTTTTGTCAAAGGAAATTTACTGGGGGACAAGTAGGTGTTGGGGATTTTTCTTCATATAGTAAACTCGCTTATTAGAAGTCCAAATAACAATTTTTTAAAAATCTACCACTTACTAAACACCTTCTGTGTGCCTAACATGATCTCTTGTGTGTATCGAATCAGCCCAAATCCCTGCGGTTTCAAACAGTCATTTTACTATGCCTTGTGGTTTCTGTGGGTCCGGAGTTTGGGGAAGGTATGGGTGTTGGGCAATTCTGACTGGAGCTGCCTCCCACTTTCACAGCTAGAGAGTAGCTGGAGGCAGGAGTGGGAGGCTAGGGCCAGAACATCAAGTTCCTACCCAACAACTCTCTTTCTATCTGCTTAGCTTAGAGGCTCTCTGTGTGACCTCTCTGAGGATTAATTTGGACCTCCTCACAGCCTGGTGACTTCAAGTCCTTTGCTCTACTTACTTGGCAGTATCTCCCTCAGCCCTAGGCAAAAGCCAGGGAACTCAAAGCATGTGATCAATGCCTTCTGACAAAAGACCACCAGAAAGTCTCTTTTTTCTAAACCAGAGTTTTCCTAGTTGTTGTAGTGCTGGAAACGGAGCTCAGGACCTGGGGACAGCACTGCTCCACTAAGCCATGTACGTGCCCACCCTCTTTGGAGACTGAGTCTCACTAAGTAGCCGAGGCTAGCCCTTGGTTCTGTCTATCTATCTATCTATCTATCTATCTATCTATCTATCTATCTATCTATCTATCCTAGACAGGGTTCTTCTTTGTGGTCCTGGCTATCCTGGAACCCATTCTGTACACTAGGCTAGCCTTGAACTCACAGATCAAAGATCCATCTATCTCTGCCTTCCACTTCCGTGCTAGGATTAAAGACGTGGGCCAACACACCTGGCCAGGCTGCCCTTTGTTTATAGCAGTTTCTGAAAGTAAAAAGTATTGGCTCAGGACCCCCAAGACCAAGTTCTCAACACAAAGATTTATTTGCCCCAGAGGGACAGAGGAACAGGATAAGGGACAAAGACAGCAGACAAATGAAGAGGGAGAAGGGGAAGGAAACAAGAGAGAGAAGAGCGGTGTTTGTCCCAAAGGAGGGGGACAAAGGACTGTCTCGGGATAGAGAAGATCCCTATCCAGTTTATAAAGAAACAAGGGGAAAGGCCATGTTAGGGTGAGGTGTTAAATTTTAATCGGGCAGGTTATTTAGGTGAGCCAAAGGGAGCTTTTGATTGCTGGACTTCAATACTTTAACAGCTAGACCTTGGTAGTCAGCTTCAGGAGGAGGAAGTGGCCATATAAGGGAATAGACCTTGGGGGCTAGCTTTAGGAGTATAATCTAGGGGGTTTTAGCAAGGCATAGGGAATGGGGGAGAAGGGCAAGGCCTGCCAAAGTCATGTACGCAGTGTTGGAGCTGGCCAGAGCCCCTTGACAGAAAGGGAACTCGAAAGATAAACAAAATCTCACCTGTCTGGGAAAGAGGGATTTTGGAAGATTCTATCAGTCCAGGCTTTGTAAAATGAGTAAAGACTGCCAGGGAAGGAGACTCTGACAGAGCTTGCCAAGAGAGTTCCTGAACCCTTGGAGCTACTGGGAGGCTGTGTAAAAAGCTCTGAGGTGTCTTCCAGTGCATTAAGGTGGGCTTTTCAGTAACACAGCTGCTTTTGAGTCACCTCTGTTCCTGTAAGTAACCCCTGGGGATGAGCTGTGTCTGCAGAGGTTGACTGGCTGATTAGTAGACCACTGGTGATGTGGAGAGGTTGGAATGTTGCAGATCCAGTTATCTTGGGCTAGCTTTTGTCCTAAGTAGCCATTTCTTGCCCATCCTTGTTTCAGTTCTAACATCCTGTAACTAACATAAAAAAATCCTCTGAAAAATATGAATAGAGTCATCAGTGTCCACCAATCAAAGGGTTAAGTGTGCTGTGAGAATACATCTAAGGCCTATGTCAGAGTTTTCTCTGATTTGCTGTATCTACCAGCAAAGCCACCTACCAGATATACCCACCAATGTATTTGAAAATACATTGTATCTTAGTGTCTTAGCTCATAGCTTTCCTGTTCTGTTACTATAAATAGTTCATGAAATTGCTACCATATTGGAACACTGTATTGGGGAAGACCTAAGTCTGTGTTCCCAAGCCACGATCACTCATATTTGGCTCCAGAAAAATAACCTTCTATTCTTTTAGGGAGAGATGTCTTTCTTTCATCAAAGGTTCTTGTTCCCCAAAGTATGCCCCAAACTGGATTGGTACCAGGATAGGGTGCCCCTTGTTGCCTACAATCCAGCTTTGCCTCACTAGCTTGGGAGGCAGAGGCAGGCAGATCTCTGAGAGCTCAAGACCAGCTTGGTCTACAGAGTGAGCATAGCTGGGCCTATATAGAGAGACCCTGTCTCAAAAAAAAAAAAAAAAAAAGATAGTGAATCTTTGTTCTTAGGGTTCAGACCTTCTTGATTTATTCTGACCTGAAGTTTTTAGGACACCATTTGCATTCGACATGTTTGCTTTAAAGTAGCCACATCTGGGGCCGGGCGTGGTGGCGCACGCCTTTAATCCCAGCACTCGGGAGGCAGAGGCAGGCGAATTTCTGAGTTCGAGGCCAGCCTGGTCTACAAAGTGAGTTCCAGGACAGCCAGGGCTATACAGAGAAACCCTGTCTCGAAAAACCAAAAAAAAAAGAAAAAGTAGCCACATCTGTTTGCTTCAGAAGCGTTTTTGGTTTCTGACTGGTTGGTTGTCAGCTTGGTCTGACTTGGTTTTGTTAGCCGTGGGAACTAACCTTTGGTTTATTACCTATTTCACACTTGTCTCTTGACACTCCTTCATTAACCAGTGCTGCATTTTTCTGTGGTTCTGCCTGCATATTGCAACCTTGCTACCTTCATCTTAAGAATATTCTGGGTGGAGCTGGAGAATGACTTAGTGGTTAAGAACATTTGTAGTTGTAGAGGACCAGGTTCAGTTCCCAGCCACCATATGGAGGTTCCCAGCCATCGTAAATCTTAACTCTGCAGGCTCTCGTCACACATGTAGTATACAGGCAAACATCATACATGCAAGCAATTCATTCATACAAACAAAATAAAAATAAAAAATCTTTAAAAATAAAATTTGAATACTTGATCATTAAAACACTAAATATAAGAGACACTTGTTCCCTCCAAACCAACAAGATAAAGATGTCTGGGAGAACTTCCACCCCTTACGATGATATCATAGTATATAACAAATATACTTTTGTTCCTGGCTCAAAAGGAACTTTATTAGCTTGCCTGGAGAAGACACATATAAGGGTTTAATCATTCACTGTCTTGAAACCTCTCACATTTGCACAAACACAGAGGATAACCCTGAGACCCGGTGGTAGTCGATGGTCTTGGGGTGAAAGCTGAGAAGGTCCACCCCAAAGCAGCACAGTAGCCTGATCTAAAGCGTAAGTCCCCTACAGAGGCTTGTGATTTGTCAGGAGAAAGAAAACCAGTAAGAAGACTTCCAACAGGGAGAAAATGTTTGAAGAAAAACCATCATCTGCTTACTACTTCCGGTTCTTGATGTATAATCATCACAGACATTCAATGTATGTGTATTTGGGAAAGTAGAGAGATCTAACCAAAGATGACTTTAGCTTTACAGTTCCTTCAATGTACAACAGTTGCTGCTCCAAAATTGATATTTTGCATACAAAACAGGAAACTCCCAGCAATAAAACAAAAGTCATGAATAGGCAACACACTTTAACTGGAATTTAGAAGCATTTAAAAGAAGAAATAAGCCGGGCGTGGTGGCGCACGCCTTTAATCCCAGCATTCGGGAGGCAGAGTCAAGCGGATTTCTGAGTTCGAGGCCAGCCTGGTCTACAGAGTGAGTTCCAGGACAGCCAGGGCAATACAGAGAAACTCTGTCTCAAAAAAAAAAAAAAAAAAAAAAGAAGAAATAATAAAATTGATAACTTAAAGAAAATGAACAGGGGGCTTTTGGAAACTATCAGAATTAAGGGCAGACACTGAAGGATAAGAGGTTAATTTTTAAAATGTTATAAATTGGAAGGAGTTACAGAGATCAAGTGTGGAGCTGAGACAAAAGGATGGACCAACCAGTGACTGCTGCAGCCGGGGATCCATCCCATAATCAGCCACCAAACGCAGACACTATTGCATAGGCCAGCAAGACTTTGCTGAAAGGGCCCTGATATAGCTGTCTCGTGTGAGGGTATGCCAGTGCCTGGCAAATACAGAAGTGGATGCTCACAGTCGGCTATTAGATGGAACACAGGGCCCCCAATGGAGGAGCTAGAGAAAGTACCCAAGGAGCTGAAGGGGTCTCCAACCCTATAGGTGGAAGAACAATATGAATTAACCAGTACCCCCAGAGCTTGTGTCTCTAGCTGCATATGTAGAAGATGGCCTAGTTGGCCATCATTGGGAAGAGAGGCCCCTTGGTCTTGCAAACTTTATATGCCCCAGTACAGGGGAACACCAGGGCCAAGAAGTGGGAGTGGGTGGGTAGGGAAGCAGGGCGGGGGGTGGGGGAGGGTATAGGGGACTTTCGGGATAACATTTGAAATGTAAATGAAGAAAATATCTAATAAAAATTGAAAAAAAATGTTATAAATTGTGTTCAAACTAAAGATACATGCTGAAGAACTTAGCTCTTCTCAGCCTGTTGTTCCCACCTAACCCCTTGCCTCCTCTATCAGAAGAAACCCAGTTCCTCTCCTCTTTTTGCATTTTCCCCTTTTCCCTTTTACCCTATTCCCAAGGGGAACAAGATTCTATATACAAAGAGAAAATTTCTTATGACTCCTTTTAAGATAAAACTCAATGGGGAGAGAGGACCCAGATACTGTTTGTACTCCCTAGACAAAATATGAGATAACGTCTTTGGTTATGGTGTTCCCCGACGCATAGTAGAGCCCTCTAGGTTTTACTAAAGAATTTCATGTCACCCTATTGACATGAAACTGAGCTTTCTGACCACTTGATTCAATTATTGGCTTCAGGAAGCAAGTTGAGGAATGGTTTCACTTGGAAGAGTGGAGAACCCCCCTTAAGGACTTTAATAAGATGCTGATGATAAAAAATGCCTTCCAGGAATTAGGAAACTTCCTCTCCTGTAATACCAAAATTATCTCCACAAAGTATTGACTGGGCCAAACAAACTACAGCAGTATGTCAAAGGACCAGAGGAACCTGTACCTGACTTTTGTGTCAGATTCTAAACAAAACAAAACATTCAAACAGCACTGAGTATCTCCCCTAAGAACTTAGAGGCTCGCAATTTAAATTCTGCATCTCTGTAAAGGCAAGAAGATGGAGCCACTTTGGTTCAAGCAGAATAAATAATCCAGTACAGGCCTCCCTTCCCACTGAGATCCTTTTTAAGTTTAATAGACTGTATATATATATATATATATATATATATATATATATATATATGCCATGACAGGTTTACAGGTAGAACAGCTGAGCTTCCAGACAGAGCGATACTAACTCCTTCCTTCTTGAAAATAACTGCAGAGTCAACTGCAACTATTGTGGAAAACTTGGCCACTTCAAAAGGAAATCGAAGTGGGTGCTTTCCCCAAAAGAGCAACCTCCAAAGGAAAACTGGGCTACAGTGAAGCTGCTCTGAGGGAATCCAGAGCTTTTCTTCTTCTCCTTACCAAAACAAAACAGAACAAAGTTTACAGAGAATTACTAACCAAAAGGAAATAAAGGCCCTGGTGGGTACTAAGCTATTCTATGTCATGGTTAAATACTCCCTCAAAGTAAAATTAAATTCTAACTACCCATTGTTACGACAAATTCTATAAGATCCCAATTGGGAGAAACTGTAGGGCACCACTTTTTTTTCATTTTTTTATCTTATTTTATGTGTATGGATGTTTTGCCTGCTTATAAGTCTGTATAACACATGTATGCAGTGCCTGTGGAAACCAGAAGAGAGTATCGGATCACCTGGAACTAGAGCTTTGATGGACGGTGTGAGGTGCCATATGGGTGCTGAGAATTAATTGAAGATGTGTTCTCTGGAAGAGCAATCGGTGTTCTTAACCTTGAGCTGTCTATCCAGCCTGTATCACATTTTCCACTGGTGAACTGTGCCCGTGTATACTCGTTAGGATGACTTTTTAGAAACACATGTTTTTGTTTCCTAACAGGGAGAGGTGCATAAAATTAGGTGACATTGAGAACCTCTAGCCTCTACATGACATTTGTCAAAGTCAGAAGACCCTACAAGAGGAAACTGACAGTACCAGGGAAATTATAGGCTTTCTATTCCTGCACAAACATCATGACCAAGAAGCAAGTTGGGGAGGAAAGGGTTTATTCAGCTTACACTTCCACATTGCTGCTCATCACCAAATGAAGTCAGGACTGGAACTCAAGCAGGTGAGAAAGTGGGAGCTGATGCAGAGGCCATGGAGGGATGTCACTTACTGGCTTGCTTCCCCTGGCTTGTTTAGCTTGCTCTCTTATAGAACCCAAGACTACCAGCCCAGGGATGGCACCACCCACAATGGGCCCTCCTGCTTAACAGCTGGATCTCATGGAGGCATTTCCTCACCTGAAGATCCTTTCTCTGTGATAACTCCAGCTTGTGTCAAGTTGACACACAAAACCAGCCAGTACATAGGCAAAGTCCTCAAAAGGCATAGAACAAATAAGATCAGCTGCTCCAACTAAAATAACCACAGACAAAAGCAGACCCTTGTCTAATATAAAACAACAAACACCCTTTGAGGCAAGAAGCCTTACTGGGAATCCAAACCACGGAAGAATATCCAGAAAGAGGCTTAAAATTCCTACACTAGTCCTTGACATGTCTCAAAATTACCCATGAAGAGGTCAAATGGAGTCACAGGTTTGTGCAGGGTCTCCAGGTCACAAATAAGCTAGTAATCCTTCAACAACCATTTCTGCCCAATTCCCACATCTGCTGGGTAACAGTCCTCTAAATACAGCCTCTTTGCCCACCCCTGTCCTTTAGCAACCTTGGTACATCAAATACCCAATTTTTGTTTCCTTCTCTCAAGGAAAGGCAGTATCCTTGAACTGTGATGCCACGGGCTGTGCTGAAAGTCATATATTTTTCTCAAATTCCTAAATTTGATTTATAAGATACACAATTCTTTTTATAAGTCTGCTTTAAAACAATATGTGGATGACCTACTATTGTGTTCTCTCGCCTCTGATCTTCTCTTTACAGCAACAAGCTAAAAGGGGTCATAAAGCATCAAAAGACAAAATTTCAATTTGCAAGCAGGAGGCTAAATTCCTTTGTCGTACAGAGATGTGCCAAGTTTGCTCAAAAATTCCTACCATATTTCTACTCTGAGGAGTTTTCCTACCCCAAAGCCAAACAAACAATTAAGAGGGATTTAAGACTAACTAGCTACTATTGAAAATTAATTCCAAACTATTCCTTAATTTCTTAGCCACTATAGAAGAAACCTAAACAGACCAACCAGATACCGGATAACTAGGTCTAGAGGAAGAGGCAGCATAAGACCCAATGATAGCTTTAAATCAGGCCCCTGCCCAAGGACAACCAGACTATAATCCTCCCTTCTTCCTGTTCATTCATGAAAAGGAAATGAATGTATTGAACATGCTGACTCAGAAACATGGGGAAAGGCACAGACCCTTATGGTATTTCAGTCAGCAATTAGGTCCAGTAGCCAGAGGCCACCTCCTGTATAAGTGTCACCTGCCTCTGCTGATGTACTAAAACCAGTGGAGGTCACCTTAGGCTATCCTCTCACCATTTATGTGCCTCTCACATTTATGTGTAGAGCCTTTGCTAATTCCCCATCACACCCAACATTGTTCAACAAGTAGACTGACTTCCTAAAACACACTTCTGCTCTCATCTTCCAGGGTTTCCCAGGTGTAACTCTCTCAGTCCTGTGGTCTCCTGTGCCCCTTACTGTGTGAACTAGAAGAGACTGGACATGATTATACTCAAATAAGCCATAGACTTTTTGCCCTTAGAAGAGACATATTGGAAACAGCTATCAAAAACGCAGAATTGATTTTATTTACTGACAGTTCTTATACACAGGACAGACAAGGATGTTTCGGGCAGGATATACTGTTACCCCTAGTCTTGATATAATTGGGAATGTGCTCATTTGCCTGAGACTCAATCTGCTTAGATGGATAGATTCAGATCCTCAACCAGAGTAAGCCATTTAGTAGAAAACAAAAGAATCAAAATCTATATAGACAGCCACTATGCATTTGAACTAATGTCATAACTAAGGCATTCGGTGGTAGCAATGGTAGATTTATGACTTCCTTCAACCAATGTATTTGAAATAGTCCACAAATCTCAGAATTACTGCATGCTATCCATCTGCCCTTTGGTTCCTGGAGGGAATGTTGTCAGGTCAGATGAGAACAGTTCACTAAAACATATATGTGTGTGTGTATACACTGAATTGCAAGCATTGTAGGTTTCGTTCTTTCTTTTTAGATAAATATCATGTTTCCTTATTTTTTTTTCAGCCATCCATATTGTTATTTTACCTCCCTCCCTCCTTCTCCTGTCTGTACCTTCTTCCTCCTTCTTCTCCCACTTCTCTAAGGAGCCTCCCTTTCCCCATCAGATAGCTTGTACCCTACCATTCCCCTTTACCTTCCCCACCCTCTGTGTTTACCTCGATCTCCTTTCCTAAGGAGTCCTATCTTTTCCCATCTCCCTGATTAGATTCTTGTACCCTGCTAATCCCCCACTCCATTGCTCTCCATGCCCCACTCCTGGCAAGGGTCCCATTTTACTCTCCTGCCTTCTGTAGTAACTATAGGCTGTGTGCTCACATCTGAAGATTTGGAACCAAGAACCTCCAATGGGAGAGAGCATGTTTGTCTTTCTGGGTTTCAGTTACCTCAATCAATATGATCTTTTCTACTTCTAACCATTCACCTGCATGATTTCATTTTTCTTTTCTGCTAAACAGTATTCTATAGTGTACATATATCACATTTACATTATCCATCTATTGATTGTAGGACATTTAGGGTTTTTTTCTATTTCCTACCTTTTGTTCATAGACAGCAATTGGACATGATTAAGCAAACATTTGTGGAATATGATGTTAAGTACTTTGGACATATTGCCAAGGAGTGATAGAGCTAGGTCATATAGTAGATCTATTTTTAGCTCTTTAGAATTCTCCATTCTGACTTCCATAGTGGCTGCACCAGTTTGCTACCGTATTGGAGCACTGTACTGGGGAATACCTAAGGCTGTTCCCAGGCCATGGTTACCTGTATTTGGCTCTTCATAGACCCTGTTGCAGGAAACAAACCAGTAGGAAGACAACAATGCAAGAACATGCCCTGTAGAAATGGCCATCTTTCAATAGATGGTTTGAAGAATATCAGTTATCCACTGGATGGAGAATGAAATCAGATGCCTATCTCTCACCAGGTATAAATATCAACTCAAAAATACCTTGATGATTTAAGTGTAAAACGTGAAATAAGAAACTTATGTTCTTATTATAAGAAAAACATGATAGGTGTAACGCTTCGGAACAGTGAAATAGGATGGATTTTTTTTTTCACAAGACCCCCTAAAGCAAAAGAAACTAAAAATAAACAAATGGGATTGCAGCGAACTAAAAGTTCCTGCCAAAAACACAGAGAAAATTCACAGGATCCAGAGACAGCCCACAAGATGCGAGAGAGCAGCTGTACACCTGACTCCCAGGGCACAGAATGCATTTCGAAAGCTCAGGAGCCAAGAAACCAAGTAATTCCATTTAAAGGTTGGCAGTGGATCTAATTAGGCATTTTCCAAGAGGATGCATTCACACTGGAACAAGTGTAGGAGAAGAACCGACATTGCTAGTCATCAGGGAAATGTGAATAGAAGCCACAGCAAGATACTCCCTCACCTAGTAAGAAGAGCAACTATTGGAAAATCTAAAGACAACAACAGTCGGGAGGATGTGAAGACAAGGAATTCCTACACACCCTGGATCAGAGTGTAAAGAAGCACAGCCATGGGGGCTGGTGAGATGGCTCAGCGGGTAAGAGCACCCGACTGCTCTTCCGAAGGTGATAAGTTCAAATCCCAGCAACCACATGGTGGCTCACAACCATCCGTAACGAGATCTGGCTCCCTCTTCTGGAGTGTCTAAGGACAGCTACAGTGTACTTACATATAATCCGTAACGAGATCTGGCTCCCTCTTCTGGAGTGTCTGAGGACAGCTACAGTGTACTTACATATAATAAAATAAAATTAAAAAAAAAAAAAAAGAAGAAGAAGAAGCACAGTCATTAAGGCAAATACCAGAGAGGTTCCTCCAAAATTAAAGAGGACTTCTAAATGACCCAGTGACCAATTACAGGGAATATTTAGAAGAAATACAATCAGTATGTCAAAGAGACATTCATACTTCTGTGTTGACACAGCACAATTTATAACAGCCAGACAATCCACATATCCGTTAAGAAGAAATGAGGTGCATACGCACAGTCAAATTCTATCCTAGCACTAGAGAAAAATGAAGTTCTGTTATTGCCAGCAACATGCATAGATCTGGAGGTAATTATGTTATGTGGAATAAGCCTGACACATAATGGCAGGTTCCACAAAGCGCCCACCTCACCTCTGAAATCAAGAGTTGATCACTAAAAATTGAGAATGTGTCCTTATTACATGGTGGAGCATCTTCTGGGTATATGCCCAGGAGAGGTATTGCTGGATCTTCCGGTTGAACTATGTCCAATTTTCTGAGGAACCGCCAAACTGATTTCCAGAGTGGTTGTACCAGCTTGCAGTCCCACCAGCAATGGAGGAGTGTTCCTCTTTCTCCACATCCTCGCCAGCATCTCCTGTCACCTGAGTTTTTGAACTTAGCCATTCTCAGGGTTGTTTTGATTTGCATTTCCCTGATGACTAAGGATGGCTGTGGGACCATGAGGTGACTGGTCACACGGTGTCCGCTGTCAGGAAACCAAGAGAAGTGAGTACTGGGGTTCAGCTTGCTCCCTCCTTTCTCCACTTTTATTAAGTCCAGGACCCCTCAATTCCACCTCTCTGGGACAGACCCACAACACACTCATAAATGTGTCTCCTAGGTGAACCCAAACCCAATCAGGTTGGCCATGAAGATGAACTCTCATCATCTGTATCAAAATACCACATGGTATGCCATTAATATGTATAAGCTTTATCTTTTGTAACAGTTAACAAATAAGTAACAAAAGTTAAAAAATAAATAAACAGTCTTTTAATCTAGGACCAAGGTATTATAAAAAGTTATTTTTTATAAATTCATTGAGAACTTTCTAAACATAATCTAATGCTGTATTGAAGACCTTGCTTTCAATGTCTTCTTTCAAAGCCTTATTTGTAACATCCTATAAAATGCACTTATTGCAAGTAGCACTGCAGCCCTCAGAGACTAATAGCTCTTTTTCTCTAGCTAGGTTTCCTTATCTTCTCCTGCAGGGTTCTAAGAATCCTTGTCAGTGCCAACCTGACTTTGATTTGAATGCCCAAAAATACACAGAGTACCAAACAACTGGGATGTCAGAATTATTTGTCATTCAGCAGAGTGAATCAATAGCTCTCTGTGCTTAGATGGCAACTTTATAGAGAGCTCACATCGTTACAATTGGCTTAGGATAAAAAAACGATAAAAAATCAACCAGCCAGATACTGGTGTGAGTGCATTCTACAATTCCAGATGTGATCTATAATGGTTCAAGCTATGGATTCAAGGTACCTTTACCTAGTAATTCCTCCCTCTGTAGACATTTTTAGAATACCTACTATGCTAAGGGTCCCACTCCATGTGGCAAAGGGGACAGAAAACTAAAGTGTCTTGACTTCATCCTTGGATTTTTTTTACAGTTTAACTCAGAAAAAGAAACAGGGTTGTATAGAAGACCTGATGGTGGTGGCGCATGCCTTTGATCCCAGTGCTTGGGAGGCAGAAGCAGACAGATCTCTGAGTTCAAAGCCAGCCTGGTCTACATAGTGAGTTCCAGGACAACCAGGGCCACAGGGAGAGATCCTGTCACAAAAACAAACAAATAAAACAGACAAGCAAACAAAAGTCCAGACGATCTTACTATTTAGAGAGAAGATACTAGAGCGTGAATTTCCCCACTCTCCATTCCTTCTGCCCATCCCCACTCCTTCCTTCATCCCTTCCTTCCCACTCACTCTTCTAAAAGACTTCTCTTCTTCCCCAGATGTAGTCTGAGCATCTCTTCCTTAGGGCACACAACTTCTGAGAAAAACAGTGAAAACAAGAAAAAGAAAACATGGACAAAATAGTAATCAATAAATAAGAGTTTAGAGGTGCACATGTGAGAAGATGCCATGATGAAGCTTAACACCTTACATGCTAACCTAAAAACATAATAAACAATTTTTAATGGGACAGAGAGTCATCTGGAGAGACTTTTGATTTTATGTTTCACTGTTGCTTTTCTTTATTATCTAATCTAATGGTCTTACAACCATGATCTGGCCATTCCTAACTTTTTTTTCCAGCTTATTCTATTATCAGTTTTAAAACCATATCAAGAAATTTTGCTTTATTAAAAACATTGCTGG
>LR749538.1:1248588-1314448 GCA_902729485.2 Mus minutoides
CGAAGGTGATGAGTTCAAATCCCAGCAACCACATGGTGGCTTACAACCACCGGTAACAAGATCTGACGCCCTCCTCTGGTGCGTCTGAAGTCAGCTACAGCGTACTTATGAAGAATAATAAGAAATGAATCCTTGGACCGGAGAGACCAACCGGAGCAAGCCAGGCTGTCCGGAGCGAGCGGAGCCGAATGGGGACGGCCGGAGCAAGTGGGGACGCCGGAGCTAGCAGGGCCAGAGCGAGTGGGGCCGAACGGGGACGGCCGGAACGAGCGGGGCCAAACCGGACCGGAGAGACCAACCGGAGCAAAGGAGCAAGCCAGGCTGTCCGGAGCGAGCGGGGCTGGCTGGAACAAGCGGAGGGGGGGGGAGGGGCGTATGGGGGCGGCCGGGAGCAAGTGGGGCTGGCTGGAGCGAGCAGGGTCGAGCAGAGCGAGCGAGGTTGACCGGAACAAGGGAAAAAAAAACATTGCTTTACATTTTGTTCTTATAAAATATTTCATTATTCCTTGATTAACTGAAGTTATCCATGACAACTTACACAGTTTTAGAAAATATTCTGTAACAGGCCCCAGACTGTAGCACAACTAATGTTATGTAAGATGCACCAAGACGCCACTCTGACCTAAAAGCCCAGCATGTAGAACCCCAACACCTGCCAAAATGAGATCAAAGACCGTCATAATCCACAGTTCTGGGAAAGTCCACAGACGTACTGACCTTGCTTTTTGGCTTCTGTTGCCCTGCCCTTTTTTAAGATTTATTTATTTATTATATGTAAGTACATTGTAGCTGTCTTCAGACACTCCAGAAGAGGGCATCATATTTCGTTACAGATGGTTGTGAGCCACCATGTGGTTGCTGGGATTTGAACTCAGGACCTTCGGAAGAGCAGTCTGTGCTCTTAACCACTGAGCCATCTCGCCAGCCCCGTCCTGCTTATTTCTAATTGAAGTGTGTCAATCAGGAAGTGGCTTTTGTTCATAAAAAGCAAGAAGTAGTAAATATTGCGACTACAAGATTTAGGTAAGTTTCCTGTGTAGCCCTCCAGCTGGTGAAAAAAAAAAGTCTGATTTTTCTGTTGATTTTAAGAGTCCATGTATTAACAGAGTCAACTAATCTGGATCCTTGGGCCTCTCAGAAACTAAATCACCAACCAAAGAAGATACATGGGCTGGACTTAGGCCTTCCCACACATATGTAGCAGATGTGCTGTTTGGTCTTCATGTAGGTCACAAACAACTCAAGCAGGGACTGTCTCAAAAGCTGTAACCTGTACATGGGATATGTTCTTCTAGCTGGGCTGCCTTTTCTGGACTCAATGGGAAAGGAAGCTCCTAGCTTCACAGAGACTTGATATGCCAGGTAGGGGAATAGGGGGATACCTGTTTGGAGGTAGCAGGGGTGGGGGTGGGGTTACCTACTCAGAGGAAAAGAGGAAGGGGGAAAGATTATGGGAGGGGATGGCAGTGAGTAGAATGCAAAGTTAATAAATAAAAAAATTAATTTAATTAAAAAAGAGTATATGTCTTTTTTGAAGGATTTACCTTGCAACAATTTATTCATTTTTATATTATATGTATGCATGTTTTGCCTGCATATATATATATATATATCCTGACCCATGTGCATGCAATACCTGCAGAGTCCAGGAGAGGGCATCAGATACTCTGGGAGCTGGAGTTACACATGGTTGTTAGCCACCCACACCATGTGGCTGCTGGGAATTGAATCCTAGGTCTTCTGGAAGTGCCATTAATCACAGAGACATCTCTCCAGCCCCACATGGATAATTTTACAAGACACCTAATCTTCTACTCTATGCTTTATTCTGGCCACATACTTGAGGGTTAGAAAGGGCTCTAGTGGCTAAGAACACATAGTGCTTTTGCAGAGGATTCAAGTTTGGGCCCCAGCACCCAAGTCAAGTGGGCTCATAAATGCCTAAAACTCAAATTTCATAGGATTGGATGCCCTCTTCTGGTCTTTACTGGTAAATGCACATATACATAGTTGAAAATATAATAAAAAAGAAAAATTATTTCACCAGATACTTACACGTTTCTTTTTTATTATCACACTTCAATCACTAAAATGCACTAAATCACTAAATGCAGTATTCAAGCAGATATTCTACTGAACTGTTTCTCATTTAAAATGTTCTCTTAGGAGCTGAGGAGATGTCTCAGTGGTTAGGTGCAATTGGTGCTCCTGCGGAGGAGCAGAATTTGGTTCCCAGCACTCACATGGCATCATAAAACCATCCATAACTCCAGCTTCTGGAGATCCTACATACTCTTCCTGCTGTGGATTTGGTTTAACGCTTGTGTTGTGTTAATTGAGTTCCCAAAATTGCATGAGAATCCGTATGTAAGATGCTGAGAGTTCTGATTGGTAAATAAAGTTTTCGGTGGCCAGTGGTTAGGCAGGGAGACAGAGGCAAGAGTTTAGGATTTTCAGGCAAGGGACCAAGAGAAGAAGAAGAAAGGAGAATCGCCATGTTGGAAAAGGAATAAGATCCAGGCTTAAGAGTTGCAGAAGAAAGAGCACACCAATCACGTAAGAGCTGGAGAAGAGTGCCCCCCACACACGCACACACACATTGTGTCTAGGGTAGTAAAGATGGAATATAGACTTTAATAAGTAATAACTCAAGAGTATCAGAGAGGAGGCATTAACAATGTGGAAGTTTGGGAGTGGCCCAGCCAATGAGATGATTAAGGCATATTAAGTACAAGGCTCTGTGTGTGTGTGTGTGTGTGTGTGTGTGTGTGTGTGTGTGTGTCTTTCATTCGGGAATCCAGAGCACTGAGGCAGGTAGCAAGGAACTCATGCAGCTGTTGCCAAGGCAGAGTGTTCATCAACTACTGCAACACTTCTGGCCTCCAAGGGCACCAGAAATGCATGTAATGCACATACATGCATGCAGGAGAAATGCTCACACACATAATTTTTAATTAAAAACTTCACTTGGGCTACTTCTTAAGTACTTATATACCATGTTTATCCCTTTTGCATTTCTGATAAACACAAACTACAATTCTGTTTTTGAGGCATTCCCTGGTGTGGTGGTGTCAATGAGACTGCCCCCACCCCCATACGTTTGAATACTTGATCTCCAGTTGGTGGAAATGTTTGTGAAGGATTTAGGAAGTGTGGCCTTGTTGGAGAAGGCGTGTCACTGGAGGGTAGGCTTTAGGATTTCAACAGAGCCAGGCCATTCCCAGTGTTCCCTCTCTGCCTTCTGCTTGCAGGTCAAGACGTGAGCTCTCAGCTGTTCTTTACACCTTACCTTTGCTCTGCCATTATGGATGCGAGCCCTCAGAAACCATAAGCTCATAATGCCTAAACTCTTTCTTTTATAGGTTGCCTTGGTCATGGCATTATCACAGCAATAGAAAAGAACACACCTGAAATGCATCAAAGGGGGAATTACATTGCACTTAGACCACGACAATTCCCTTTTAACAACTATCTGTAATTAAGTGCCATTCAAAAATAAAGCACGGAAAGTAAAGTAGATGCTGTACTCAAAAGTGACACCTTTTTTTAAAATAAAATTATTTTTAAAGCATAAATGAGAGAGCAAAGAGTTTGCATACATGTGGTGCGTAATGTTCAGTATAAATCTAGAACGTTAAGAAAAACTATTGATTGCATCCTCCAGGCATTGAATGACACCACCATATTTTTAGATGTATTCTTTCTTCCCATGTATTCAGAGAACGCACCAGACATTGTCTTAACTTTTCAAAGACTGCAGAAATAGACTAGGCTACTACCATTTTTTTTTCACAAATTCAAAGAACAAAGATTTACCGTTATCCATTTACATTCCAGTAATAGAGCCATGTTAAGAACCAGTTCTGGAAGCATGACTCAGTGAGTTAGAGTGCTTGCTGGACAGACACAAAGACCAGTGTTCAGATCCTGGCACCTTCAAAGAAAGCTGTGTGTGGGTCCCGACCAGAGCATACCCTCCAGCTAGGCGAGGGGAGGGTGGTGACGTGAGGATGGCTGGGATTTTCTGGCTGTCAGCTAGCCAAAAGAAAACACACAAAGCTCCGTTGCCCATGCAAGGACTCCAGAACCTAGTCCTCCCCTCTAGGCTGTGTTAACAGCCACAGCAGTGTGGGGCCGTATAGGCTGCTACCCGTGTAATGAACAGAAAGAGGCTGACAGAGGCATGACCCAACCTTCACCTCCTCTTCCCCTGCTAGAAGGATCCTTCTAAACATGTGCTGTGCCAGAACAGGAGATTCGGATTCAATAAATTACTATTGGAGTTAGCATCTGCTGTGCGGCTTCCAGTGCATGATATTGAAAGTCAGCCCATCTCTCATTGATAGTCTCGTCTCAGGTGATTCTAGATTAAGTCACGTTGACAACCGGGATCAAGCATTGACGCAATATTGAAAGAGCTGGCATTTGTAGGTGCTGCAGATGCAGGACTTGAAGGGCCTGGACCTTCGGCAGTTGTATATGAAGAGAATTCTGAAGAGGCATGTTTAAAAGGGCAGGCTGGGCAGAAGTCAGACGGGTAAACCAGAAACGACCCCACCCACCCACTTTGCCACTTGAGAATCTGGAGTGACGAAGGAGTGGAGCTGCGCATGCGCTGTGGAGAAAACTGGGACCAGTGCGGTGACGGCGGTGATGGGCACAAAAGGGCTGAAGATCCTGTAGTTGCCTAGTGGTTTTTACAGGATGGTGTGCAGCAGCTCAGAGCTTACGCAGATGCAGTCCCAAACAAGCATCCTGACCGTGGGATCACCCAAATTAGGGGCAATGGCAGGGGCCAGAGATGAGGAATGGTCCGCTTTCTAGATTGGACCTCCTCGAAGGACCAATGCATCCTGCAATGCCACTGAGGGCTACATGTGGATCAGTAGCCAGGATGCAGCCAAGATTCGGGTTGCTGTCCCATAGCCATGTTGTCACCTGACCTGATGACATGTACATGTTCATGTCCTGGGCCATGGTCTGAGTCTGCGTTGATGTTGTGGGCTATGATTCCCCCCAGTGACCATACTGGTGTGAGTGGCCTGTGCTACCACCTGAGACTGAAGTGGTTTATGGGTGGGGGCTGCTGCTGAATGTCAAGGGCCATGTCTGGGTCTGTCTTAGTTTTATTTCTGTAAAAAGACACCATGACCATGACCATGACCATGACCATGACCATGACCATGACAATTCTTACAAAGGAAAACTTTTAGTTGGGGCTGGCTTACACTTTCAGAGGTTTGGTTCATTATCATCATGGTGGGAAGCATGGCCGTGTGCAGGCAGACATGGTGCTGGAGGAGCACCTCTTGATCTGCAAGCAGAAAAAGGAGATTGTGGTCTACACTGGGCATACCTCTTAAGCATACATGACCTAGAAGCCCCAACTCCACAGTGACTCACTTTCTCTAACAAGGCCACACCTACTCCAACAAGGCCACACCTCTTAATGGTGCCACTTCTCATAAGCCAAGCACTCAAGCACGTGAGTCTATCTATGGGAGCCATCGGTATTCAAACCACTATGAGGGTCCATGGTTTAATGCAGCCAGGTCTGTGTTCATGTCAATAGCCCGTGTTGCCACTGAAGGCTGGGCAGATGCCCATGGTCTCTGATGCATTGGAAGTCGTTATTTGGGTTTGTGGCCCTACTGCAACTGGGAGCTCCGTTTGTGGTCTATACTGAAACCAGAAACCATGTGTAAGCCATGGCCCATGCTCTCTTGGATGGCAAAGAGCAAATAAGCTACGTTGACAGTGATATCAATAACTTCAGCTGATAATGGCGAACATTGAAGACCTTTGTAACAACTGCTACCTCCCCCCCACACCATGCTCCTAAAATAGTAACAGCCTAAAAACAGGAAGTCATCTAGGATAATTCTTAAAGTCTGTGATAGGGTGCAGAAGTGTCATCTACACAGTAGATGGCTTCCAGCCGAGCTTCGGGAGGAAAAGGACTCGGCTCCATTTAAGGGGCAGTCCGCTGAGAGTTTGAACACACTCCAGTGAGTATATAGAAACACAAATTGAACTTAGTCTTTTTGTTGGGGAGGAGGTCACAGGGTGCAGGGGCATGAACAGGGAAGGACTGGGAATTGAATGTGATAAGGGTGTATAATGTGAAATCCCTAAAGAATCAATGTATTATTTTGAAAAAGAAGAAGAAAATGGGGAGGAGGGAGAGGAGGAGGGAAGGGGAAGAGGAGGAGGAGAGGGAAGTAGGAGAAAGGGAGAGGAGGAGGAAAAGGAGGGAGAAGGAGGAAGAGGAGGAGGAAGAAGAAGAGGAAGAAGAGGAAGAAGAGGAAGAAGAAGAAGAAGAAGAAGAAGAAGAAGAAGAAGAAGAAGAAGAAGAAGAAGAAGAGGAAGAAGAGGAGGAGGAGGAGGAGGAGGAGGAGGAAGAGGAAGAAGAGGAAGAAGAGGAAGAAGAGGAAGAAAGGGAAGGTTGGTCCTGGATGAGACAGTCCCTTCTCAGTCGTGTCTGATAGGCTTTTGAGTGACTACAAAGTCACTAAAGGCAAAGTCATCCTCTGATTGTTTAGAAGTGTGCTCAGCTTTGGACTGCTGTGTTTTGTCATGCCTACAGATGCTGTAAGTGCTCTGCCATCTACCAGCCCAGTGTTGGCACACAGTATGGCTCTGAGTGTGTCTACTGACTGGATATAGGTTTCACAAGCACTAGCACTGGCCCCTGTGGTTATCCCATATGAAACACTACCGTAGATGACTTTTCAGTGTTTACGAAAACTTCCAGTTCACTCAGTGCAAAGACAGATATACAACAGAGACAAATATTTCACCCACTAACTAAATGTGAACAATGTTCTGCATTCTCTCATTTTGTTTGTCTGTCTGTCTGTCTGTCTGACTGTCTCATTCTTTATCCCCAGTGTGAATTTAATGCCAACAAAACTAAAAATCTGGCAACCATGGGTGTAACAGAAAATGCTGCCTTCACCTTCTCTCTGGGAGCCCCATGTGAAGAGGGCAGTCCACGGGGGCAGCCTTAGAGCTGGGACTGCGGTAGGCAGCAGAACAAGTTTATAATGATTAAGGGGGAAGAAAGTGCAGCAGTGAGATTTAACATGCAGAACTTTGAACCCAGCACTCAGGAGGCAGATGCAGGCAGATTTCGGTGAGTTTAAGGCCAGCCTGGTCTACAGAGTGAGTTCCAGGTCAGCTAGAGATCCCTGACAGAGATACAAAGACAGAGACCCTGTCTTGGAAAACAAACAAAAAAGCAGAATTTTGAAGGGAGTCCCAGGCGTGGGGGGAAGGGGGGAGGGTCCATGGCATCCTGGCATGGAAGGCGTGGCAGCAGGAACGGAGGCTGACTGGCACAACTCATCTATGGTCAAGAAGCAGAGGGAGAGGAATCTGAACATTTTACTCTAGCATGGGCTTCCTCTGGGCTGCAGCTTCTCTGTATATCCTCCAAGAATGTGTGTGAATGTGTGTGCATGCATGAATGTGTGTGAGTATGTGCAACCACAGTAGCTCGGAGAAAGGACAAGGTAAGTGTCCCTCCCGTGGTTTTAAACGTGAGCCTCCAGATCCATTAAATACATACATACATACATACATACATACATACATACATACATACATATGGTTCTGTTGATGTAATTTGTGAAGCACTGCAGTAGCAGACCTGGAAAATAACTATATTATGAACTCAAGAAGGCATGAAAGAAATTTCTGAGGGTACAAGAAGTGTCCTGTCCACTTGCTTCATGCTATGTCTGCTTCTAAAAATCAAATAAAAATGAAAATAAAAATATAGTACATAGCATAGTAAAACTGAACTCTGAAGTGATACAAAAGATAATAACTTGTAATGTCCTCACCTTAATTTTAGAGCTTTTGCTCCATAGAAGGTCCATATATGAACCATCTTACTTTTCAAAATGTTTTTTTAAAATGCCCGTAGTGGAAGAAGAGGAAGAAGAGGAGGAAAAAGTGGGAATCATACAAAAACACGTAGGAAATCTAACATTTATCTCTCTGACCTTTAGGAAGAAGTAGTGCTTACTAGGAGAACATGGGAGAGAAAGCAGGTACGAAGCTGAAGGTTAGCACATGTGAAACACAGGGTCCATCTGCAGTAGAATCAATTTCCTTAGTAACTGGGGTCTTTTGAAAAACACGATTTACCTACTTTTATTTTATGTGCATTGGTGTTTTGCTTGCACGTATGTCTGTGTGAGCATGTCAGATCCCCTGGAGCTGGAGTCCAGATGGTTATGAGCTGCCTTGTAGGTACTGGGAATTGATCCCTGGTCCTCTGTAAGTAAGCCGGTGCTCTTAACCACTAAGTCATCTCTCCAGCCCCTGGTGATCTTTATAGCCATGAAATACAGTGTCTCCCTCACATTCTTTTGTGGGTTTTTGTTTGTTTATTAAGACAAAGTTTCACTCGTCTTAGGCTGCCCTCCAGGTCACCTAAGTCCTCTTTGCCTCAGCCTCCTGGGTTAAAGATTTAGCTTTCTGGGGAGTTTTTTTTGTGGGGGGTATGGTTTTGTTGTTTTGGTTTGTTTTGTTCTGTTTTACCAGCCTCAGAATTGCATCTTGGTCCCAGTGTTCCTTAGCAATGCACCATCTCAGAGTGGCCGTTCCTGCTGGATGCTGTCCACTCTCAGAGATAATGAATGTATTTTTAGTTTTCTTCTTGAAGCCAACAAATTCTGGGAATGGCCTAATGTAACTTTCTCTGATAAACTCTTCCTTGGTGAGGACTATACTCAATAGCATCTACTGAAAGTGTCAAAGAGGGAAAAGGCAAAAGGAAACTTGGGTAAGGAAGCTGGTCCCAGTCGCCCAGGGTTGGTGCATATTTGAAAGCCTCACTGGACCTTATTCCATCACTGTGAAACGCGTAAGTGGTTTGAAGATTTTTCAGGCACAAGTGAAAGGAGAAAGATGTCTGGAGGTCTGGGATGTAATGGAACACCATTCCAAAGTGCTGCTATTAGGAGGTGAGCCCTTGAAAGGCTGGGGCACACACACAGCGCTGAGTGCACATAAGGACAATATTTTGAGTTACAAACTTGAACTTATTGAACTACTGGCAGCTCTGAATAGTATTGGAAAACCATAGTAGCAAAGCAAAGAATTCAAAAGGCAAATGCAGTGTCAGCCTGTATCAATCACGTACGATTGATCCTTGAACGTTCTTTACAATCATCTTCAGCAGCTCGGCCCGCTTGTCAGCAAAAATTAAATGGCAGAGCCATAGGATTATTAGTACTCACTTTTACCAAACACTCTTCAAGACATTTACTAATGCACTACTATGTGTTATTATAAATAATTAAAAGCAAATAAATTTAGAATAGCTAAATAATTTAAACACTTGTCAAAATAAATCAGCTGAGAATATTCTGAGTTTTAATGTATTTTATTTTCAGACTTTGATCTACTAGTTTTCTTCTCAAATTAAAAAAACAAAACAAAACAACAGTTAAACTGTGAATTAGTATGTGATAGATAACATCGTCTTTACTGCCCTGTCCATAAAGCCATGTCATCGTGAGCCAATGACATGGCTCAGCTGATAAAGGCATCTCATACCAAACCTGGTGCCCAAGTTCAATCACACACATACACGGGGCGGGGTGGGGGCCACACATCGATTGGAAAGCAAACTTAAATCAAGAAATAAGAACTTAAAAGCCATTTATAAGGATCTGGAGAGATGGCATACTTTTAAAAGTAGGAGCTTTTCTATGCCCTCCTTTGTTCTGAATAATGACACAGACACTTTTATATTTATCAAAAGCTTCAGTCACATTTTTTTAAGATTTATTTTATTTATTATATGTAAGAGTACACTGTAGCTGTCTTCAGACACTCCAGAAGAGGACGCCAGATCTCGTTACGGATGGTTGTGAGCCACCATGTGGTTGCTGGGATTTGAACTTATCACCTTCGGAAGAGCAGTCGGGTGCTCTTACCCGCTGAGCCATCTCACTATAGCAATACCGATTCTGAGGTATCCTAACCCAGCCCTGCTGGCCTGGCCTACTTCCTAGTCATATTGGCCATGTTGCCTGTTACCGACCATCTTGGTCTCACCTTGGACTCCCTCCTTGATTCACATCTAGGTGGCGACTCCACCTGGTCCCCACCTGAGACCTCTCCCCCTCTCTCTGGGCTCAGAAGTCCCATCCTCCAATACTCAGGGGTTAAGAAAACTAGCTGTTCTTCTAGAGGTTTAATATCCAGCACTGATGTGATGTCTCACAATCATCTGTAACATCTAAAGAACCCAACACTCATTTTCTGAACTCCACAGATAACAGGCATGTTCATGGTGTACATACATACAATCAGGAAAAACTCTTGTGTAAAATGAAAACAAATAAAATATTGGTTTAAAAGCTGTTTAGGAAACTTGAATTTTCTACAAGTTGTATGCACCTCAAGTCATATTTTCATAGAACTTATGTCTGAATTCTGGTCTAGCATATAACTCATTAGCTCAAAACACTCATATATGTATTTTTTTTTCCTTTTTCTATCTATATCCTGTGGATTGGACCCAAGCTATGCACATGCTAAGCATTCTGCCACTGAGTTACAACCCAGCTACTAAATATATTAATAGATAACTCTATATGTGTTCTTAGTATCAAGAAATTGGGCTGGAGAAATGGCTCATGGATAAGAGCCCATACTGCTCTGCAGAGGAGCTGAGTTTATTTCCCAGCACCCACATCAGGAGGCTCATAACCACTTGTAGCTCCAGCTCCAGGGGAACTCTAGTGCCGCTGGCTTCTGCACTCCAATGCAAAAATTATGTGCACAAACATATTTAAAACATAAAATATTTGTATTAATTTTATTTTTATTTATTTTGTTTTATTAATTAAAAAATAAAAAATAATTCTCCTTGGCAAACAAAATTATAATAGTAATTTACAGGCTGGATAGATGGCTCGGTCTATAGTGTTTGCCCAGAAAGCATGAGAACCCGTGTTCAGATCTACTGCAAACACGCAAAAAGAATCACAGTACATGCCTATCATCCTGGTTCAGTGGCTAGACAGTCTGGCTAATCTGTGAGCTGCAGGTTTGGTGAAAGAGCCCCTCTCAAAAAGTAAGCTGGGCAGTGGTGGCACATGTCTTTAATCTCAGCACATGGGAGGCTGAGGCAGGCCAGCCTGGTCTACAGAGCTAGTTCTAGGTCAGTCAGGGCCACACAGAAAAACCATGTTTCATTCGAAAAGCCAAACAAACAAACAAAGTAGGGAGTGGTAAAAGACACTGATGCTTAATGTCAATGCCTTGTCTTCACACATACATGTACAAGCATGTGAACTTGCACACACACATACACATAAACTCATATACCAAATACTCACAGAAGATAAATTGGAGATTTATTAAAGCATATGTATTACAGGATGGCTGGCATGTATTAACATGAAGTGTTCTAAGTGACACATGGAGTTAAAAATATGTAAGACAGCTGTGGGTTCAATCAGACCCCAGCTGGGGTGGATGTGGAAATGGCCCTGTCTTAGTTCCTTTTTTTATGATGAAACCCACTGAGCAAAGTCTGACAGGATTGACACACTTCCTCCAGCAAGTTTACACTTCCTAAACCTCCCCAGGGTCACCAAATATCCAGATGTCTGAGAAGATTCATGACATCTCATTTAAAGCCCCTCAGCCCTTTTCCTGAGAATTAAGGTATTGTTTGTAATTGCTGACTAAGCAAAACCTTCTAGCTGAGAGATCAGGACTCAGTGATAGGAAACAGAAGATAAATAAGGTGAGATCTGGACCAGAATGCAGAGGACCTCAAATTACAAGACAAGGAATTTGTACTTCATTCTGCAGACAGTGGCTAGTAGTTTAGAAGTTTGCATCTTTGAACAGCAAAGAACTTAAAATGTCACCTTGTAGAAAAACAAGCAGAAAGGGAATTTCAGTGTAGAGCAGGGCCCACTTATGAGGTAGCAGGAGGAGCACAGAGAAGGAGCCAAAACAAGGAAGTGTCTACCCAATCTATAGACCTAGGGCGAGACTTGGCGAGAAGAAGGAAGAGATTCAGGATAACCTCAAGATTTGGGGTTGTTTTCTTAATTATGGTAAGAATACTGAAGGCGGGATCTACAGCATGGATAAGAGAAAAAATGAGAGAAGGGAAGAGGGAGGAAGGGAGGGAGGGAGGGAGGGAAGGAGGGAAGGAGGGAGGGAAAGAGAATAGAGTATACTTATTCTGAAGACTTTGGGAGTGATTGGCTGAGAAAACAGTGGGACTGTAGACAGAGTCAGGATATGTCAGCCTGTGAAGAAGAAGTGGGATTTCAAGGATGTTGCATTTCAAGGAGCAGCTAGGCTTGCAGGAGATCATGTCTACGATCACTAAGACATAGAGCAAAGAATACTGGGAAGGAAGATCAGGGGTCCTTTCAACTGGTACTACAGCTCAGCTATTAAGTGTACCCCAAAAGGTTGGTGTATTAAAGGTTTGGTTGTCAGCTGATGGGCCTCTGGCTTAATCAGTGCAATAATTCCTTGATGAATTTGTAATCTGGTCACATTGTTGGGAGGTGGTGGAAAAGCAGAAGGCAGAGCCTACTCAAGGGAAGTAGGTCACTGAAGGTATGTCCTGGAAAGATAAGCTGGCCCCTTCCTAGTCCTCTGTGTCCTGGTTACCATTAGGTAAGCATCCTTACTCTGCCATACTCTCCTGTGATACCATCCAGCTTCACTGTGGCACCAAAACAGCACAGCCAGCCAGTGGTGGATCAAAGTCTCTGAAACCTGAGCCAGAATTAACCTCTCATCCTTTAAATTTATATCAGATATTTTATCATAACAAAGAAAAGCTAAAGAATCTACTTAGAAAGGGTGGTCAAAACAATGAAATTGTGAAAATGTGGCCCTGACTGACCTGGCTCTGAAGACCAGGCTGGCCTCAAACGCAGAGATCTGCCTTCCTCAGCCTCCCATGTGCTGAGATTAAAAACATGTGCCACCACTGCCCAGCTTACTTTTTTTTTTTTTTTTTTTTTTTTTTTTTTTTTTTTTTTTTGGTTTTTTGAGACAGGGTTTCTCTGTATAGCCCTGGCTGTCCTGGAACTCACTTTGTAGACCAGGCTGGCCTCAAACTCAGAAATCCGCCTGCCTCTGCCTCCCAAAGTCTGGTACCACAAATTAGGCTCCCAAGTAATTTTTTTTTGTGGTCTTGATCTCTCAGTCTCAATCAAGCGTTCAACACATTTTCATCATATCTGAAACTGGTGTCTGAGTACCCAATGTGAGGCTGATCCCAACCCTTGTACTGAGTTCACACATGTGTGCACAGCCATGAGTGTGCTTGTAAGAGAACTTTGTCAACAGAAACATACATAAGGAGGCTGAGACAGGTAGATGTTCAGGTGTTTTCTAACTAAATGCACTTAGCTCATCTAAGTGAGATGAGGGCTAATAAAGTACTCATTCATGAATAGTTCAATCACTAAATACAGAATCTCTAGGAAGACTGATAGAGAATGATATGCAATAGATAAATCACCTGTAATAGTAACCTGAACCAATTACATAATTGTATCTTTAATTTAATCAGAGCTAGAGAGATGGGTCAGTGCTTACCGAAGAGCTCAGACAACTTTTTCAGAGCACCTGAATTCTGTTCCCAGCACCCAAGCTATGTGCTCACAACTGCTTGTAACTCCAGCTCCAAGGAGTCTAGCACTGCTGGGCGTGGTGGCGCACGCCTTTAATCCCAGCACTTGGGAGGCAGAGGCAGGCAGATTTCTGAGTTCAAGGCCAGCCTGGTCTACAAAGTGAGTTCCAGGACAGCCAGGGCTACACAGAGAAACCCTGTCTCAAAAAAAAAAAACAAAACAAAACAAAAAAGAAGTCACCTGAGGAGTCTAGCACCCTCTTCTGGACTCTGAAGGCACCTGCACTCACGTTCATATACATATACATATACATAAACATACACATAAACATATATATATATATATATATATATATATATATATATATATATATATATATATATATACACAAAACCACACACATATAGTGAAAAATAAAATATAATTTGAGCTAGGCAGTGGTTACACACGCCTTTAATCCTAGCATTCAAGAAGCAGAGGCAGGCAGATCTCAGACTTCAAGGTCAGCCTGGTCTATAAAGTGAGTTCCAGGACAGTCATGCTACATAGAGAAACCCAGTCTCATATATATAAACAAGTAAATAAATAAAAATTCTAAAATTTTGATTAATTAGTTAGTTGAATTCTTGTCTTTGGTTGTTTTAGGACTGTGAGATCAGCCAGAGCCAAGCATTCAAATATAATATATGGCTCAGCATAGAAACAAATGCCTGTAAACCCAGCATTTTGGGATGGTGAAGTACAAGGATTGCCAAGTTTAAAGTCAATTTGAACTTCATAGAGAGACACTGACTTGAGCCAACAATCAAAAATATATAGATGGCCTCTAATTATCCACTTGACACATTTATAGATAATTCTCAAACCCATTCATCTGTTGGGTCTTGGAATTCTGATGGAATTGGCCTCATTTCTAGATTATTTCAAGCAAAAATTATGTTTGAAGTTATTGCCTTGTACAAGCATGAGTCTACTGTTGGTAAGCTCTTGCCTACCACTGGGTATCACTGTACATTTACCATGTTGGTAAATTTTTATGGGACCAAGTTATTAGAAGAATTTTAAAAGTTGGTATTAAAACCTGAAGGCTGGGCCTGCCGTCCCAGGGGGACCTCCATTCTCCTGCTGCCTTTCCACCACCTCCATCAGTCTCTTAAACCATACAGACAGGAGCATGTTGTCCTCTGAGAGGCTCCACCCAACAGCTGACTCAGACAGATACAGACACCTACTCCAAACACTGGATGGAACTTAGGGACTCTTACGGAAGAATAGGAGGAAGGATTACAGCCTCCCAAGGAAATAGGAACTCCACAGGAAGACCAAAAGAGACAACTAACCTGAACCCTTGGGACTCTCAGAGTCTGAACCACCAACCAAAGAACATACATGAGCTGGACCTAGGCCTCCCCACACATATAAAGCAGATGTGCAACCTGACTGACCTTCATTTGGGTCCTGAACAACAGGAGTAGGGGCTATCCCAAAAGCTGTAGCTTGTATGTGGGATGTTATTCTAGGTGGGATGCCTTTTCTGTTCTGGCCTCAATGGGAGAGCTAGCACCTAGCCTCACAAAGACTTGAATTGCCAGGAGGCCCCTACCTGCTCAGAGAAGAAGGGCAGGGGTGATGAGGGAAGGCTTGTGGGAGGGGATGACCTGGAAGGGGGCAGTGAGTAGGATGGTAAAATGGTATTAGATTTGGACGTTCGGCAAACCTAGACTCAAAAGAATGCTGAAAAGATTGAATGAATGGAGATACACACATATGTTGTTAGGGTCTGAAAACCCCAAACAACCCAAGCAGGCACAAGAGTCCAGCAAAGCAGGATCTTTATTTGAATTAGGCAGCAAAGACTGACTAGTCAGGGACAACAGCACACTGGAGCTGACTGCATCTTTAAATATTCCTCTTAGTGAGTATTTAAGTAGATAACAAAAACTTACTGTACTCAGGCCCTTACTGATCAATCAGGGCCACAAGACAGACTTGGGAGCTGAACTGTGACCCCAAGCCAGAATCTGTGCCAAGTTATCCCAAGAAATCAGGATTTAGGGCTAGGGGACGTCCTTAGGAACATGTCTGTGTGGTTCACTTATCCAGTTCTCATTGGTTGGGTTATTCGACTGTAGTGGGGTGACTTGCCTAGCATTCATATCTCAGCTTGCCAAGCAGGATCTTGAACATGTCATGGACCCATCTTTCTGCCAAGCAGGATGTCAGTTACCCAAAGAAGTCTTGGGAACTTAAACTTTATTTTACCCCTATTCAAAAATGAAGGTTTTATTCAAAATGGTTTCAGTTTGGTTCCTCCTTATAAAGTGATTAGTTAGTTAGTGCTGTCTATATAGGTTAATGAAATTCTGACCTTTGATTCTTATGAACATCAAAGAAAGGCAGACGTAGAATCACCAAAGAAAACACATACAAGAGCTGGATGTTATGGTTTACGCTGTGATACACACACACTAAGAAACTGAGAAAGGATTATTGTGAGTTCAAGGCCAGGCTAAACCACATAAAAGATCTCATCTCAATAATCCCTCAAACAAATAGATACATTAGCTAATTAATTAATTAAAAATAAAGTATTAAATCATCATTGTTAAGCACTTAACATATGTCAAATATTATCTTCATTTTATACAAGAAGACACTGAGATAGAGAGCTTATATAAATTGTGCAAAGTGTCACACAGTTAATAAGTGATCATTTCAAACCAGACTTGGCTGGACTGTGTGTCTGAGATATCTCTGAGTCAGCCTGATGGAAATGCATAGCAAAATGTTTAAAATAGCTGTCACTTAGAATTGATGTCTTATTATCTATTGATAGCAACTTGAGTTATTTTTTATTAATTTACAAAACATTTTAGGTATGAAGAAACTAAGTCATAAATTTATTAGTTTATTCCAGTGTCCATAATCATATACTTAGCCTACAAATCCTGTCTTTAAATGTTACACTGATGCTCAGCATTGTATTCTACCCATTAAACTATACAGCCTCCATGTGTATCAATACACATGTATCAATACTCCAAGGAGCAATAGCAAAGCAAAAGTTAGCTCACCTACTGCATTTCTTTTAGGCAACTGTTATCCACATTCACATACTTAGGAGCCAAAAGTAACCCAACAGATTTTCAGTTTATGTGACCATTTAGGAAATTATTTGTAAGGTGTGTTTTGTTTTGTTTTGTTTTGTTTGTTGTTTAGTTTTTGGTTTTGGTTTTGATTTTTCAAGACAGGAAGGGGGTTTTCTGTGTAGCCCTGGTTGCCCTGGAACTCTATAGAGCAGGCTGGCCTTGAACTCAGAGATTTGCCTGCCTCTGTCTCCTGAGTGCTGGGATTAAAAGCATCCCCCACCACTGCCCAGCTGTAAGTTATTTTATAGCCTGTATTTCTCATATTTAAACCTCAGCTGTCAGTGATAAGTTTTAGATGACATAAGAAATACTTATTTGGGGCAGGAGGGAGGACTCAGTGGTTAAGAGCACTGGCTGCCCTTCTAGAGCACCTGGGTTTGAATTTCCAGCACCACAGGGCAGCTCGAAACCATCTGTTACTCCAGTGTGAGGAGATCCAATGCCCTTTTCTGGTCTTCATGAACATCAGGCACACATTTGGAACACAAATATGTATGTAGGCAAAACATCAATGGACATAAAGAGAAAAGTAAAAATAAAAGAAAGTAATCTGAAATCACTTTATTTTTAGCTTTTTAGGATACAAAGGAGAAACAGACGAGTTAGAAATAAACGCTAAGGCCTAAAAACATGACTCAGTGGTTAAGAGTGCTTGCTCCACAACCATGAGGACCAGAGCTCATATCCCAGCACCCATGTGATAAGCCAGGAACGCCTATAAACAAACACCTGTGTCTTAGTTAGGGTTTCATTGCTGTAGAAACACCATGACCAAAGAAACTCTTATAAAGGGAAATATCTAATTGAGACTGGCTTACAGTTTCAGAGATTTAGTCCATTATCATTATAGTGGGAAGCATGGCAGCATCCAGGCTGTAGTGGTACTGGAGTAGGAGCTGAGAGTTCTACATATTGATCTGAAGGCAGCCACACTGGGTGTAGCTTGAGCTTAAGAGATATCAATGCCGGGGCTGGTGAGATGGCTCAGCGGGTAAGAGCACCCGACTGCTCTTCCGAAGGTGATAAATTCAAATCCCAGCAACCACATGGTGGCTCACAACCATCCTTAATGAGATCTGGCACCCTCTTCTGGAATGCCTGAAGACAGCTACAGTGTACTTACATATAATAAATAAAATAAATCTTTAAAAAAAAAAAAAAAAGAGAGAGATATCAATGCCTACTTCCACAGTAACAAGCTTCCTCCAACAAGGCCACACTTCCTAATAATACCACTCCCAATGGGCCAAGCATTCAAACACATGAATCTATGGGGGCTGTTCCTATTCAAACCACCACATTCTACTCCCTGGCCCCCATAGGCGTGTAGCCATAACATAATGCAAAATACATTTAGTCCAACTTCGTAAGTTCTCATAGAGAAACCCTGTCTCAAACAAACAAACAAACCAAAAACAAAAAAAAAAAAACAACAAAAACAAAATATCACAAGAACCATCTCTAGGCAGCATACTAAACTTCTCCTCTGAAACCAGGTCCCAGGGTTCAAATCACCCTCAGTTCAACTGTCTTCCATGTTCCTACTAAAATGGCCCATTAAGCTTCACTTAAAGCATTCAATTGCTCTCCTAATCCAAATTCCCAAAATCCACATTCCTCCAAACAAAAGCATGGTCAGGCCTATTACAGCAATACCCCAGCCCATAATACCAACTGGTGCCTTAGTTAGGGTGTCCACTGTGTGAAGAGACACTATGATCATGGAAACTTTTATAAAGGAAAATATTTCAGAAACATGAGTTTGTGGCAGCCATACCTAATCAAACTACCACAACCTATATCCCTTGCTCCTAGATAACCAAAGACAGAAGAACTTCTTGGGCTTAATGGTCTCCAACCTACCTAAGATATGAACCCCAGAGAGAGAGAGAGAGAGAGAGAGAGAGAGAGAGAGAGAGAGAGAGACCTTGCCTCAAAGGGTTAGGCAGAGTGATTAAAAAGTTTGCCTTTTTGCACACCCAAGTACATGGACCCTGTGCACATACCTGTGTTCATAAACTCACCGAGTGCTCAGCCTCTCTCTCTCTCTCTCTCTCTCTCTCCCTCTCTTTCACACACACACACACACACACACACACACACACACACACACTTTTTTAAAATAAGAAGTAAAAGGGCCAGAATATGCAAATACTTGCTATTTTCCCATAAATGTTAGTCAGAAGTAGTAAAGCTCTACATTTCTCGTGGGGGATGGTGGTGCTCACCTTCAATCCCAGCACTTGGGAGGAAGAGGAAGGTGGATCTCTGAGTTCAAAGCCAACCTGGTCTTGTATTGACAGGAATAAAAACATTGTTGGGTACTGTAGTCTTACAATTTAGAGAGAGGCAGATCTGTCTGTGAAAGCAGGGATTTGAGGACCTTGAAGAATGAGCTAGACCACAGTCTAATGCTGTTGACAACTTTATTTCTGTTTCAGTGTAGTTCTATACATGAGTGAAACAAAGAAAGAAAGGAAGGTTGTTTGACTTCAGAAAATCATGATTATAATTGCATAATGCATGGAATTTGTAGTAATTACAAATATATGTCAGTAAGCACACAGTAAATATTAACAAAACAGCCTTTTCCCAGATCTTTCTCAGGATAGACCAACATAAACACAACTGCCTGGCATGTGCTGTAGCTTACGTGTAGAAAAATAAGCATGAAAGCAAGATATCCAGACTCAGGGTACGATGGAGACAGCACTCAGCATGTTCTCTCACCTAATTGAGCTCTATAGCTATGTCCTGACATCCAACAAGAATAAATGTATCTTATAAATTGAATGTAAATGTTTGTCACAGGAGGCATGAAATTATGCCCAAGAACAACCCAGGGAACAAAATGCACTTTAGATCAAAGGCCCTCTTCCCTTTTTTTTCTGGAATTTCTTGTTCACCATGGGTCATTCTTTTGACCATGTTCTGACGTCTTCCTCCTCCCCTGCTTTTTTTAAAGCATGAACAGTAGATAGAGCTGAGTGTTCTCAAGCATTTGTTCTTGTTTAGAGCCACTGGCATCCTAATAGAAGCATAAGAAGACTTAAGTGCAGTGTTAGACACAGAGCATTGTGCATGGTATTTGCCACCAGGAACACGGGACCCCGCCTTGGAAGGCATCAACAGTTCCTCCTGCCAACCCTTGTCCTGAGATTCCAGGCAATTGTTTAGAAACATGCTTGAAAATTTTCATCCTGGTGCCCAGTGGTCTGGTTCTTGATACCATATCAGATGGGACAATGGCTGCACATAGGGCTGAGCATCCTGAAAATGCCAGCAATCTCAAGTAATATTTGACCATTGGGTCAAGTTTAAAGTATATAAGGTAATAGAAAGAGTATCTCGGGGAGCAGTATTCTGCTTTTTACTTTATAAAAGTTGTTTAAGGGGGGATTGTGTGTGTTTTACAGATACTTGACCCTTTGGGTTTGTAAGGAATCCCAGTGATATATTGAATCTTACCATTTATAACAGAATTTTTTAATAATTTTGCAAATGAATAAGTTGCATGGAGAAGGAAGGTATTGGAAGAGAGCCAATGCAGCCTTGTTCCTCCCCCTCAATAACACTGATTTTTTAAATAACATCTTTGTAAAACCTTAGGTTTGGAACCAGAATAAAATTTGCCTCTACCTTCACAGTTTAGGAATCCCAACAAAACAGCTCCCTTTAACGATCATGAAATTCGCTGCAATGATTTATACTTTATGCTTTGAGTTATTTAATTTCCAGTAACGGGAAAAGGGAGGTAAGGGAAAAGGGGAGGGTGATCAATCACCAAGTTCATCGCCCTCAGCAAAACTGTCAGTGCAATAGGTAAAAATTGCACGCCATTGATTTACATTTCATTTCTATGATTACTACTGAGTCGGGCACTTTGTCAGCATGCAATGGCCACTGTATTGCGTTATTTAGGAACAACTCTCTCACAGGTAGGAAAGGTCTGTTGACAGATCATACAACACTCCAAGTGGAGCAGAGACAGACCTACCTTTGTCTCTTCTTTTTTTTTCCCCCCCTGAGACAGGGTTTCTCTGTATAGCCCTGGCTATCTTCTTTTTAAAGTGGCATGATCCCCACTTTGTACAAATGGGTTACAGGCTTCTGCTACAAAATGTCAAAAGCAGCAACAACAACAAGTCTGGGAGTGGAGAGATGGCTCGGTGACTGAGATCACTGGATGTTCTTCCAGATGACCAGAGGACTTGGGTTCAGTTCTCTGAAGCAACATGACTGCTCACAGCCATCTAAAACCCTAGCTCCAGATGATCCAATACCCCCTCCTAGTTTCCCCATACAGTGCATGCATGTGATCCACTGACATCCAGACAAACACTCATGCACATTAATTAATTAATTAGTCAATTAAAATATTTTTAAAAGAAACATTTAATGTTTTGTAACAACCAAAATCTTAAGAATGGATTTATTAATAGTATTAATGGTTTTGGGATCACTGAATTTGTCACAGGGATATTTCACTCGTTTCCCACTGGCACCTTGGTGCTTGTAATCTCAACTCAAATATTTTCAGAGGAGACACAAAACAGTGTAAAAGGTAGAAGAAGGGGGCTGGAGAGATGGCTCAGCAGTTAAGAGCATGAACTGCTCTTCCAGAGGTCCTGAGTTCAACTTCCAGCAACCACATGGTGGTTCACAGCCATTTGTAATGGGATATGATGCCCTCTTCTTGTGTGTCTGAAGACAGCTACAGTGTACTTACATATAATAAAAAATAAATCTTTTTTTAAAAGACAGAAAAGGATAGGTGAGGCTTGTTACAGAGGAATATGAAGTACTGTCAAGGGTGAGGGTAGACAAGGGCTAAAGGGACTATGTTCATTACATGTTTCACTGCTTTGACAAAATGCCTGGTTTAAAAGCAAGACTTATAGAGAAACAGGCTCGTTTTGGGTCGTGTCTGAGCATATAGTCCATTATTGTAGGGAGGCATGGTGCCAGGAACGTGACACAGCTGGTCACACTTTACACATTCGGGAAGCAGAGAAAGATAGATGCTCACTTTATTCTCCCCTTTAAAGATTTATTCTTATGAATTTTTTAAACAATTATGTGTATGTATGTGTAGGAGTTGGGGGAATGTGTGCACATGAGTGCAGGCATCCTTGGAGTCCAAAAAATCTCTCCAGAGTCTCTGGAGCTGAAGTTACAGGTGTTTATGAGCACCCCAACATGGGTGCTGACCACCAAACTCAGGTTCTCTGTAAGGATAGTTTGTATTCTTTGTAAAAGTACGTTTTATTTACCAGATTTTATTGTCTTGAAGACTGACTGCTGAATAAACTCACTCTTTCTAGTTCTTTCTTAACTCTGACCACCTGATTTAATGCACCTCTTCTGGCTCAAACTCCCCTCCAAGCTCACTGATTCAAACTGGCTTCTATTGGCTTCTCACTGAATTGCTATGCTTCAAAAACAAACAACAACAACAAAAAAAAAACTGCCTCTGACTGCTCTGAACTGAACTGAGCTCAACAGCCCTCCCAGAACTTCCCTCCCTCCCTTACACACTCTAAGCCTCTCTTCCTGCCTGTTATCCTGAGAGTTGGGGGTACCCTATATCTGACTCATTCTGTAAAATCTTTCTCTGATTCATCATTTAGTCTGCCCCTCAATTAGATGTCACTTCCAAACATCATTGCTTCCTTCCACAAACTAACTTTACCTTCATTGCTTGAGATTAAAGGTTGTATACTAAAGGTGTGTCTGTATTCCAGTCAGAGGGATTAAAGGTATGTGGTGTGGTATGTCTGCATTCCAGCTGGTTCACACAGACTGGAAGGTCTTTGGGTGTGATGCCCTGACAGTCCAGCCGTGTTGCTGGATTAAAATTCCTCTTAACCACTGAGCAATCTCTCCAGCCTCCACTTTCTCCTTTGTATTCAATCTGGGACCCCAAGTCATGGAGGCCAACAAAGAAGGTAGACTTGCCTACCTCAGTTAAACACCCTCACAAACATTCTCATAGGTTTGTCTCCTAAGTGATTCTAAGTCCCATTAGGTTAACCAGCAAAATTGACTATTACAGTCAGGCATGATGGTGCAGGTCTGTAACTTCAGCACTTGAGGGGGTAGAGACAGGAGGATACCGAGTCTAGGGACGTCCTCAGCTACACAGTGAGTTGAAAGCCAGCCTGAGCTATACGAGATCCTGTTGTTAAGGGACAGCTGACTCCATTTTCTTTTTAGTTAAACAATTTTAGACTTTGCTCATGTCCTTAGCTAGAGGTCAACTTGGTATTTGTTGTTGCTTCTGCTGTTGTTGTTTTCAATAATCCTGTGAGTTACACATTGTAAATTCTTTCCATTTTTCTGAGAATTGATTGACAATAAAATGTTTCATGGTATGCTAACTATCTGACCATGAATCCATAACATGTACATTTTCCATGATCATAAAAATAATTTCAAAATTCTGCATTCTCAATCACTAGCTTGCTTGCCATAAGAAGGCCTTTCTGTTTCTGGGCTGGGCTGTTTCATTCCCCTACTCCTGAGGAGAATGTAAGTCTAGTCTAGCCATACAAAATAAAATTTTTGCTTTGTAACATCTTGGTGTTAGTTCCTGGTTTTCTCAATATTGTCTTTTAAAAAAATCATCATATCATCATCATCATCATCATCCTCTTCTTCTTCAAATCATCATCATCATTAAATCACCACCACCACCAGCAGCAGCAGCAGCAGCAGCAGCACAAAGACCATGATGATGGCAGGCTTTATACCATTCCTTAGTGGCTAGAAAAAAGAAGTTCTTCCTGAAGGACTTTGTCCTATCTGGGTGATTGGAAGACCCATTTGATTTGATTCTTACAGATGGGAAATAGTAAGTCTTATCAGAATGATAAGTTCTTTAACAGAATGCCTCCTTCGTGAGAATTATAGGAATGGATCAAATGTAAAAGGTCTTCTGCTATCCAACAATCTTGTAATATTTGGGGATCTAAAATTTAGCTTGCATAGTCATTTATTAACAACCTTCCAAGTTCAGATGTCATGTCTTCTTTCAGGGTCAGAGAGACGACTGAAGTCTCATTCTGCTGACCAGTAATTTTAGTTCTTGGTTTTATAGGCTTTCACTTACTAGAGAGAGGTCCAGTCCTCATGTCCTGAGAACCTGCTAACACCTTACCTAACTATCTGACAATCTGTATTAGTCAGAGTTCTCTAGAGAAACAGAACTGATCAAATATATCTATATTTTATAGAGACATAAAATATTAGTCTGAAAAATCTGACAGATGTCTATATCCTGAGAGAAAGTTCAAGAATCCAACAGTTGTTTGGTTCACAAGGCTGGATGTTTCAGCTGGTCTTAAGTATACACCAGAATTCTGAAGGAAAAAAATAAAGGCTCTAATATCAGTGGTGGAATGACCTTGCCAGAGAGAATGAGGGCAAGCAGGCAAAAAGCAAGAGCTCCCTTTTCCCATGTCCGTGCTACCAGAAAGTGTGGCCCATATTTAATGTGAGTCTTCCCACCTCAAATGAGCCAATGAAGAAAAGCCCCTCACAGGTGTGCTCAGCAGCTTAGGTTTAGTTAATTCCAGATACAGTCACGGTGACACCCCAAAATAACCATCACACAAGCCAACCTCTAGTTTCAGATAAGAAATGTTGGAGAAACGATTCAGAGATTAAGAGCTCTGGCTGCTTCTCCAGACTCCTCTGGTTCAATTCCCAGCACCCACAGTGACTCATAACCATCTATAACTTTATAGTGCCAACTTCTGGCTTCCTTGGGCACCACATGTGTGTGGTGCACAGATAAACATGCAGAACATCCATATACCTAAAATAAGAATAGAAGTCTTTTTAAAAAAATAAATTAAAAAAAAATACATCCTTGGGATACCTGCCCTAATAAATACATTTACAATTCAATCCCTACAGATTGAGGGATTGCATCCCAAAGATCAGGGAACTTTGCAGAAGAGGGATGGAAAGACTGTAAGAGCCAGAGGACCAAGACAATTGCTAAGAGATCTTCCAGAGGGAGGGAGAGAGTGGGAGACACAGTGTGGAGGATGAGGTAGAACTGGAGGGCAGTGAGGAATAAATATAATCAAGATATGTTGGATGAAATTTTCTCAAAATTAAAAAATGTTTATATACATTACATTTACAAAACCTAAAAACTATATTTGAAAGGCATTCCTATGTATTTACTGTCTGGGTTAGCTACATGTATCTCAGTTTGAATGGCTGGAATATTAATTAATATTAATTTAGTTATACATGACTTAAAATCATCCTGGGTTAAGCTACTAAAGTTGGGCTCCATCATGGGGTCTAAGAGACTTTTTCATCTCAAAGTGTATCCTGGAGTGATGTATTTTCCTCCCTATAGCTGCTTTCATCCCTTCTAAGACATTTCCATCTCCAAGAGAGGTTATTTATCTTATCACAAGTCAAAGGAACTATTAAATTTTATCTCTCTACCTTTAACTGCACTCCTGGAATTGAGATAACATTTAATTTACAATCTTTGTCCAAGTAAGATGTAAGTAATACTTATGGATGTGTGGTGGAATAGTTTATTACCCTCATTTATGCTCAGAGATATCACAAAAAAGGACCAAAAGAGGAAGGCTGGGCCACATCCCTCCTCAGCCACTCCTGCTGGAGTACATTCAGATGGAATGTCACTGTCCTACACTAAAGGGATATATATATATATATATATATATATATATATATATATATATATACTCGCTGGTCTTTCGGTGTCTTCACTTCCTCACCTTCATAGATGCTTTTCAACAGAACACACACACATACAGAGAGAGAGAGAGAGAGAGAGAGAGAGAGAGAGAGAGAGAGAGAGATTTCCAAGATCACATATATTAAAGTATAGTCATCACTAGAAACTGTCCCACTTCCTAAGTGACAGATCAAATGTCTCACCCTCCTGGCAGTCTGCTCAACTTCTTTACTTAGCTGCCTCGGTGCCCAAATGTCATCAAGTGCTTCTGTCTATTGACCCACCTTCATTCTACCAAGTTTCGCTTACAGTCTCATTCTTCCTTAACTCCCCACAAGCACTAAGGTCTATATTTATAATCACACATGTGATTTACAAATCAGGGTAAGGGCCCATGAGATGGTTCAGTGAGTAAAGGCACCTGCCAAGCCTGAGTACTGAGTTCAATCCTGGAAGAATTTGGTGAAGAAAATTAATCCCCACAAGTACATACAGACAAACATGCACACACACACACACACACACACACACACACACACACACACACTCACACACACACACACTTTAAAAATAAACACACAAATTAAAATTATTTTTTTTTAATTCAAGGTTGGAGTTTGGTTACAGTTTGATGTAAAGGATCAGAGGATGTCAGTAGGGAGAATCTTCAAAAAAATAGGACAACTGAAGAAACTACCAGCTTTCTCTCTCTCCTCTGTGTGTGTGTTCTGTCATATCAATCGATAGATAGACAGACAGACAGACAGACAGACAGACAGATGGATGGACGGACGGATGGATATATCCTGTCTTAGGATTTCTGTTGTGTTGAAACAGCATGACCAAAAGCAACTTGAAGAGTACTTTTCTTACTCTTCCATATCACAGTCCATCATTAAGAACAGTCAGGACAGGAATCTGGATGCAGGGCCTGACCCAGACACCATAGAGGAGAAATGCTTACTAGCTTGCTCTGCTTGCTTGCTTTTTTTTTTTCCAAATTTTTTATTAGATATTTTCTTAATTTACATTTCAAATGCTATCCCGAAAGTCCCCTCCCCCCTTCCCCCCTCCCTGCTCCCCTGCCCACCCACTCCCACTTCTTGGCCCTGGAGTTCCCCTGTATTGGGGCATATAACGATTGCAGAACCAAGGGGCCTCTCCTCCCCAAGATGGCGGACTAGGCCATCTTCTGCTACATATGGAGCTAGAGACACGAGTTCTGGGGGTTCTGGTTAGTTCATATTGTTGTTCCTCTTCTAGGGTTGCAGACATAATCCTTAGTGAGGTAACCCAATCACAAAAGAAGTCATTGGATATGTGCTCACTGATAAATGGATATTAGCCCAGAAACTTAGAATACCCAAGATACAATCTGCAAAACACAAAAAAATCAAGAAGGAAGACCAGCATGTGGATACTTCATTCCTCCTTTGAATAGGAAACAAAATACCCATGAAAGGAGTTACAGAGACAAAGTTTAGAGCTAAGATGAAAGGATGGACCATACAGAGACTAACCTACCAGGGATCCATCCCATAATCAATCACTAAACTCAGCTTGCTTTCCTATAGCACCGCGGACTACCAGCCTAGGAGAGCTCCTACCTACAATGGGCTGGGCCCTCCCGTATCAATCACTAACTAGGAAAATACCCTACAGGCTCACCTGCAACCAGATTTTATGGAGCCATTTCTTAGCTGAAGTTCCTCCCTCTCAACGACTCTAACTAGTGTCAAGTTGACATAAACTAGCCAGCACATACCAAGGGACTCTAAGCACACAGTAGACACATTTGCAGATCCTTGTCGATTGTTGCACTATGAACCAGTCTAGGTATCCATCAATGGATGAATGAAGAGAGTAAACGTGGTGTACATGTAGAAGTCTACATAGCCACAAAGAACAACGAAGTCATGAGAATTGCAGGGGAAAGATGTTCTGCAATGCATTAAATAAAATAAGTAGGGACTTGGGGAAGCACCACCTCAGAGGCAAGGGAGAGGGGGGTTGGGGTGAAGAACTCTTGGATGGGGGACCGGGAAGGGGGGAAAATATTGGGAATGTAAATAAATAAAACAATTTTTAAAATAAAATTAATATATGTATTTAAATAAAACCATGCAAAAATAAAATAAATAAAACAATGAGTATTTTACTTATTTAATTTATTTACTTGTTTATTTACTAATGAGTAAAGATAAAACAAATTTTCTCTCATATGTAGAACTTAGATTTAAAATCGTGAGGGGAGAGAGAGAGAGAGAGATTGAGAGAAACTAGAAAGGGGAAGATGATCAAGAGGAAGAGATCTTGAAGGAGGTGGGAGGCAGTGTAACAGAATTCACATAATACGAATACACAAAGGGACACTAACTGCAGAGGGAAGGAAAGAACCAGCTAGAAGGGAGCTATAAAGACACCATGATGAAACTCATTAATTTATACCACAGCCTGAAACATTAATTGAAGAATTCACTACTTAAAGCAGTGGCATTCCAGAGACACAACAGGAGGTTCAGCGGCCACCCACAGATGCAACTCTCATCAAAGCCCAAGATTCACTGGAATATCCTGTCTGAACAAGCGTGAAGCATTTGTCGGCATGTACACCCACTTACATCCCTCTTACACGTCAGTTATTATCCATGTCAGTTCCTCCTCTGGTAGGAGGCAAGATTCTTCCAGTTTACTGCCGCAGGCATGGAAGTGAACAGTGAATTCTTCCTACAACTCAGTGTGGTAGTCATCCTGAGAGTCCACTCCACCTGATGATAATACATTTACTTAAGGTATTTTTCAATATTGTTATAGACTTAAATTACCAACTCAGGACTCCCTCCTCCTCATATTTGTTCAGACTATCCAAATACCTAGATGGTTATAGGATCACAGTAGATTGGAAGTGGGGCTGGCTTGGTGGTGCATACCTTGAATCCCAGCAGGCTGATCCCTGACTTTGAGGTCAGCCTCATCTATAGATGGAGTTCCAGGACTACACAAAGAAACCCTGTCTCAAAACAAACAAACAAACAAACAAACACACAACAACAACAACATTGACAGGAGATGGGAGTGGATCTGAACATTAGCCCACCTGAGAGATGACAAAGGCTTTCACAAACAGTGACAGTAGGGTCTTAATTTTTTGTTTGTCTTTTGTTTTGGGTCCATAGTTTTGCTATGTAGCTTAGTCTAGCCTGGTACTTGTGTAAATCCTCTTGCTTCAGCCTTTCAAGTGTTAGTATTACAGGTTTGTGCAAGTTAGTTTTTCTTTTTTTTCATTAATTTATTTATTCACTTTACATCTGATATATACTCTCCTCCTGGAAAGGGTAGGGGCCCCCTGGGTATCACTTCACCCGGGCACATCAACTCACTACAGGACCAGGCACATCCTCTCCCACACAGGCCAGACAAGGTGGCTCAGTTAACTGGATCCACAGGAAAACAAAGAACAGATTCAGAGACAGCCCGCCCCCCCTCCAGGTTTTGGGGAATCCTCATGAAGACCAGGCTGCACATCTGTTACATATGTTGTTTGGTAACGGGGTGGGGGGCGGTTAGGTCCAGCCCATGCTTGCTCTTTGGTTGGTAGTTCAATCTCTGGGAGTCGCCAAGGGTTCCGGTTAGTTGACTCTCTTGGTCTTTTTGTCTTGTTCCTATCAGCTTCGGGTCCCTCTTGATCCTTCTCCTAACTCTTCTACAACACTCCCCAAGCTCTGTCTAATGTTTGGCTGTGGGTTTTTGTGTGTGGGCTGTATGTGTTTCCATTGGCTGCTGGGTGGAGCCTCTCAGAGGACAGTTACGCTAGGTGCACATCTGCAAGCATAACAGAGTATTATTAATAGCGTCAGGGATTGGTTTTTGCCCATGGGATGGATCCCAGGTTGGGCCAGTCATTGGTGGGCCATTCCCTCTGTCTCTGCTCCATCTTTGTCCCTGCACATCATGTAGGCAGGACACAGTTTGGATTGAAGGTTTTGTGGGTGGGTTGATGTTTTTATCCCTCCACTGGGAGTCCTGTCTGGCTACAGGCTCCATATGCCCCACTGCTAGGAGTCTCAGCTAGAGTCACCCCCATAGACTCTTGCCCCCACTCCATCCTAGGTCTTTGGCATGTACTAGAGATGACCCTCCACTGCCGTCTTCCTGTCCCCCTTTACCTCTACTTCCTCTCCCCCCATCACCCTATCTCCTCCCCTATTCAGTTCCCAACCTCCATCCACCTCCGATGTCTATTTTATTTCCCCTTCTGAGTAAGATTCAACTATCCTTTCTTGTGCTCTCCTTGTTATTTGGCTTCTTTGGGCCCATGGATTATAGCATGGGTATCCTATACTTTATGGATAATATCCACTTATAAGTGAGTACATACTATACATGTCCTTTGGGTCTGGGTTACCTCACTCAGGATGATACTTTCAAGTTCCATCCATTTGCCTGTGAAATTCATGATGTCCTTGTTTTTAATAGCTGAATAGTATTCCATTGTGTAAATGAATCACATTTTCTTTATGCATTCTTCAGTTGAGGGACATCTGGGTTGCAAGCTGTACTACAGAAAAATAGTAATAAAAATTGTATGGTATTGGTATAGAAACAGACAGGTTAGTTAATGGAATTGAATCAAGACCCAGGAGTAAACTCGTACACTACTGACTCCTGATTTTTGACAAAGAAGCTAAAACCATACAACGGAAAAGGGAGAGCATCTTCAGCAAATGGTGCTGGTCTAACTGGATGTCTGCATGTAGAAGAATACAAATATATCCATAGTTACCATCCTGCACAAAACTCAAGTCCAAGTGGATCAAAGACCTCAACATAAAAGTAGATAAACTAAAAGTGGGGATTAACCTTGAACTCATAGTGCAGAAGACAACTTCCTGAATGGAACACCCATAGCTCAGGCACTAAGATCAACAGTTAATAAATGGGACCTCAGCCAGGCATTGGTGACACATGCATTTAATCCTAACACTTGGGAGGCAGAGGCAGATAGATTTCTGAGTTCGAGGCCAGCCTGGTCTACAGAGTGAGTTCCAGGACTACACAGAGAAACCCTGTCTTAAAAAAAAAACAAAAACAAATGAAAAAAATGGGACCTCATAAAACTGAAAAGCTTCTGAAAAGCAAAGGACAGCCTAATGCCTACAGCCTAATGCCTTTCAGATACCTGCAGCATTCCTATCTGTGGATTCTGCTAGAACAAGGAGCAGCAAAAGGGGGAGGAGGAGGAAGAGGAGGAAGAAGAAGAAGAAGAAGAGAAGGAAGAAGAGGAGGAGGAAGAGAAGAAGAGGAAGACAAAAGAAAGAAAGTCCAGCCACCAATAGTTGAATGGGTACTGATTCATTTGTCTATAACAGAGCTGATAACACTATCAATATGACAAAATGACAGACTACAGAATGGGAAAAGATCTTCCCACTAGCCTGACATCTGACAGAGGGCTAATATCCAAGATAAAGAACTCAAGAAGTTAGATACCAACAACCTAAATAACTTAATTTAAAAATGGGGTACAGAGCTAAACATAGAATTCTCAACAGAAAAGAGAAACATAATGATACTCTGTCAATAGATAGATAGATAGATAGATAGATAGATAGATAGATAGATAGATGGATAATTATATAAATTGGTTTTTCTTTTTTTAAGATTGATTGATTGATTATATGTAAGTACACTGTAGCTGTCTTCAGACACACCAGAAGAGGGCATCCAATCTCATTACAGATGGTTGTGAGCCACCATGTGGTTGCTGAGAATTGGACTCTGGAAGAGCAGCCAGTGCTCTGAACCTCTGAACCATCTCTCCAGCTCGACAAATTGGTCTTTCAATACAGGGTTCCTCTGTCTGGAACTCTCTCTGTAGCCCAGTTTGGCCTCAAACTCAGAGGCATATGGGATTAAAGGTGTGTGTCACCACTGCCAAGCTTAATAAACAATTTTTAAAAGAAAGAAAAGAAAATCCTATTCAGAAAACAACTATAATTTTTACAAGTATTGCAAAGAACAGGAACATATATTCCAAACTAACTTTATTTTATGGAATTATTTTTGGTTTCTCTGTTTAGTAAACTCTAGACAAGCTCTCTGTCAAACACTAAGTAGTTAGATGAGAACCAGTTCAAATCAGAGCTTTGGTTCCAGCTTAAGCTGTCTCTGTGAGGAATAGGAAGTTGCAAACACTTCACACAATCCCTCAATGGTCTATCTCCAAATTCTCAGCTGGAATCACTGTGGAAAATTCCAGTTTTGACAGCAAATTTATGACTAAGTTAATGTATGTACTTTAGTTTAATGTATCAAAAGCTTCTAGAAGTTTTTAAAAGAGGAAACAATACTGAGGCCAACTGGATGCTTAACAGGTAAAGATTTGCTCTGCCAATCTGAGAACCCGACTTCAGTTCCTAGAACCAAGAGGAGAGAACAGACTTTTCTGCATGTATGTACCTACAAAATAATAAGTGTTTCAAAATTAAAAATACAACATGAGATTGGAACGCTGGCTCTGTGGTTGAGAGCACTCATTGTTCTTATAGAGAACCTAGTACCCATTTGGTGTCACACAATCATTTGTACCTTCAGTTCCGAGGGATTTGACACCCTTTCCTGACCTTTGTGAGTACCAGACAGCTACATGACACACATACATAAACAAAGGTAAAACAGTCATGCCCATGAAATTAAATAAATCTAAAAAATATGTAATAGAGGCTGGAGAGATGGCTCAGCAGTTAAGAGCACTGACTACTCTTCCTGAGGTCCTGAGTTCAACTCCCAGCAACCACATGGTGGCTCACAAACATCTGTAATGGGATCTGATGCCCTCTTCTGGTGTGTCTGAAGACAGGGGCAGTGTACTCATATGAATTATACCTATCATATATTTATTATATAATGTATATATTTTAAAGATTATATAGATGAAAAACAGCAAGCTTTTTTTTCCATATATATCAATCTGATATATGTATCAGACTCTCCTGGCTAGATTGTAGATGTAATCAAATATGCCCTGTCTCTAACACTATAACACACACGAACACAACTTAACATCCACCTTCAGCTCCAGCCACATTTGGTGTTACAAGTATATGCTGTCATATTCCCCTGCAGCCCCTTAACTGCAGGCCCTCATTCAAGCAGCAAGCACTTTACCCACTGAGCCATCTCCCTGGTTTCATCACAACTGTCTTTGAAGTCATGCCTTCCAAGGACCTAAAGACCTTCTATCACCTCCCAGCAATGTGCCAAGCTGGGGGGCCAAGGTTTTAATATACAGAGCTTTGAGCTTCATCTAAGGACCACATTATAGCACGTATGAACACCTATTCTAGACCAAACCAACTAAATTATTTCTATACAGAAACAGAAATCAGTCTGTAATGAGTCTAGACACCACCTAACAGGAGCTCTGCAGCAGCTACAACCTAATAATGCCTTTCAGATACCTGTAGCATTCCTATCTGTGGAGTCTGCTTGAAGAACAAGGAGCAGCAAAAGGGGGGAGCAAGAGGAGGAGGAGGAAGAAGAGGAGGAGGAAGAAGAGAAGAAGAGGAAGACAAAAGAAAGAAAGTCCAGCCACCAATAGTTGAATGGGTACTGATTCATGTGTTGATAACAGAGCTGGTAGCACAGATCAACAAAGTCACATAGGGACCAGTATCTTTCTCACTTTCCCACCACCACCCTTAGCATCCAGACCTTCCTCTTCACAAGACGGTTGTTATAATACATTCTGGGTAGGAAGAAAAAAGAAAGAAGAGTGAAAGACATGCAGCTGAGAAGTAATTCAGAGACTGGCCCCATCTCCTGGGTACCCAGCTTCAATACCCAGCACCTACATGTTAGTCCACATCCTGTTGTAAATCTGATGCTCCCTTCTGGGCATCTGTCTGCATCAAGCCCCCAAATGATGCTCAGACATAATGCATTCAAAACACTCGTATTCAAGAAGAGGAGGAAAAGGAGGAAGATGAGAAGGTGGAAGATGAAGAGGAAGAGAAGGAAGAGGAAGAAGAGGAGAAAGAGGAGGAAGAGGAGGAGGAAGAAGAGAAGAAAAAGAAAGACAGACAAAAAGGTCGCCATGCCCTCGCAGAAAGAAACTACCTTTACCAAAAAAAAAAAAAAAAAAAAAAAAAAAAAGCCTCTGTCTCAGAGGATAGAACTGTCACTTGGTTACCATTAAATGGAGGGGTCCTGAGAGGTCAGAGGTGAGAATGATGAGAACAGGTAGGCTGAATCTGAAAATTAGGGGGTCTTATGCACAGTTATCTGAAGTAATTGTTTCGTGAGAGTCTGCGGCATAGAAAGTGTATGAAGATTTGTTAAAGATAGTCTTGTGGACAAGAAATGAGGGTAGAGGGCTCTTTTGGATACTTGAAAAGGAACAAGATGGTGGAAGCAAAGGAACATCAATGGGGTGCTCTGATTAATTAGCTTTAGGACTGTGAACACTCAAATACAGTTGTAGACAGAGGAGTAGAAACAATAGTAGAGCCAGGTGGCGGTGATGGTGGTGCACTGTTTTAATCTCAGCACTAGGGACGCAGAGGCAGGCCTATCTTTGTGAGTTAGAGACCAATCTAGTTGACAGCACTAGTTCCAGATAATCAAGGCAACATAAAAAAAAAAAAACATTGTCTCGACAAAACAAAAATAATAAATAAATAAACAGGAAGGAGGAAGAAAGAATAAGAGAAAGAAGGAAAGGAAGGAAGGAAGGGAGGGAGGGAGGGAGGGAGGGAGGGAGAGAGAGAGAGAGAGAGAGAGAGAGAGAGAGAGAGAGAGAAAGAAAGAAAGAAAGAAAGAAAGAAAGAAAGAAAGAAAGAAAGAAAGAAAGAAATTGTAGAAGGGAGACAAGATACATACCACATAAAATAAAGATTGACTCTTTTGCTGGCAGGGGGCTAAAGATGCATGGCAGAGAAAAGAATACTTCTCTGAAAGTCACACTTCTTCCTCCAAAACAAAGAAAGAAATTAAGGATGAGTGTGATAGTTAGATGTTGCAAGAGAAGAATGAAATGGTTGGCAAAAAATTTCAGAATTGAGGATCAAACCCAGGGTTTCATGCAGGCTGGGAAGAGTGCTAACATACGGCTCTCATCACAAACTTTGGTATAAAACACACACCTTAAAGCTGTTGCACTTTGATTTGACTTTAAAAAGCTAAGTTATGGGCTGGTGAGATGGCTCAGCGGGAAAGAGCACCCGACTGCTCTTCCACATGGTGGCTCACAACCATCCGTAACGAGATCTGGCGCCCTCTTCTGGAGTGTCTGAAGACAGCTACAGTGTACTTACATAAATAAAATAAAATAAATCTTTAAAAAAAAAAAGCTAAGTTATTCTGTAACTCTCTGTGTAGCTGATAGTTACAGGGTTGGAATAATAACCGTGGGCCACCATATTTGGTTTATGTGGAGTTGGGGACTGAACCCAGGGCTTCATGTTGCTAGGCAACTCTACCACCTGAGCTGCATCCCAGTCCAGAAGAGAAATTCTCTTCCTCGTCAAATTTGAAGGAAAGGGATGAGAACACAGTAAGGTCTCACCAACATTTAAATTACGCTTCGTTTATTAGATCTTTGGTCATACGCAAGCAGAGGGCAGCTATAGACCGAGAATAGTGATGACTCTATGAGCTTCTCAACATTTTAAGTTTTTCCCAGGCTGGAGGGCCCCAAAGAGCATAGGGCTAGAACCAGGCGTTTCTCTTACTCCTGTAATCCTGAAAAAGCTGCGGCAAACAGCAACAGGCAATCCTTAACAGAAACTATCAGAAATAGTTCTGCAAATTTGTTTTCTTCAGAGGAAACTGCCAACTGAAATCTTCTGAGAACCCGGACACCACGAATCCACATACAGAAGCCTGACTGACCTTCAAGACCAGGGTCTTAGTCTGCAGAGAGCCTTTCGCAGACACGTGAGAGAAAATGAATCTCACTTCCCATTGGCTAACTTTTCTGGAGTTTAGCCCTTGAGTACATTTTCACTGGTTGCTATTGCTGTCACATCATTTCGCCACACCCATTCCTTGTCCACTTCCAGCAAGATCTGGACTAGAAAACGCTAAGGTCGTCTAGAGTTCTGCTACTTCCCTATCCCCTAGGCCGGTGCTCTCGCCACGCCCCTCTAGTTAGAGGCCCTGCCCCCGTACGACCAATGACCCGCCTCTAGAACATTAGTTCCCTCCCCTTACAGCTGAGGCCCGGCCCCCAGCCCGAGGCAGCTGCTCGGCAAGTTAGGTTCCCGCCCCCAACTCATGATCACACCCCTACCTGCGGTGCCTCCCTAACTCGTGGCCCCTCCCTCCCCTCAAGCCCCGCCCCAAGCAGACCAAGTCCACGCCCCCTGCCCGCGGCCCCGCCCCTCCCTCCCGAGAGGGCGGCTACCAGGCGGCGGCCGCAGCCGCAGGAAGATACTGGAAGCGGGCGGGCGCGCGCCGCGTAGGTGCTGAAGGGACAGTTCCTTCGGCAGAACTTGCTCCTGAGCGCACGTAAGAGATGGAGACTATTTGGATCTATCAGTTCCGCCTTATTGTGATCGGAGACTCCACGGTGGGCAAGTCGTGCCTTCTGCACCGCTTCACCCAGGGCCGCTTCCCAGGACTGCACTCCCCAGCCTGCGACCCCACAGTCGGCGTGGACTTCTTCTCGCGCCTGCTGGAGATTGAGCCGGGCAAGAGGATCAAGCTGCAGCTCTGGGACACGGCGGGGCAGGAGCGCTTCAGGTAGGGAGGCACCCGCCACCACAGGCTCTCGAAACTGCTAGCGCTCGGTGCTCGCTTCCCCTTCGCCCCTCCCCTTCCAGGGGCGACTTCCTCCTCCGCAGTTTCTTCTTTCTTTAGTGCGGATTTCCTGCGCCCCCTTTCTGTCTCCTTTCCTGTCCGAACCAGGGTCGCCGGTCTTTCCCAGCTCTGTCTGCTCCTCTTGGAGTTTGGGTCCCTTTGCCTCCACCGCTGCCTTCTCCCCAAACTCGACTTCGCTCGCTGTGCACACACACCCTGACTCAACCACCCTCCTCCTAGCACCTCCTTCCAGCATTGACCAAGCCTCTTTCAGGCCCGGGAAATATGCCAAGTGGGGTGCGCAGGTCTGTGAAAAATCTTTAGTTCTCAGCAGGCAGATTTCCAGCCGGGGTTCCAGCCCCCGGAACGTTTCACAGAGAGATGCATGCGGTAATGGTTTAAACATCTGAAAGCACCGAGTGTGGTCATCAGAAAATTCTGGGCCATGACCCTCGGGAGTAGGTCTTGGAAAACAACTAAATGCGACATCGGAGTCACTGACACAACTAAGGGTGTGTGTTTGCGTTTATAGGGGGAAGTTTCCTTTAAAAGTTCGTCACCTTTGACGCTTTGGTGTGAAAAAGATAATACTGAGGGTTGTCTGCAACATTCCCTTTATTTCATTGATGGGTTTGTGATGTTCTAGTGTGTGACAACAGAAGAAAGTACTTTTCTAAACCGAGAGAGTCAGTCTCAAGTAGATAGTCTCGTTCTGGTTGTTCACTGGGGAACCTGAAAGATTGTATAAAGTCGATTGGCCTTACAGAAAAAAAATAAATGAAACCGAATTCCTTGGACAGTTAAGATTAAATCACATTTAAAGCGTATTTCCAGTTTTTGAGATCGAAGAGTACTTTGTTCTAGAGCAAAGTAAGAAAGCTGATAATGTAAGGACTTGTTTCTTTAAAAAAAAAAAAAAAAATCACATGACCAGGCTGGTGAGATGGCTTAGTGGATAAGAGCACTGACTGCTCTTCTGAAGGTCCTGAGTTCAAATCCCAGCAACCACATGGTGGCTCACAACCATGCCTAATGAGATCTGATGACCTCTTCTGGTGTGTCTAAAGAGGGCTACAGTGTACTTATGTATAATAAAAAATAAATCTTTTTTTTTTAAAAATCACATGATCAATCGGAACTCTTGTAGGCAAGCATTTTTATATCTCCCAACAAGTACTTTTGCTTGTGAAACAAAGAACTCCTTTAAGGAACTTCACAAATATGGCTTGCCCTCATTCAGCCAGCATCCATTCCAAAAGAGTTCAGCTTACATGTGTAAAATGTTCAACATTCAAAAGTTTGACTTCCAGTCAGATTGTGATAGGACAAGCCTTTAATCCCATCACTCCGGAGGCAGAGACAGGCAGGTCTCTGTGGTCTTTTTTTAAAAAAAGTGGTTTTGTTTATTTGTTTGTTTGTTTTTATTTCCGTTCCTGCATCTGACACTGATTCCACCGGTACACAGAGATAACAAGGGATGCCATGTTTGGAAGTGGTAAGGCCAGCTTTCAGAGAGGTGCTAAAGGTCATGGGCTGTTTAGAATTCCATGAAGACATTGTCGTTTCCTTTTCAATCAGCCTCCTGTGATTGAAACAGGTTTGTTTTTTTAAAACGTGTGTTTCATCTATAAGATGAAGACATTTTTATGATTTATAAGACTTCTTCTGGTTCAACCACTCGTGAAATCTGTACAGATTCTTCCATTTGTGATCTTAATCAGAGATGAAGTTGGAGATATTCCTAGGTCCGGAGGGGGGAGGGGAAGCATTTACTAAGAGTGTTTGCTTTACCCTTTAAAGATAGTAAAATCTTCCTCTGTCTATTTACTTAAAAGTAATTCCTCAGCTGGGCGTGGTGGCGCACGCCTTTAATCCCAGCACTTGGGAGGCAGAGGCAGGCGGATTTCTGAGTTCGAGGCCAGCCTGGTCTACAAAATGAGTTCCAGGACATCCAGGGCAGGGCTATACAGAGAAACCCTGTCTCGAAAAACCATTAAAAAAAAAAAAGTAATTCCTCACCCTATTGACAGGAAGGTAAAGGATAATTAATTTGTTAGAATGTAAATCTTTGCTAATTGAGGGTTTTGTAATGCCTTTGAGAAGAATCTAAATAGCAATTCATTTTATTTATACATTATTAAAACCACCCAATGATGCCAGGACAGTTAGAGAACATTTATGATGAGTCATACTTTGCTTTGTTTGGCTCTTTGCCAATCATATATTCATAAATACATATTCCAGTAGCTACCTACTGTAGTTGCCTTTATAGCATAAAATGGCATTCAGAACAACTGCTGTTAAGTCATCCCATAGCTTCTAGAAAACGCAGATATTTGCTTTGAATCATGGATCTCCTTCAAGGGTACTTGAAGATATATGTCTGTTATTATAGCCATAACCTGAAGAATTTGTGGGAAATATTATATTAGGTTTACTGGTGATTAGACATAAAGAAAAAAGGAACTTACCTTAGGGAGCTCATGAGGTAGTTTGAAATATATTACAGAACAATGAAGTGATCATCAGATAAGTATCACCATTAGTTTTACTTTACAGTATTGAAATTAGCATTCTGGTGGGTTTTAACTACCAGCATAACAAAAAAGGAACAAGATCAGCTGGACTTTGTGGTACTTGCCTATTATTCAGAGGTTGAAGTGGGAAGTTCATAAATTCAAGGCCAGCCCAGGCTATGCGACCAGACTTTGTCTCAAAAGAGAACATTACTGGGTATGGTGATACAATCCTTTAGTCCCAGCATTTTGGAAACAGAGGCAAACAAGTCTCTGACTTACAGGCCAGTCTTGTCTACACAGAGAGTTGAAGGCCAACCAAATGCTACGTAGTGAGACCTTTCTAAGAAAAATAGAAGAGCTGGGCGTGGTGGCGCACGCCTTTAATCCCAGCACTAGGGAGGCAGAGGCAGGAGGATTTCTGAGTTCAAGGCCAGCCTGGTCTACAAAGTGAGTTCCAGGACAGCCAGGGCTACACAGAAAAACCCTGTCTCGAAAAACCAAAGAAAAGAAAAAAAGAAGAAGAAAAATAGAAGAATAAAATCAGGGTATTGATTTGATACAATACTTAGGCTTCCATGAAGAACCCTGTTCAATTAAAAAAAGGGGGGCTGCTCTGTGTCTAGGAAATGGGAAAGGAGAATTTAAAATTATAAATGTTACAGGGGAACTAGCCATCACCACTTTTTATAATTTTTAATATAGTGGGGAAAATTGATCAGTAAAAGAAAAAAATGTGTTTAATGTAGTATTTGTTTGGTTTCTGTTTGTTTTGTTATTTGTTATTTTGTTCGTTTATTGTTATTGTTTTTATTCTCTCCTCACCCCCCACCCCCACCCCCGCCAACCCTCTTCATAGCTCTAAGAACTCACTATAGAGCAGGCTGGCCTTGAACTCAGCCAGCCAGCTGCCTTTGCTCCCCAGGGTTTGCATTAAAAGTGTGCATCGTCACACCAAGGCAATACAGTGCTAATAAGTATACAGAGAGTGCGAAAATGTGAAAAAAGTATTAAGTAAAAGAATACAAATTTTGATTTTGTTTCCATAAAATACATTTATGTAATATAAAGTACTAATGTTTATCCTTCATGTGTTGACACTACTAGTCTCAACCAAATTCACCAGTGTAATTGGTAAGAGGTGTTGGGACTCAAAATGTAGGAGTCTATAGAGTAAAATTATTGGGTCATTGACTACATCATCCTCGGGAGGGATCAAATCATTTCTCATGGAAGGGTCTGCAAGATGGCTCCATGGATAAAGATACAAATCTGATAACCTATGTTTGGTTCCTGGGCCCCACATGGTATAAAGAGAACATTGGCTCTTGTTACAAGTTGTCCTCTGACCTCAATGTGGATGATGAGGTGCCTTTACCCATAAATAAATTCATGAAATAAAATTTTAAAAGAAAAATGTAGGATAGAAAATTTTAAAAAGTAATTTCTCATGGAGCCTCAAGTAGTTTTATGAAAATAAGTTCTTTCAAAAGAGTGAGTCCAGCTCCTTCCAGCTTTCTGTCACCTGTCTTGCTATGTGATGTCTTCCTCTCAAACACGCAGCCAGGACCTACAATGATAAAATGTAGCAGAGGGGACCTCACAAAACCCAGTGTCATGCTGCTAGATGAACTGTTTTTCTTTATACTGTATCCAGCCTCAGATATCCTGTCACGGTAGCAGAAAGTGGTTTAATAACGGTGCATAATGGTGATCTAAGCATCTGAGAGGCAGAGGTAGGATTGTAAATTTGAAGCCAGCATAGGCCACCTAGCAAGGCTTCGTCTCAAAATACTAAGGACTAAAGCTGTGGCTTGGTGGCAGAGTTTTTCTTTACCATTCCCAAGGCTCTAGGTTTGATCCTAGCACAGGAGGAAGAAAGCTGCTAAGATTGCAGCAAAGAGATGTGTTTATTATTATTATTATTATTATTATTGTTGTTGTTGTTGTTGTTGTTGTTGTTGTTGTTATTATTATTACTATTAAATTATCCAATTTACTTGGGCTCTTTCAAAACATGCAATCAGGAATAACTGTTTACCAAGGAGTATAAAGAAGAAGGAGCAGCTGTTTTTTCTTTTTTAAGGTGGGAAGCAATAGTGGGCCTACAAATGAGTTAGCTGACTAGTTCATTTAGCCAAAGGTTGTAGGCAGTAAGGGCCAGTGAACTCTAGGTCTCCTCTTGCCTCCACTTCCTCAATGCATGCTGCTGTGCCAGCCTTTTTTTTTTTTTTTTTAACATAGTGCTGTGGACCCAAATTTAGGTCCTCATGCTTGCAAAGGAAGCAGTTTGCCCAGTAAGCCACTTCTGCACTCCTTTCTCATCTGATTAGCCCTTCCCAATATATCTTCTTTTGACAGGATACAGTATACATTTACAAGATGCAGATATGTTTGTGTGATATGGAGTCATGTAGATAAGGCTGAAGTATAGCTTCAACCATAGATGCGTGCCTCAGATGTACAGAAATGGAGTAAGTGACCCAAACAGAAACCTCTTCTGCGAGACTAAGAGAGAACACTGGGGCTGGGGCTAGGGGGAGCTAGGTGGCTCCCAAGAACTCCCCTAGCCAGAAAAGAAAGCATTATGAAGAAACATTATAGATTCTCAAATTGTGGGTTTTGCCCATCAATTTTCCCTGAAATACTTTTCAATGTACTATTAGTAGGTGTCACTGGAGGAAAGAGTTTCTTATTGTTTTATGAAACTAAATTTATTTTTATTGAAAAATGGTCTCATGAAATCTAGGTTGTCTCCAACTAACTTTGTAGTCATTCCCCTAAAATTCCCTTAAAACCTTGAACTCCTGCTCATTCCACCTCCACCTCTCAAGTGCCATTTCTTTCTTTCTTTCTTTCTTTCTTTCTTTCTTTCTTTCTTTCTTTCTTTCTTTCTTTCTTTCTTTCTTTCAGGGTGGTATGGCTGTAGACTCAAGTGCCATTTTCTAAGTAAGATAATTAATGTATAGAGAATCTTTGACTTGTCCACAATCCTATAGCTCATAGCTACCTGGCTTGCATAAAAAGTCTCTCTCTCTCTCTCTCTCTCTCTCTCTCTCTCTCTCTCTCTCTCTCTCTCTCGCGATGTCTCTGTACTGCATGTGTATAGTGCCCATGGAGGCCAGAAGAAGGCATCAGATACCCTGGAATTGAAGTTATATACCGTTATGACTGCCAGATGTGGGTAGTATTTAATTGTATCTGATAATCCATTTTATTATATAAGCAACAATGCTAAGAAGCCGGGCATTGCCTTTCTGCAGACGATACCAGGAAGCACTGGATTAGGAGCTGGCTTGGTGATTGAAGAGCTTGCTGTTCAAGCATAAGACCCTGAGTTCAGAGCCCCAGCACTCATATAGAATGGCATGCTTATGCAGGGTCTTAGTACATAGCCAAAGCTGGCTTCGAACTCATGATTCTCCTACCTCAGCCTCTCAGTCTTGGGATTATAGCCATACACCACAATGACAAGCCATGTGGACCTAATTTTATAATGCAGGGGGGTGGAGAATTGAACTATAAAATAAGCTTAAAATCATATAGGATGTCAGAATGCATCCACTGCTATGGAGAATAAAAACAAAAATGGCAACTATGGCTAGAAGCACTGTTACCAAATGAGGATGTGTCAAGAAAGAGAAATAAAACATGCCCACAGGGGAGTGGATTGACTGACATATTCAAAGGGAAAATGGGGTCTATCAGCCTCTTGTCAGTATTTCTTAGAGCCTTTGCAACCACAGCCTGATTTTTTTTTAATTGGGAAGATGCTGCAATTATTAATGTTTGGGTGAAGAAAAACTAGCCTAACTTCAAAGTGTTGATTTTCAGAACCCTAGGCAAGGGCAGGGACTGAGCCCTGCTAAAGCGAGAGGGCGGACATTTGTTGTAAGCAGTCCTAAGGGCCAGCATCACAAGGCTAAAGGAGCAGGTGAGGGGAGCAATAGCATGATGCCGATTCCCACAAGGGCAGTCAGAGCACACCGCCCTGGCTGGAAAAGAGGCTAATGCATCTGTGGGCTACTAGCTGCCAACAGCCTCCAGCATCTGAGCGCTCTCGTCTTCTAAATGCCTATTTCACAGTTGGCAAAGCCACAAGATGGGCATTTCCAGAAGGAGCATCTGATTCACTTAACCCAAGTCGGCAGATGCCCAGTGTTTTAAAGAGTCTGAGGTCCATCCAGCAAAGTTCAAGATGACATGCAAACACTATTCAATGTTGCCACTTACATTTAAATATTTATATATGTCACTGCTATAAATCTGGGCACTCCAGGGCCTGTGGGGTGTTGTCCTCCACACAGCAACATCATCTTCTTTTCAGTGCTTGCCAAAAAAGCTAGGTAGCTGTTTGAGATATCATTTATATATTTTTAGAACCTCAATAATGGTTCTTTGTGCCAAAAGACTCCAAATTCCCCATAGTGGTTCACTCCCATATCGTTACATTAATCAAACATTAAGTCTTTATAAATCTAAGTGGGCTCTGAGGCTGCTACAATTACTCATGTATACATTATCTCTGGAGGGAAAGAAAGAAAGAAAGAAAATTCAGCAGCTAAAACCCTTTAAGTAGCCATCTTGGACATGGTGGCAAACACCTATAATCCCATCACTGGAAGCCAAGGCTAGCTCTGAGGCCAGACTGGGCTATACAGTGAATGTTGGAAAGAGACAGAGAGATGTCAGAGGATATATAATGCGTGATTCTAGACGCATTTAACTTGTCAAACCTAAGGAAGCAGGAAATAGAGTGATCAAGAGAGATCTAGATTTAGAGACCAGAAGACCTGAGCGACATTGTCCTTAAAATGAACAATACTGTACTATGCACTTAAAAATTAAAGATGTGCCGGGCAGTGGTGGCGCATGCCTTTAATCCCAGCACTTGGGAGGTAGAGGCAGGCGGATTTCTGAGTTTAAGGCCAGCCTGGTCTACAGAGTGAGTTCCGAGACAGCCAAGGCTACACAGAGAAACCCTGTCTCGAAAAACAAAACAAACAAACAAACAAAAAACCAAACAAACAAAAATTAAAGATGTGTGACAAATTGAGTCTGAGATGTCCCCTAAAATCTTGTATGAAAGGGACTTGGTTGCCAGCTGATAGGCTTGGGAGAAGAGACTGAATCCTGACCTAATTGATAGATGCTGTCACAGTTTGATGATGACATGAAGAAGAGACGTGTGATTGGGAGAAATGTCACTGAACGATGCTTGTCCCTGAAAAATGGGTCTGTTCTTTCTGTCTCTCCATCCCCCTCTGCCTATCACTTTCCTGTCCCTCTCTATCCTTTGACAAAGGGCATGCCTCTGTTACAAAATGTCACTCGTATGATTGTTCATTGGAGTCTTCCCTGGGCTAAATAGAACATCTCATTCTGCTGTGTACACTTGAGGCCAATGCCATTAGATCTGATGGCTTAGATGGCAAAGTTGCTTTAATTATAGCATATTCCAGTGGTTTTCAGTCTTCCTAATGCTACAATCCTTTAATACAGTTCCTCATGTTGTGGTGATCCCCCAACCATAGAATTATTGTTGTTGCTATTTGATAATTGTAATTTTGCTGCCATTGTGATCTTAGTTGACCCCTGTGAAAGGGTCATTTGACCCCCAAAGGGGTTATAACCACAGGTTGAGAATCACTGGCATAGACCAACTGAAGGTACTTCACCTGTTAAACGTGGTACCTTTTGGGTCTCACAGTTATGGGCCAGAGAAGTACATTATTCTATACAAACATCCTCTAAGATTAAAAAGAAAAAAATCTTTCTTCTTTGCAGGGGCATAAGATATATAACTACAATTACAAGGTAGCATACAAGCCTGGTAACCTGAGTTTAATCCCAGAACTCATATGTGGTGATTTGAATAGTTTGACCCCCATAGATTCATGTGTTTCAATGCTTGGCCATCGTCAGTGACAGCCTTATTGGAGGAGGTGTGGCCTATTGGAGGAAGTGTATCACTATGGAGGTGGGCTTTGAGGTTTCCTATGCTCAGGCTCCTCCCAGTGCAGAAGAGAGCCTCCTCCTAGATGCTTGCAGATGACAGTCTATTTCTGTTGCCTGTGGATCAAGATGTAGAACTCTGGGCTCTTCCAGCACCATGTCTGCCTGCATGCTGCCATGCTCCTCACCATGATGATAATGGATTGAACTCTGAAACTATAAGCTAGCCCCAATTAAATGTTAGCCTTTACTAGAGTTGCCTTAGTCATGGTGTCTCTTCACAGCAATGAAACCCTAAGACACCAGAGAAGGGTGGAAGGAAAGAATTGAATCTTCATATTTGTGCTTTGGCTTTCACATGCATGCTGTAGCAAGCCCACACATATACATCATATGTAGATGATGATGATGATTTTTTGAGATAGGATCTCACTATGTATGTATCCATGGTTGGCCCTGAATTCATAGAGATCTACCTGCCTTTGCTTCCCAAGTGGTGTCATTAAAGACGCATACCACTGTGCCCAGGTAATTAATTTTAAAAGTTACTACAACTCACATTCTTTGGTCTCATCTACACGTGTCTCCAACTTAAGAGTCAGTCCCCAAAAGAAACTTTACTAAGATCACTGACTACTATTATGTTAATCAACCTCTCCAAATACTGATAGCAAATGCTCTTGTATAAAGCACGAGGCCAAACCAATTGATGGCATGTTAGACAACATTTTTGTACTGCTCTTATCTCTTTGCCCTGGCTTTCTTCATTCTGTCGAGTCTCTCATTTCCTCATCAGCTGTGTTGGTGACCCTGACCAGATCAGCCATTCATCGATTCACAAAGACACTGGGTGATCGTTCTGTCCTATGCACTTGAAGAGCAGTGGGTATTCAACAGTGAATGATACAGACATGGCCCTTCATTCCTCTCGCAGTTAGCAATCCAGTAGAATGCATAGAGAGAGTAGAAGGGAGGGGAAGAGAATGCCATGCAAGAGCCCCAGCAGTGCTCCTTGCCACTGCTGAGTGCCCACTTAGGATTGGGTATAGTTAATTCATAGTGATTTCAAATGACGTACCGCTGAACCACCTCCTCAGCCCAAATTGCAGTTAAAATTGTTTTTTTTACAGTGACTTATTTGGGCGGGGATCATGTACATGACAAAGAACATCTCGCAGGAGTAAGCTCTTTCCTTTCACTACGTGGGCCCTGAGACTGAACTCAGGTCATCAGGCATAGCAGCGAGCACCTCCACCCACTGAACCATCTCATCTCACTGGGCCCCCAAATCTAGGTCACTATAGATGAGAACATCTAGGAACAGGTAAGGCTTAACAGCTCGCCAGAATAGCTGAGGATATCAGCAGAATGACAGGACTTAAGACAGAGAAAAAGTCCAAGTGCTAAAATCTCTAGTCTGGGGAGAATGGCCCAGAACTGACAGTTGCTAGCAGATGGCCTCAGTCTCAAAGGAGCAGAGGATTCGTTTATAGCAGGGATTAGAGGGGATAACTGGGGGGAGGGGCTAGAGGTGGGGTCTTCCTGAGGTCTGGCCAGAGAAGGTGCCTTTGAAAGTGGGTGAGACTGTGTCACCTTCAAACTGTGAAGGATCTGCAGGCTTTCTTCACATGCGTAACCAGTGGGGCTGAGGCTATAGCTCAATGAGAGAGCACATACTTGTTAATGAAGGCTCAGGCTTAGTACTCAGCTCCTAAAGACATAAAAAACAGCTGACAAAACCTGGATCTTCCCTTTGGGAAGGACAAGGGGCTGCTAAGAGCTTGTAACCCGAATTCCAGTCCCATTGTATTGTACTCTGGAGGTTCTATATCCCCTTACATTCTGGCCGGAGAATAGTCTCACAACTATTCCCTCTAGGTCTACCTCTATCATACAAAATTAGGATTTAAAAAAAATGCAAGTTTCTAGAAAACATGGTGTTTTCTATAATGTAAGGCATGCTTATGTATGTATGTATGTATGTATGTATGTATGTATGTATGTATCTGTCTATTTATCTATCTATCTACACACATATCATCATGCAAACATTTCAACATTGACTTTTCCTTTTTGGGTAGTAACTCATTCTTTTAATTTGTAAACTTTAACATTTACCAAAGTATCTTGGTGATTCAATGAAGTCAAGCTAATTTTTTTTATGACATACTGTAATTTTGGAAAAAAAATCCATTTCTGTGTAGTCCTGGAACTCACTTTGTAGACCAGGCTAACATTGAACTCAGAGATCCACCTACCTCTGCTTCCCAAGTGCTGGGATACAGGCATGTGTCACCACTGCCTGACCATTTCTGTTCTTTTTTAAAAAATAATTTTAATTTTAGAGCTTAATATAATTGTATCATTTCCCCTTTCTTTATCTCCCTCCAAGCCCTCCTGTGTGCCCCTCACTTTTACTCTCTTTCAAAGTTGTGGTCTTTTTCTTCAATTTTTGTTGCCTCTGTGTGTGTGTGTGTGTGTGTGTGTGTGTGTGTGTGTGTGTGTCCCTGAATATAAACACAACCTGTGCCCGCGCAGTCTGTGTAATGTTACTTGTGTGTGTGTTTTCTCAGGGCTGACCACGGGGTATCTCCGTGGTGTGGCCTTCCTGGGGAAGACCATTGCTCCTGCTCTCGGCATTCTCCAGTTGCCTGTGGTCTTTGTCTAGGATGGAGCATGCGTTTCCCCCTCCTCACTAGCCTGTCTGCTGGTGTGGTCCATGTGCAGGCTCTATTATTTTTAATGATGTATACTTGTGTCTGCATGTAAGTATGTACAGTTCAGTGTTGCCCTCAAAGAGCCGAAACATCAATCACACTAGAACTGGCGTTGTAGGCAGTCGTCAGCAATCCAGCTTGGGTGGTAAAAACCCAACGGTTCTCTGCAAGAGCTGCACATACTTGTGACCACTGAGCTGTCTCCTGAGCTCCCATATCCCAGTAGAACTTTGACAAACTTGCACTTAGTAATCTTTCTCAATATTGAGTTTTCAACCACGAAAGTTTTGTTTTTAAACATTGCTCTGGCACAGCCAGTGAGATGGCCCGGTGGCTAAAGGCACTTGCAACCAAGCCTGAGGACCTGAGGTCAATCCCCAGCCCCACATAGTGGAAAGAGAAAAGCAACCCTTGAAAGTTTTGATCTTCATGTGTGCTATGGTATGCATATGCCCAAATACATATGTAACATATACACATATGTTACACACATTAAGTAAATAAATGTAATAATAATTACACCAATGTTAAGTTATAGAAAGTAATATAGATTTGGCACTGATGATGTTTTGGCCTAAAAACATAGCCTTAATTAGAGTTATCTTATGGCACGGCACATCTGCCTGAAAGTACAGATACAGATAAGTGACAGAACAATAACAAATCAATTACCCCACAGAATTAAAGAAGACAGCATCGACTTAATTGAAATAGATTATTTGTATCCTGACAAAGATGGTGGGAGATCTTTCTTCTCATCAGTGCCTGTATAGTACTGTAGTCCTCATGCTCTTGGAGCCTGGCATGATGGTGCATGCCTACAATTCTACCACTCAGGAGGCTGACCTAGGAAAATAGCTGGGCTGCACAGAAATTCTAGGCTGTCCTGGACTTGGAAAACCATGTCTTAAAAAATAGAAAGATGAGCCGGGCGTGGTGGCTCACGCCTTTAATCCCAGCACTCGGGAGGCAGAGGCAGGCGGATTTCTGAGTTCGAGGCCAGCCTGGTCTACAAAGTGAGTTCCAGGACAGCCAGAGCTATACAGAAAAACCCTGTCTCGAAAAAACCAAAAAAAAAAAAAAATAGAAAGATGCCAGCAGAAGCCCCAGGAGGACTGGCCAACTCTGCTGACATCTGGGCCCAAACACAGCGCTTTGAGTAGGTCCACCCTAACATCTATTCCATCTATGAGCTGCTGGAGCATGTGGAGGAGCTGGTCCTGCATAACCGGATGTCATCATTGAATAGGGCAGTCCTAGGCCCACCAGCTGGCCCTAGCTTAGGGATGCTGAGACTGCAGTCTGAGCTGGGAGACAAAGAGTTGGGTGTGGGGACTGTAGGCAGGGTGGTATGTGGCAGCCTGGAACTTGCACAAAACCTTTCCTCCCTAACCCTCCAACCAGTGTAGCCACAAGATCGTCCCGACCCTGGACAACAGTGTGATATCCCAGTGATGGTCCAATGTTTATAGCGTGTCAGAAACCAGACACATGAACCAGACCAATGCAATGAATATTTGCATGTAAAGCTGTTAGAGATAAAAACCAAAAAACAAAGACCAAACAAAAACTTTGTGACACACTGCAGTTTCCGATGTCACTACATCGAATGCTATGGAGAGGTGGAAAAGATGGAGGAACGGAGAGGTGTATGCATGCGGTGTCAGAGAAAGCTAAATGTTACCACCGAAGGCCATGCAGATGTCTCTGGCCTGAAGCCATGTTGGTATCTATGCATCTTGCTGCCAGGGGCCACGTTGATGTGGGTGGCCTGTGCTGCCACCTGAGCAGGCCATGTTGATGTCACTGTGCTGAGCTGCTGCTGTGGGCTGTGATGGTGTCTATGGTTGGTGCTACAGCAGAGCGCCATGTTGATGTCCAGTGGTCTGTACTGCCACCGGAGACCACGCCGAAGTCTACATAAGTGCTGACTCCAGAGACTATATGGGTGTCCATGGTCTGTGCTCCCCTGACTGTAAGGGGCAGGGAAGCTATTTTTGTAGTGGGATACATGACTGCAGACTCACAGTTAAGACTAAGGGATGTAGAAGGCTCCAGTGACAAATCTCAGCCCATTCCCACAACAAAGAACAGTAACAACCTAGACAGGAAACCATAGAAGAGAACTCTTAAAAATAGTAGTAAGGACGCTGAAGTGTAGCTCTCCACAATTTTGGGCTTCTGGTGGGTTGGGGGAAGACCTGGTTTCCTTTAAAGGACTGGCTACTGGGAGTCTGACCATTGAGTCCAGTGAGTGTATAGGCAACATAAATTAAATGTGTGGGGTTTTTTTCTTTTGGGGGGGTGGGTCAAAAAGGTGGGGGATGGACCTAGAAAGACTAGGAAGTGAGTGTGATTGGGGTGCATGATGTGAAATTCCCAAATTATCAATAAAAATATTATGAAAAAAGAGAGATGGATGAAGAGACAGGGGAGGGGAGGGGAGTCACTTGGGAATATGCTAGGAATTTTGAGGAAAAACTGGGAGGCAAGTGAATAAAGGGGGGTAGACATTTTCTTTGCATCCAGAAAGCAAATCTGTTTTGTTTTGTTTTGTTTTGTTTTGTTTTGTTTTGTTTTGTTTTGTTTTGTTTTTCCTAGCAGTGTTAGGTGTTGAACCTGGGGCCTCATAACTGTTAGACTAGTACTTATTAACCAAAAGCCCTGCCGAAGAAGCAAAGGCACACATACTGTTGGGTCACTGAGCTACTGTGGCTTCAAGGGTGAGGATAATGCAGAGAGTACAAGGGTCCAGAGCATCCCACTGTACCATCATAGAGGTCTCTGTGCCTTGGACAAGTAGGTGAGTTTAGTGCGGAGCATTGATAGCTTGGATTCTGACCCTCAGGAGGTCCTTGGCATTTGGCACTTCCCATCACCATTTTAATTAGTTAGTCCTATATGGCAAATATTCTGTGACATCTAGGATTTACCAGCCAGTATGATGTAAGATACATGTATAAAATATGTTTGACCTTCAAGGAACTATGGACTGAGTCAGAGACATACTTACATATTCAGTCAGCACATTATATGAATTGGTGTAAATATAATAGCAGTGTGCTAACAATTCAGTGGGATTATTTGAGAAAGGAGTCCCTGGCAGAGAAGGAAGGAAGGAAGGAAGGAAGGAAGGAAGGAAGGAAGGAAGGGAGGGAGGGAGGGAGGGAGGGAGGGAGGGAGGGAGGGAGAGAGAGAGAGAGAGAGAGAGAGAGAGAGAGAGAGATCTGATTTGCTATCTGACCCTTCTCCCTTTGCACCCTCTCCACTGTTTTGTATTTGGTTTTTTTGTTTGTTTTGGGTTTTGTTTTGTTTTGTTTTGTCTTCTCAAGTATCTCAGACTGGCCTCAAACTCATTATGTAGATAGACAAAGAAGACGTGTGTGTGTGTGTGTGTGTGTGTGTGTGTGTGTGTGTGTGTGTGTGTGTTGTATACATGTGTACCTGTTTGTGTGTGTGCAGGGGCTCATGCACATGTGTGTGATGAGTGTGGAGGCCTGAGGTCAATCTCAGGTGGTGGGATTTTTGGTTTCTGTTTGTTTGGTTTTGTTTTTTTTGAGAGAGGTTTTCTCTGCGTAGCCCTGGCTGTCCTAGCACTATATCTGTAGATCAGACTGGCCTCGAACTCAAGACACACTTCTGCCTCCCAAGACTAAAGGCATGGGCCACCACCTGGTGTCTGCCTTATGTTTTTGAATCCCATCTCTCACTGGCCTAGAACTCACTCAGTGTACTAGCTGCCTGGACAGCAAGTCCCAGGGGTCTGCCTGTCCCTCACTCCCAAGTGCTACGATTACAATTTTGAGCCACCACACATACTTTTTTTGTTGTTGTTAACATGAATTCTGGGGACCAAGCTGAGGCCTTCATACTTTCTTGGCAAGCACTTTACAAACTGAGTTAGCTTCTCAGCCCAGCCTTGAACTTCTCATCCTTCTACCTTCACCTCCTGTGAAGGGATTACAGGAATGTGCCACCATATGTATCATATTTGGTGCTAGGGATTGACCTCAGGGCTTCCCGCATGCTAGGCACTCTACTGAGTTACATCCCTGGTTTTCTCTTTGTCTCTATGTTGTTGTTTTGTTTTGTTTTGTTTTGTTTTGTTTTTTGAGACAGGGTTTTGTATAGCCCTGGCTGTCCTGGAACTCACTCTGTAGACCAGGCTGGCCTCGAACTCAGAAATCCACCTGCCTCTGCCTCCCAAATTCTGGGATTAAAGGCTTGCGCCACCACCACACGGCTGTCTCTATGTTTTAAACCCAATTCTGTAGTAACTTTTCTACCAAATACTTACAAATAAAACCTCATAAGATACTGCAAGATGATATGCTACATAAATTCTTATATATCTGAAAATGTTATTTTAATATTCTGTCAGCATATGAAATGGGCATGTGTTAATCTCAGAATATTTTCTTCACTTATGATACTTCATGTTGAATTTTTAAATTCTAGTTACATGACATGATGGTATCTTCGAATTTGGTTTTGGTGTTTCATTATTCAAAGGAGGAAGAAAGAGCATTGTCCTCACATGGCCTTTTCTTTTATTTTTCAGATCAATAACTCGATCCTATTACCGCAACTCAGTTGGAGGATTTTTAGTGTTTGACATTACTAACCGGCGGTCTTTTGAACATGTGAAAGACTGGCTGGAAGAAGCAAAAATGCATGTGCAGCCTTTTCAGATTATATTTCTACTGGTGGGACATAAATGTGACCTCGCTTCGCAACGTCAGGTTTCAAGGGAAGAAGCTGAGAAACTGTCAACAGACTGTGGAATGAAGTACATAGAAACCTCAGCCAAGGACGCGACAAACGTTGAAGAGTCCTTTACAATCCTGACAAGAGACATATATGAACTTATTAAGAAAGGAGAGATTTGTATTCAGGATGGGTGGGAAGGGGTTAAAAGTGGTTTTGTTCCAAATACTGTGCATTCTTCTGAGGAAGCAGTGAAGCCCAGAAAAGAGTGCTTCTGTTGACTCCAGCCTGCCGAAGAACTACCACAGACAGACCGTGTCACTCTGGATAGATGTCAGCGGTCACAGCAGAATGATGCAAGGAGTGAACGCCCTCAAACATCCAGACCCGTTTCATAAGCTGGGGGACACCACAGCACTGTGTCTCACCACTCACACCAACAGGCCGGGTAGTCTGCTGAGTTAGGAGGAAAAGGAGACAACCTTTCTCTTGAAACCAGGGTCTACAAAATTACATCCATTCTCACTTTGTTAGCATATAGCTGACCTTAATGTCCAGATATGTCAGTGTTAATCATCTTTCTTGACAGCTGAAGAAAGATTTTTTTTTTTTGTACGTATGTAATCCAGCTGAAAAGAGTGTGTCAGGATTTATGTTCTCCTGGGTTAGCTAGCGTTGAATACAAAGTGCCCTTGAAGGAATAATGAGGTGACTCACTGGGTAAAGAAGCTTGCCACCAAATCTGTAGACTTGGGCTTCATCCCTGGAGCTCCTGTGATAGAAGGAAAGAACCCACTTCCCTTGAAGTTGTTCCCTGACCACATGCACACTGCCATACACATGCACATACAAATGCACACGAGTAAGTACAGGCCCATACACTAAACAATGTTGAAGATGCGTAAGGTCCAACCTGAAGGCTGGGGCTGGGGCTCAGTGATAGGATGTTTCTTTAGTTCTGAAAACCCAGATCCAATCCCCAGCATCAAAACTAGAGGAGGAAAAAAGCCGAGTACTTATAAGCAGTCTTAGAAATACTGACTAGGACTGAAATATACATTTCTTTTCAAAGAAGCAGAGTTGCCATCCTTGGAACATAATAAGTTTTATATTCCCCTTTTGTTCCTGGATTTATTGCTCCTGGAATCTTCACATTTGATAAGGTATGTAAATGTTCAAAGGAGATGCTTTAAGCAAATATCGTAAGGAAATAAAAGGGATCACTCAATATCAAATACTTTGATGTTATAGTACAATGTCCAAACTTAACAGTGCATATATACTGACATTTTCAAAGACAAAAAATACAGTTTACCTTGAACTACTTTCAAAATTATCAAAATACATATATAGTATTTTTTTTCAAATTCCAAATTATCCCATTTCCAGTAAAAGTGTGGACAAGATGTTCTGAACAAGAAAAATGGTGTTAGAAACTCGATTTAGCATTCATAATTCATTATACAAACTCATTTGTAGAAGGGAAGATAAAATACTCAGTTAAGTGAATAAAATAATGTTCAAGTTCAATTCTTTTTAAAAAATAATATTATTGTTTTTCTTCTTTACAGAGAGTTCTCCGATATAGCTCAGATCCACTTGCCTCAGTCTCCCAAGTGCTGGCTATGTGGCACCATGCCCAGCTCCTTAATTTTTAGCCTGGGGGTGGAGACCAGGTCTCACTCTGGGAGCCCTTGTGGACCTCAAACTCAGTATGTAGGCTAGGCTAGATGTAAACCCGAGAGATCGGCCTGCCTCTGTGTGCTGGGATTCAAGGTTTTTAACTTACTGCTTGAACGTGCATGGAAAGGACATTTTATAACAGTGTTATATATTTTATAATATGTATACCTGTTCTATGCTATAAATTACAAAGTGTACCTAATTACCCAATGAAGCTGACTTTTTGACATTGTAAGGCTCTTAGGCTTAAACTATAGTAACCTTGTGTACAAAAAGCAAAATGGTTTAGTGTAAAGAATGTTAAGCAAGAAAACAGAGAACATAGCTCTAAGCTTACTTTTGCTCATTTTTTTTCTGGTTTATAAAATGATCCTACCAGACTCATTTATTGAATTCTATGGAGTTATTCTGAAAATCAAGCAGATGGTGTTTAAAAGATTTGAGTGCAGAAAGCATAATATAAGTGTTTTTGCTGGTTCTGGACGTGTCATTATATTTACAATGAATAAGGACTTTCTTGAGTTTTTTCTCGTTATTTCTGTGTGGAGATACCAGAAGACAGTGTGTGTTTTCATGGACCAGGGGAGCTCTTGGCTGGTGTTTGTCCTCTGTCCTTCTACCTTGAACTGCTACTGAATCACTGTTTCTCTAAAGCATAAACAATAGAGAAGAAAACCTTTGGGAAACTAATTGAACTGAAAAGTTGTATCTGGAAATATTTTGTGCAACATTGAAGTAGGTATTTAATTGTATTTTAAAATATAAACACTTGTACATTTTCTAGATTTGCGTATTTTTAATAGTACCCATGAAGAAAAGAACATAAATTATGTCACTATGCAAATTTTGAATATTTATATTGTCAATATTTTTATATCCCAGGGCTGTTTTGTGAGAATGAATGCAAACTGCCCCTCCCCACAAAAGTCTATTTTTACTTTTACAATATTCAATTCCATCACATCCAAAATGGAGTAACTTAAAATGCTGAATAACTAACGGGTTTCAAGTACAGTTACCTGTGTCTACTTGTCAAACTAAAATACTGCAGTTGAAAGAGTGACTTCACTTTCAGTGGACACCTTTTATATTAGTGCTGGATAAAGACTAAAATCTGGTCTGAAGGCTAGATGTATTCCATACTCATAATAGAAGCTGGAAGAACAGATGGGAAGGCGGGACCCCCAAAAGTTGATACTTGCACAAGCAAGTTTTACAACTCTGTGTCTCTCAGCTCTTTGGTTATCAGGGTGTGTGTGTGTGTGTGTGTGTGTGTGTGTGTGTGTGTGTGCATGGTTAATAAATGTAAAAGGATAAATAAAGCAGGGCAGAGTTGACTTTACTTTATAGAGGAGGTCTTTCCCTCCCCTTACGAGGAGGTATTAGCAGCGTGTGAGAACTGGGCATGAGAAGGAGGCACACAGATCTCTGTGAGTTTGAGGCCAGCCTGGCCCACAAAGTGAGTTCTAGGACAGCCAGTGGCTATGCAGAGAGACCCTGTTAGTGAGTGAAAACTAAGCCTTATCCCAAAATCCATTTATATGCATACATATATGTGTGTAAGTGACCTATTTTTAATATATTCTTTTTTTTTTTTTTTTTTTTTTGGTTTTTCGAGACAGGGTTTCTCTGTGTAGCCCTGGCTGTCCTGGAACTCACTTTGTAGACCAGGCTGGCCTCGAACTCAGAAATCCGCCTGCCTCTGCCTCCCGAGTGCTGGGATTAAAGGCGTGTGCCACCATGCCCGGCTTTTTAATATATTCTTATAGAGAATGTGGATGATTATGAAAAAAAGTCAGTCAAACATTTACTCTAGGCAAACATATTTTGCCCAGATTTCTTAGAAACTAGATATATGCCTTTAATCTCCAGCATTTAGGAGATAGAGGTTAGGTGGGCCTCTGTGAATTTGAGGCCAGCCTGGTTTACAGAACAAGTTTCATGTCAGCCAGAGTTATATGATGAGGCCCTATCTTAAAAAAATAGACACATCTTATTTTATATTAATATTACAAAATTTATATTTTTAATCTTATTTAATTTTAATGCCAGTAGTTGTAGCTAATTACCAAATACTTTAAGTCATGCTAATTTTATAAGTGAACAAATATCTATCCAGTGTACAATAAATTTGTGCCTGTTCTACACTGCTTATCCACAGTGCTAACACTTTCAGAACATGTAATGGTGTGATGCTTTACTGTATGTCAGCGTAAACAAAATGTCCAAGTGATCAGAATGATTTTCAAAGCTTTATGTTTTTTGCATCATCATAGGAGCAAGCAAGCAAGAGTTTCTCAGCCTGGAAACCTGAGGGCTTGTTTCCAAAAGCATTAACAACTCCATGAGCTTTCCTTACACCACTGAAAAACTGAATCTGGATCAGTAAAAACATTTTAAGAATGATGTTTGTTTTCACATGGCCCTTGGTTCAATGAGGAGCAGAACTTCCATAACTTCAGAGTGCTCTGAGGTTTGCATAATTCCTCAGATCTGATCAAATAGAAAGGATATAAGCAAGACTAAAGATCCACTTGGATCCATATGGCTTCCTCATAGTTGCCCAGACAGACTTAGATCGGAAGAGCAAAGGAAACATCATCCCCTCTAGGGGGAAATCACTCAGAGTCGATCTTTTGTATTTTAAAACAGTAAAGGAGCAGGGCCAGGTGTAGTGGTGCACTGCTGTCATCCAGAGACAGCAACAGGAACACTGCTACAGAGCAATCAGTCAACCAACAGTAAGACAAACACCCAAACAAAACTGCTCTTAGAAATCCTACAGTTGATACAGTTATGCTTTCCAAACCTCAAATGTTTCCGCCAATCTTCACCTGTGAAATAAGAAACAATACTATTCTCTCAAACATCAATGAAGTGCTGTGATTTCAATACTTCCATAACGGCAATAACTGTAGACCAGAGTCACAAGCCCTGGCATCCTGGATCAATTACTACACGTTCTAGTTCACTTGCTGCACATAATCATGTTAAATAACTAAAACAAAAGGAGTTCTTTAAAGATCTATTACAAACAAATGTGCCTTGTTATCTCTCTTGGTAAAAATTTTGTCTCTATTAAAATAGTGCCTAAAGGGGGTTGGAGAGATGACTCAGTGGTTAAGAGCACTGACTGCTCTGCCAGAGGTCCTGGGTTCAATTCCCAGCAGCCACATGGTGGCTCACAACCACCTGTAATGGGATCTGATGCCCTCTTCTGGTGTGTCTGAAGAGAACATCATATACATTAAAAAAAATAGTGCCTAATATTCTGTTGTAACTGACATTCAATGACTACTAACATGGTTATGGTGTTGAATTATGCCTTTTAAATGTGAATTCCACATATTTAATTTTAACTTAGACATTCCATGGGAGGATACACGTTTTTCTCTCATCATCTCTTGGTATTTTTCCCACAATGACAAGAAAAGTAAAATATGGTATAAACTTGATCTATATTTTTAATTCTACCTGTTTTACTGTGACATAAGCCTTGAAAGCTATGAACTGAAATAAACTATTTAACAAGCTAATTAGTCAAACTTTTGTTATGGATACAGAAAGCTGAAAACATATTCTTGACTACACATTCTTTTCTTTTGACTATGTAAAACAAACCATTTGGTTAGCTTCCTATCTTACAACCAGGACGCTAGTAAACCAGGGTTATTCAAAGAAACAGAACCAATTTTAAGCTTATAGGTGAAGATATTTATTCTGTTGTATTTGTTATGTTACATAGCCAATTTGAACCCCAGTTCTCTTGTGGAGGCTGTCAATTCCAAGATATTCAGGCTGGAGACTCAGAAGAACTAATTGTCTTCAAAAGCCATCTGTCTGCCAAGAAACAATGAAAAAGCCAATGTTGACAATGATATTCAAAGGCAGTCTTCTGGAGAATTCCATGTTGCTCAGAGCAGACCAGCTTCTTCATTCTAATTAGCCCTTCAATTGATTAGATGACACCCATCCACATCACAATGGCTGATATGCTTTACTCAAAGTCCAGAAATTTAAATTAAATTAACTTCCTCTGCTGGTGTGGTGACAAATGCCTTTAACCCCAGAACTCAGGAGGAAGAGGCAGGCAGATCTACATGAGCCTACTCTACATAGTGAATTCCAAAATAGCCAGGGCTATGTAGAAACCCTGTCTCAAAAATGTAAAATAGGAAAAGAAAAAAAAAAAGTTAATTATCCTTCAAATACACTTGCACATAAACATCTAGAATAATCATTAATGTTATGGCTCAACAAAATTGACACATTAAACCAGCCACTCCAAAAGCTACAAAAACAAGTAGAATTCTCATTTACATGTAAACTTTAAAACAAGAGATCTCATAAAAGGCAGAGGTGAGAATGTTGGTTACCAAAGACTAGGAATTAGAGGAAATGAAGGTGTTCCAGACCAAAAGATACAATCATTCAAGTAGATAAGAGGAATGAACAGGAAATACAATGATGAGTATGTGTATTAGGTTGATTCAGTTATTCCACGTTGGGTACCTATTACATGGCATCTCTTTGTATCCCATAAATGCATGTACCTTGACTTATGATTTATCTATTTATTTACTTACTTACTTACTTACTTACTTACTTATTTAATTATTTATTTTGGTCTTTTTAAAAATATATTTCTTTATCTTATTTATATGTTGAGTACACTGTAGCTGTCTTCAGACACAGCAGAAGAGGACATCAGATCCCATTACAGATGGTTGTGAGCCACCATATGGTTGCTGGGAATTGAACTCAGGACCTCTGGAAGAGCAGTCAGTGCTTTTAACCATTGAGCTATTTCTCCAGTCCTATTTGGTATTTCAAGTGTTTCTCTGTGTAGCCTTGGTTATCCTGAAACTGGTTCAGTAGACCAGGCTAGTCTTGAACTGGCCAGATCCTCCTACCTCTGCTTCTCAAGTGCTAGGACTAAAGGCCTACCACCACCACACAGCCCAATATTCAAAAAGTTAACCATTAAGAAACCATGTCTATGTTGTGGCTTCATTTTCATTAAACTCTAAAAAGTCTTTAATTTCTTTCTTTATTTCTTCCTTGACCAAGGTATCATTGAGTAGAGTGTTGTTCAGTTTCCACATGAATGTTGGCTTTCTATTACTTGTGCTGTTATTGAAAATCAGCCTTAGTCTGTGGTGATCTGAGAGGATGCATGGGATAATTTCGATATTTTTTTGTATCTGTTGAGGCCTATTTTGTGACCGGTTATATAATTGGTCAGTTTTGGAGGAGGTACCATGTGGTGCTGAGAAGGTATATCCTTTTGTTTTAGGATAAAATGTTCTGTAGATATCTATTAAATCCACTTGTTTCATAATTTCTGTTAGTGTCCATGTGTCTCTGTTTAGTTTCTGTTTCCAGGATCTGTCCAATGGTGAGAGTGGGGTGTTGAACTATCATTGTGTGAGGTGCAATGTGTGTTTTGAGCTTTACTAAAGTTTCTTTAATGAATGTGGCTGCTCTTGCATTTGGAGCATAGATATTCAGAATTGAGAGTTCATCTTGGTAGATTTTACCTTTGATGAGTATGAAGTGCCCCTCCTTGTCTTTTTTGATAACTTTGGGTTGAAAGTCAATTTTATTCAATATTAGAATGGCTACTCCATCTTGTTTCTTTGAGCCATTTGCTTGGAAAATTGTTCTCCAGCCTTTCACTCTGAGGTAGTGTCTGTCTTTTTTCCTGAGGTGTGTTTCCTGTAAGCAGCAAAATGTTGGATCCTGTTTGTGTAGCCAGTCTGATAGTCTATGTCTTTTTATTGGGGAATTGAGTCCATTGATGTTAAGAGAAATTAAAGAAAAGTAATTGTTGCTTCCTGTTATTTTTGTTGTTAAAGTTGGGATTCTGTTCTTGCGGCTGTCTTCTTTTAGGTTTGTTGAAGGATTACTTTCTTGCTTTTTCTAGGGTGTAGTTTCCATCCTTGTGTTGGAGTTTCCCCTTTATTATCCTTTGAATGGCTGGAGTCATGGAAAGATATTGTGTGAATTTGGTTTTGCCATGGAATACTTGGCTTTCTCCATCTATGGTAATTGAGAGTTTTGCTGGGTATAGTAGCCTGGGGTGCATTTGTGTTCTCTTAGGGTCTGAATAACATCTGTCCAGGATCTTCTGGCTTTCATCGTCTCAGGTGAGAAGTCTGGTGTAATTCTAATAGGCCTGCCTTAATATGTTACTTGACCTTTTTCCCTTACTGCTTTTAATATTTTATCTTTATTTAGTGTATTTGTTGTTCTGATTATTATGTGTCAGGAGGAATTTCTTTTCTGGTCCAGTCTATTTGGAGTTCTGTAGGCTTCTTGTATGTTCATGGGCATCTCTTTCTTTAGGTTTGGGAAGTTTTCTTCTATAATTTTGTTGAAGATATTTGCTACCCTTTAAGTTGAAAATCTTCATTCTCATCTACTCCTATTATCCATAGGTTTGGTCTTCTCATTGTGTCCTGGATTTCCTGGATGTTTTGAGTTAGGATCTTTTTGCATTTTGCATTTTCTTTCATTGTTGTGGCCACGTTCCCTATGGAATCTTCTGCAGCTGAGATTCTCTCTTCCATCTCTTGTATTTTGTTGCTGATGCTTGCATCTATGATTTCTGATTTCTTTCTTAGGGTTTCTATCTCCAGAGTTGTCTCACTTTGGGTTTTCTTTATTGTTTATACTTTCCTTTTTAGGTCTTGGATGGTTTTGTTCAATTCCATTACCTGTTTGGTTGTGTTTTCCTGTAATTCTTTAAGGGATTTTTGTGTTTCTTCTTTAAGGACTTCTACCTGTTTAGCAGTGTTCTCCTGTATTTCTTTAAGTATTTCATTAATGCCCTTCTTAAGGTCCTCTACCAGCATCATGAGATATGATTTTGAATCCAAATTGTGCTTTTCAGGTGTGTTGGGGTATCCAGAACTGGCTAAGGTAGGAGTGCTGGGTTCTGATGATGATGAGCGGTCTTGGTTTCTGTTGGTAAGATTCTTACGTTTGCCTTTCGCCATCTGGTAATCTCTGGTGTTGATTGTTATAGTTGTCTCTGGCTGGAGCCTGTTCCTCCTGTGATTCTGTTAGCCTCTGTCAGCAGTCCTGGGAGTCCAGCTCTCTTCTGAATCTCAGTGGTCAGAGTACTCTCTACAGGCATGCTCTCCTCTTGCCGGGGAAGGTGCACAGAGGTCTGGAGTTCAGACCTGCCACCTGGCTGAAGATGAAGGCCCGAAACTGGGCCTGTCCCAGAAAATGTGTCACTTCTGCAGTCTGCTCGCTTACCCTCTGCAGTCTGAGAGCTGATCTGCGCAGACTGGTCTCAGAGGGACCTTGGAAACAAGATGGCTCCCTCACCTGCTCTGGAAGTCAGAACCCTCCCAGGCAGCCACCTCTCCTCTGGAGGAGAAGGTGCCCGGATGTCTGCAGCCCAAAATAGGGCCTGTCCTAGAAGCTGTGTCACTTCTGCCTGTCCCAGAAGTTGTGTGGCTTCTGCAATCCGCTTGCTCACCCTCCGCAGTCCACAAGCTGATGTGCATAGCCTGCGACAAATGCCCTTTTATTAGGACACTTTTTTACTGCCCTTTCTGCATAACATAAATAAATGTGGAGATCTTCTCACTTTACATGGTACATCCATTTACCATGCTCAATTTTCTGGGCCTGTTGAGCCCTTTGTCTCCTGTCATGGCAGTTCCTGCATTCCAAGAGCAGTTAGTATGGTCTGATTCTCTGCCTTCCAGAGGTCTACCTAGGAAAAAGCTGGCACTATCTTCCAGGATTCTTGCCAGAGTATTAAATCTATATTCCTGAAAATGCTCCCAAATCAAGAATATCTCCCTTACTAACTCCTCCTCCACATATTTTCCTTGGCCTTCTGACAAAGTTTCTTTAAAACAAACAAACAAACAAACAAAGAAAAACCCAACCGTGGCAAGGGCTGGAGAGCTGGCTCAGTGGTTAAGAGCACTCACTGTCTGCTCTTCCAGAGGTCCAGAGTTCAATCCCCAGCAACCCCATGGTGGCTTCACAACCATCTATAATGGGATCTGATGCCCTCTTCTGGTATATCTTAAGCAGCTACAGTGTATTCATATAAATAAAATAAATAAACAACTCTTTAAAACAATAACAACAAGAAAACAGTGGCAAACCGGGGACATAACAGCATATGCTGTTAATCCCAGCACTTGGGAGGCAGAGGCCAGCCTATCTATATAGTGAGCTCCAGGACATCCAGGACTACTAGAGAGACAGTTTCAAAACAAAATACAAAACATAAAAGATTGCCTAACAACAAAAACAAAACAAAACAGTGGCAGGTATAGTTCCCAGTCCCTGTCACCTGCAGCCTTGTAGCAGTGCTTTTTGTTTTGTTTTGTTTTGTTTTGTTTGAGAGGGATCCACTTGCCTCTTGGGAAATTAAAGGTGTAAACTTCATTGGGTTGTTTAGTTTAAAGATGATTTTTACTGTCCTTCCAATTTATCTCCTGAATACTTTTTTTTTTAAATAATGAATGTGGCTGGGCGGTGGTGGCGCACACCTTTAATCCCAGCACTTGGGAAGCAGAGGCAGGAGGATTTCTGAGTTCAAGGCCAGCCTGGTCTACAAAGTGAGTTCCAGGACAGCCAGTGCTACACAGAGAAACCCTGTCTCGAAAAACAAAAACAAAAAATAATAATAATGAATGTGTTTCCTACATGTTCATATGTATGCCACATGTGCCTGGTATCCATTGGATCCCCTGGAACTATAGGTGGCTGTGAGCCACCATGTAGGTGATTGGAACTGAACCTAGTATTCTGAAAGAGCAACAAATACTTTTAACTGCTGAGTCATCTCTCTGGCCCCTCCTGAAAAATATTTTTAAATTAGCTTGCCAAGTTTTAAAAAAGAGAGAGAGAGAAGTAATTTATTGGAATTTTAATAAACACACAGATTAAGTTTGGAGAAATCATATCAAAGGTAAATGTGACAAGATGTTCCTGCTGGTCTCAGCTGATTCTAAACCACAGAAGTTGAAGGGGAATTTGTACATCTTAAGCTTACTCCACTGTGATGGAGAAAACGTTTAAAGACAAGAGACAGGGAGAAATGACTCTTTCGTTTGTTTGGTGTTTTGGTTTTTTTTTTTGGGGGGGGGTTGGTTTTTTTGGTTTGGTTTTTTAAGACAGGGTTTCTCTGTTTAGCTCTGGCTGTCCTGGAACTCACTTTGTAGACCAGGCTGGCCTTGAACTCAGGAATCTTCCTGCCTCTGCCTCCCGAGTGCTGGGATTAAAGGCGTGTGCCACCACTGCCCAGCTGAAATGACTCTTTCAAGATATAGTGTCCATTGCAGCAACAGTGTAAATGCTTTAAGCCCTATTTTTTTCTTCTGTTATGCTTTTTCTCAATTGTTCCATAATTAGCACTTACAATTACACTATCTGAACTCATCAATACACTGTATAACAGAGTGCCAACTAAATGAAGTCTAATGAAGCAGGAGTCTCAATCAGTACTGATCCTGTTTCAATAATGAAGTAGGCTTGGAAGACCAAAAGAACAATATAGAAAGGAGGGGCCTGTGAGATGGCTCAGTGGTGAAAGGCACTGGCTGCCAAACACTGCAACATGAGTTCAATCTTAGGAACCCACACTGTGAAGAAGAGAACACTCTTGGAACTTGTCCCCTGACTTCCACATAAACATGCACTGAGCTATACAAACATATGCACAGGAGAGCTGAATGTGCTAGTACGCACCTATAATTCCAGCACTGGAGAGACAGAAAATTTACTAAAAGTTCCATGCATACCACGACTACATAATGAGATCCTGTCTTAAGAACTACTAGAGGAGCTGGGCATGGTGATGCGCGCCTTTAGTTCCAGTACTTAGGAGGAAGAGGCAGATGGATTTCTGTAAGCTCAAGGCTAGCCTGGTGTATAGAGTGAGTTCCAGGCTCTGTGTAGCCAAGGCAGCATAGAAAGCCCTGGGGTGGGGGGAACCAGTAGAAGAATTGGCAATATTTGGGTATTAATGTGATCTCATTGCCTAGACCTATAAAACCTGGCCGTGTTTTGACTGTGTGAGTGCCACACCCACTCCAGTGGAGTCTTCATGACAAGTCCAAAAGCTTGGCTGCAGTCCTGAGGCAAAAAGTTTCACGGAAACCGGTCTCCTGGAGAGTCTTTGGCATCCCATAACACCTTGTGGCCCAGGTATGTCCTTGCCATAGTCGGCGAAGGATTTCGGGTGCTTCCTTTTAGTATTGTTTTATTATAAGTGTCTCCAAGGAATGATTTGACAAATAGCTATGTTAGATTGGCCTCCACCAGTGTTCCAATATCCTAGGCAATCATTGAGCCGACCTTGGGCTTTGAATTTTGTAAGAATGCTATTCATTCAGATGAAAAGCCTCCAGTGTTGACAGAGAGATAGTGAAAGAAATCAGGCATTGCAGTTTATTGGACTAGAGTAGAAATCTCAGGGCAAATTCTACAAAGTTAACTTGGAATTCTCATTACAGTCAGGTATGGCAGACTACATTACATATTAAAAGAAAGTTGGTGGGCTCCTCTGTTAAATGGAGGTTCCCTACAGATACTTAAAATAACAACTAAGTCACTCCCATATACCAGAGTTTGCAATGGCCTAGGAAGAACGTGGGTTGTGGTCTAAGAAGGAACTAGAGTAAATACTTAGAATAACATCTGAGTCACTCCCATATACAGGGATTTACAATGGCCTAGGGAGAATGTGGATTATACAATAGACTAGAATTGGAACTATGGCAAGCATAAAGCTCTTGCCCCTGGCTTCTAAGAATAAGCTGACCTGAGGTAAACACTGATTTTTATCCCAGTTGTAAACACTGATTTTTATCCCAGTTATAAACACTGCCTGGTTCCTGGTTGCTTTTATGTATGTGTTTCTCTGTTTTTTTGTAAAGAATCGTTATGCATCGGATGACCTTAATGTATCACCTAACTTCCTTGGTTTCTTCTATAAGTCTGATGGTCGCATTGAGAAATTACACTCAGATCCAGCACTCCCTTGTGTTAGTGTCTGTTTGTCATTTTGCAGACTCCTTGCCCACCTGAGTACCCTGACCCTGATTCTCCCTCGGGTTGAGGGACCGACTGAGTCCAGTCTGTGGCATATAAGTAATGTGCTGGCTAATTTTAAGTCAACTAGACACAAGCTAGAGTCATCTTAGGGGAAGAAAATGCTTCTATAATATCTCACTATAGGGGCTGAGAGATGGCTCAGCGGTTAAGAGCACTGACTGCTCTTCCAAAGGTCATGAGTTCAAATCCCAGCAACCACATGGTGGCTCACAACCATCCCGTAATGAGATCTGATGCCCTCTTCTGGGGTGTCTGAAGACAACTACAGTGTACTTACATATAATAAATAAATAAATTAAAATTTAAAAAATTTTTTAAAAAGAATAAAAAAAAAAAAGCACTGACTGCTCTTCCAGAGGTCCCGAGTTCAAATCCTAGCAACCACATGGTGGCTCACAACCATCTGTAATGGGGATTTGATGCCCTTTTCTGGGGTGTCTGAAGACAGCTACAGTATACTTGCATATAATTAATTAATAATTAATTAATTTTTTATAATCTAACTTTTTAAATTAGTGTTGTGAGAGGACCTAGCTCATTGTGGATGGAGACACTCCCAGGCTGGTGGCCCTGGATTCTACAGGAAAGCAGGCTGTGTAAAACATGAGGAGTAAACCTGTAAGCACACTCTTCCTTCCATGCCTCTCATCAGCTCCTGCCTCCGGGCCCCACTCAGCTGAGTTCCTGCCTTGGCTTCCCTCAATGGACTGTAGGACTCAGGACATGTAAGGGAAAAACTTCCCTCCCAAGTTTCATCACAGCAATAGTAACCCCAACTAAGATAGGTAAGTAACATATTAAATAGAGAGAGAGAGAGAGAGAGAGAGAGAGAGAGAACAATCATTGTACTTTAACTACTATTATACTT